>CM036244.1:33399380-33746880 GCA_020698575.1 Bostrychus sinensis | reverse complement strand
TTAAACTTCGAACATAGGCATTTTTTGAAAAGTGGGAAAATTGAATTGAAGAGCTCCATTTGGAAATCCATTCTCTGCTTTTGACCCATCCTTCCAATGCCACTCTCAGCATACTTTCCTAGGTCTTGTAACAGGATCTTGGTCAGCAGTACAGTAGCTGGAGGATTGGCCTATATTTTATTTTGCAACATGACAAGATTGATATGTGTAGCACTCTGCTCCACATGGAGTGCTAACATTATATCAATCTGGGACAGGGTTTCCAAGTGTTGCCGCGGCTGAGAAACTGGTCAGCGGCTTGGGCAGAGCCATTGTGCATGCAGATTATGTGAATGATTGGCTATTTCTGAATGATGATCTATATTTTGAATGACAAATCTTTAAACCCAAAGCCAATCTCAGTGAGGCCAGGCTGAATATGCATGTCTCTGTGTCTGAGAGCTGAGACTGGAGAGAGGGCGGATCTGTGTGACCAGAGGAGCGCTCCTTTCGGACCAGCAGCACTGAAAGTGGCAGAATGCAGTAGAAATTGCAGTTGTGCAGTATTTTGCAGTTGTACGGGTTTAAGTTGTTGTTGGGCTGGTTTTGACTTTTGGTCCTGGCAACCCTGATCTGGGATATCTCCTGTTAAAAACATTTGTAAAGAGGCGGACCTTTCAATAGAATATTTGAAGGTAACTGGATGAAACCCCAGCTGGTGATTGTCTACCATGATTTGTTTTAGCCAGTCACAGCGATGACTTCTAGCCAAACAACTGCTACGATAGTTTAGCATCACCATATTGTTTACAAGTATCGCTAAGAGGCTTGTTGTTGTAAGCAGACCTTAAACACGCCCACTTACGACAGCGCTGCAGCTTCATTTGCCAATCCAGCACTTCAATCTACAAACTGGTTAAGCTTGAGCCAGATGGATTTTCATATGTTATTTAACTCCCACATCTAGTGAGAATCAAGGTACAAGAAGGTAAAAAAAAAAGAAACTTGACTGAGAAAACCAATCCAAGCAAGAGCAGAGCATGCAAACTCCTCGCAGAAAGTTGGAGTTGAACCCTAACCACTTTGCCACTGTGTTGCTTGAATTTGTGGTGTTTTATCTGCCCCTACTGTTTTGTCTGTAGATTACGAGACTCCACACCCCACCCTAGTCTCACCGTAACTTTTTTTATTTGTTTCTTCTCTAGTTCCATGCTGCTCTGTTCTTTTTTCTTCAGCAGACATTCCCCATAGTTACTCACATTTGCCATAGTACAAGATCCCCCATGTGGTTTTGCATATTCAGTTGTTGATATATTAGTTCATTTAAATATATTCGTTGGTTTACTCCAACTGTAATTAGCATGTTTACTCCTGACTCTAAACTGCGCCGAGGGGGTTCTCTTTTGAATTCACTTCCAGCAGACAATCTTCACTCCGTCACTGTCTCCATAGGTCGGTGCTCTACAAACTGCTGAATGAGCAGAAAGTCAGGTACAATAACAGCACAGAGCTCTGAAAACAGACAGACTGTGCCAGCAGATCTCCCACCAGCATTACATTACACTGGACTATTTTAGGAATGTGTACATGGATAAGGATTTATTTGAGAAATTTGGGTTTCAGAGTTGAGATATTGGAAAAGTATATTTGATTTGCTGAAATAGTGATTAATAAGATATGTTGGAAAAATATTAGTATAATATTACCCCTAGCCATGAATATTTCTATAGTACTGTCTTCCTGCAGCTATTAGAATGGAGTTGTGGCATATGGAACATTTTACCTTATGGATTTACATATATACTGTAGACTAGTGCTGCACTATTATTAAAAAGCATGCAATATGTGATAACCCATACACTGGACTTGTTCTGATCATTTCAGCACTAAAATTGGCATCTGTTAGCATCATGTTGCTAATAGCCATGCTAATTAGCCATTTTATGCTCAGCCTCCACACTTGACAGCAGAGGGCATCAGACACATAATCCATGCATTCTCTGCTTCCAACCGCTCCTGTAACTGCTCCCCAAAAAAATATGCTTTCCATAAATATATAAAAATGTAAAATTCTAATGCAAAAGTGTCAAAAATTATTTCAAAAAGATAGAAAATAAATGCATCTAAAATAAATCCATGCATCTAAAATAAATCCATGGCAAAAATCAGTTCATTGAAGCTACTGTTTACAGTCAGGGCCAGCTCCTGGCATAAACACGCTATGTGGTTGTAGGGCCACAACCACCAGGGGGGCCACATGAGGAGTAAGGTCCTGACTGCATTCAGTTCAATTTAAATGCACACCATTTTCATTTTCAATTACTTGTGGTATTTGTGAAGTTTATATTGATTTCCAACTGAAAATAATAAACCCAAGCAATATTAGACTCAAATGGGTCCTAAAAGAAAATTTAGGAGTGGTGCTGAAGGGTGGAAAAAACTAGAAAATTGGAGATGGAAAAAAGAGCACAGAATTTTGAACTACTTTATTTTTTCCTGTTTATTCTTCAAAATATTTCTTTATTGGTTCTTTGACTACAATAGACCTTGTTTAAATAAAGTCAGAGATTTTGGATTAATTCTTTTTTTTATTTTATTTCATACTGTCCATATATATACCCTATGCTTATGTGTCATTTGCTGGGCCACAAACAGAATCTTGTTTAGGACCACCAAAAGCCTAAAGCCGGCCCTGTTTACAGTGTTCCTGAAGACTCCATGGAGACTTTATACAGACTCCATAGAGATCCACTACGCAATGTATCATTAGCATTATAAAGACAGTCTTAAAGCTTATTTACAGTCTACGTTAGATACGCATTCGGATACAGACCGAGCACTCTGTCCGCCTTCTGCGTTCATTCTGTAATACGTTGGTCCATTTTCCCAGACCTTGCAGTACATGTGTTGACCATTGGGGACACTAGTGAACACAGCTCAACAGTCACAGCAGAAGAAACAGCTGAACTTTTTAGGAGTGAGTAAGAGCAAGTTAGTCACGATATATATTCCAAGGCTGTACAGACCACCGCTAGTTTCACCTGATTTTCTTGGCTCTTTTTCATTAAATGTGGTGTAAAAACTGTAATTTATAAGAGTACATTTAAGTACTGGGGGCATGGTGGCAGAGTGGTTAGTATTCTTGCATCTCAGCATAGAGGTTGAAGCTAAATGGCCCCTAGTGAATAAATGTGAATGACTGTTGTGTATGTTTCTGTGTCAGTCAGTACCATGTCGAGTATATATTTTAATAAATCATCACTCTACAGATTTAAAGTCATTGCACATCTTTAGGTGCGCTCAAATACTGGTCTAAATTATAGTCATGGGCAGCTGCTATTATATGATTAGTCCGGATGATGAATGGAACCTGGGAGCCCTTCTAAGGGCCGAGTGTAGATTTTTTCACAGATTTGTTGAATAAAAGTGTGCTTCAGAGAGAGCGGGCTGGCCCTTAACCCGGATCACAGTGATTCTAATAACCTGTCTGCTCAATGCCATTGATGGGAGCAGGACTGAGTTGAAAGGAGCATTCAGGCTATGGGCATCTGCTCCGAGAGAATTTTCCATAGCCATTTGTGTCGATAATATATATGCATTTGCTCTCTGCTGTTAGCTGTGAGGCTTTCTTCAGAGGTTACCAATCATGCATGCCTATTGTTACGGGCTGTGAAGTATGTGCCACGTTTCTCTTTGGCATTGTGATGTGAATGGCTTTTCTTCTCTGGTCAGAAAGGTCCATGGCTTCTTCGAGTTGAACTTACCACATTTGTTCATTATGATGATCAAGTATGGCAAGTCAGCACAGTTTCCATTGGTAAAAAGATACAAAGTGTTCCAAAAATGTCTAAGGTAGTGTACTATTTGGTATACTTTTGGTGTGTTTAATGAATAAGCTTTTATATTTACTCGTTGCTTAGACTCACTGTCCTACTAATGCTACTTAACAGCTAGCGGCATTCTGAACAAATGGGATGTAAACTGTGAAAAACAGACATTGGGAAGATGTTTTTGCCAAGGATAATATGTTTTCTCATGTGTTGGTCTACTGGTTGTTTTGTTGGTTTGTTAGCAAGATAACCTAAAATGTAATTGTCTGATTTGGACTAAAAGATCAGTAAATGGCCAAGGAAGAAACTCTTTGTGGCATCCATCTCATTGCACAAAAACTGTGGATGTTATGGCATCTAGCTTCAGAGTCATCTCATGTAGCAGATAAACGTCACTGCTGTGTTCACATTTTAGTGTACAGTAAAGTGCATATTACATGTGGTATATAGTTTCCTTTTTCAGCCAGCCGACTAGTAGATATATATTTAGCGATTTAAGGTTTGCTGTCTGTTTACCTTTTTAATACCTATATTGTGTGTGCAGCCTATTGTTGTGTTTTTTGAATGAGTAATTTAAATGATATTGGGATTATAGCATGGTCACCGGCCCAACAATTCTTTGTACCCCTATTCTGTCATATTGATCTATATTTATTACCCACTGTGTTTAGATTCCCACAGCACACTGCAGTGTCGTTGCTGTACAACATGATTAATTCTACCTTTTCACAGTGTTCCAGGACACTCTGACAACTCCACAGCTTTTGTAAAAGTCCACCTCAACTTCTATAAAACAAATCATGTATCCATCTTTCACTGGTCTATACATATGTGAAGGTCACAAGGATCTTTCAGTGTGCATTGCTGCAGGTTCATGGAACATTAATGGTGTATAGAATTAGCCTGGCCTGCCAGACAAACTTTTCTTATTCTAGAGAAAGAAGTTAGTCTGGTACCCCTTCGGTAACATTTCGTGTGTGTTTTGGAACAATGACAGGCGGAGCAACCAATCAGAGAAACAAAGGGCAGGACATAATCAGCGCACCACTGACCCAAACAAACATGAATTCTTGCCGTTTTTTTCATTTTTTTTTTCATAAAACACCAGAATACACCATATTCTGAGCAGCTCTGCAGTTATTTTTGAATGGGGGCAGCAGCAGAAGCCAGTTGTACAAAGTATTTAGTAAATAAGTAGTTTTTTTAGAGCTAAGCGATTTAGCAAAAAAAAAAAAAAAACTCAGATTTGATTTACGATTTAAAAACAATTTTTTTCTTACTTAAAATCAAACTGAAGACAACAGAGAAATTGTCCAAAACAAGTTTAGCTTTACTGCTTTGATTTCCTCTTGAGGTTAAAGTCCAATCAGACAAGACAAATAGAAATGATTTTATGGGGGATTTTCTTAAAAGTTGCACTAAAAGTTGTTTTTTTCGTCTATAATTCTTCTCAAAAATATTAGCTAGAACTGTAAAAACTAACAAAATCTGTTTTTAAACATATGTGAGGTAGTCATTAATCTAATTAAAAATACCTGTATTTGAACAGGCCAAGTGTACCTACTTTTTAAAATGATATTGCTGTATTATTAGGCTGTTTTTTGGGGCTCCTGCAGCTGATTCTGATTCTGTTCCTCTCAGATCTTCTCTGGTGATTCCTGTTGTGTGCTGTAGAACATGCAGTCATTAAAAACAGAGGAAGTTTGCTGTGCTAGGTTTTCAGGAAGGTTATTAGCCTGCAACATTAACGTTTAAAGAACAATGACCTCAAACTTCATTGTTGTCTAAATACACTGCCCATTCAACTTTTTAGGCAGCTATATCACCATGGCAACGCAGACAGCTTTTCAGAGTGACACCAGACAAAACTAGAAAGCACCGCGTTTGCCTCCTCCTTTAGTCCCATCCACACCGCTGCTGCTGCTGAGCACCTGCGACCTCATGTGCGCTCAATCTCCGTACGATAGCTTCGCGCTGCTCCGCACCGCACCTCCGTCCTCCGCATCGCACCTCCACGCCGCTTTGTCTGTGGCTCAACCCGACCTCTGCCGTGCATTACCAGTGCGCTGCTGCTGAGAGAGTTGCTTTGGACAAAGTTGCAGGGTCGCGCTGAATTCGCGGGGTTTGCTTGAATTCACGGGGTTTGCTTGATTTTGCGTTAATAGTTGCAATCGCAACATCGCGAAATCCTGTAGGGACTGACTTTGCAGCAGGGCGCTGTTTGTGCTCCGTCTGACGCCGCAAACCCAAACCAATTCCACACAACTGACGATACTGTGCCTTTCTTAGGAACAAGTTCTTCCCTGCTGGCTGCCATGTTGTTTGTGTTTCTCTAGCGCGGAGGGAGGACTGGTGGGCCTCACCCACTATGAACTACGGGAGCCCAGAGCGCCGGTGGTGGACGTTTCTTTTTTAAAATCGATTTTTATTTAAACAAGTCGACCTGCCCTACAAATTCGAATTAATCGAAAAAAAAAAAAAATCGATTTATTGCCCAGCCCTACGTTCATTATATCTGATGTCAACTGGACATATCTGTTGTTAAAATGGCAACAAGACAAAGAAAAAAAATTACACAGAGGACTGGACAATCTGGACTTTCTTTTTGAAAGTAGCACAGTCTGCTTCCTGGTTCTTCACAGCAAACCGTTTCTCTCTGGTTGATTTTGAACTGGCCTATCACAGCCGTTTATCTGCAGCGTGTCTTACAAATATAGAAGCAAAGTGAATTTAATAACTTCTCACCTGGTTTATGGCGATTAATGCTTTTCTTTATCATCTGTTGGTTCTGCTAAAGTCCGGGTTATTGTCCAGTCCTCTGTATGATTTTTTTTCTTCATCTTGTTGCCATTTTAACAACAGTGAAGTCCTGTTGACATTGGACATAATGACCACAGTCAAACAAACCCACTTTCTACACATGTTTTTGTACAACTGGCTTCTGGTGCTGTCCCCGTTTAGAAATAAGTACAGAGCTGCTCATAATACTGCTTATTCTGTTTTCTGAAAAAAACATTTTGCTTACACGCCAGTGGTGCACTGCCTTTGTTTCTCTGATTGGTTACTCCACCTGTGAATGTTCCCCCCATGGAAATAAAACATAAGCAAACGGATACCAGGCTAACTTCTTTGTATTGAACAAGAAAAGAGTCTGGCCGGGTCTGTCCTAGTTAAAAATAAAGAAAGAAATGCGTCAGACAGGTTTAACAGCATTCAATGATAATAATTGTGCAAATTATAAATTGGGAGTATTTCATTTAACAATAATCGTGACACTAAAATCTGACAAGGTAACATCCCTAGACACAAGCACGGACATCTTTGCTTCTGTTCTGAAGCGATGAGGCCTGCTCTAACACTGTGTCACATGGTGGTAGACAGTGGTATTGAAAATGTTGTGCTCAGCCACACACTTAAAAACACATTTTGTGGCTTGTTTTGTCCTTTGCTTCAACTATCTTCACCACTGAAGAAAGTACAACTGGGTGATTCACCGGGCATTTTCAGGTTGTCATTATTGCAGTACCATTTGGAGTTGCACTTAACTGGTGTTTGCCATTAAAGCAGTATTATCCTCTTTTTAAAGTACCATTAGGACTGGAAGTGGTGCTGATGTGCTAATCGTCACCACTGCGAGGGCGAGGCAGACTAAAACGTGGTTGCTGCTCCTTAATTACTGCTAGAAAACTTCAAGTATAATTATGAAAAGCTGTACCTTTGCTGCGGCAGTGTGTACATAGTGACTGCCAGCCGCCGTTCCACATTACTGCTACATTATGTATGTGAATGCCACGTATTGACAGCTTATGTAACTGAGTGCCCTTCAAAGCCCAGCAGAGCAGCGGTGATGAGGCACACAGAGCAAACAGTGAAAAATGATCAGGATGGGTGACATGACAGCTCTAATTAATTTGCTTATGTAGCTTGTCGTTGTATTGAAGACTGGTCACAAAGGAGTGTAAAAAATTGGAATGGGCACAAGCGCTCTAATTTTCAGATAAAACATTTCTTGAGGCCTTGGATTGTAATATGCAAGTTTATTTCTATAGCGCCTTTCATGCACAATACTTTCTTATACAGTACAAGGCTGCACATTTAGGTCAATACTGCAGAGATGTGGCTGCCATTCTGCACCTACCCCTTTCTGACCCTCACTAAACATACAATTACAATAACCCATTCATACAGGCAAGGTGGGTGCAAGTGTCTTGCCCAAGGACACAACAACAGTATAAAATGGGAGAGCAGGATTCAAACTGCACCCCTTTTGGTTAAAGGACAATTGCTCTACCTTCTGGGCAGCTGTCACCCAAAATAATTTTCCATGTGATAGACTTTTACTTAAATAATCAGTCTTCACAAGCCAGTTGAATTAGTCCCTGGGTAGATGGTATTATCTTCTAAATAATTACTATATATTAGGGGAGTCCAGACTATACTCCAAACTAAATGTGGCCGGCAGATATTTTTTTAATGGCCTGCACACTTCATTCTCATTGACCCAAATTTTCCAAGTCAGTGCTGCTTGCATTAACACAATTTTCAATTCCATATGCAGTCAAAATTGTAGGACTTATTTCATTCAAAGTCACCGAATGATGAGGAATAAAATATGAACACAACACTGGTTATTTAATGAGGACAGATGCAGCATTTGAACCTTGTCCCTTTGAAATTTAGTCAAAAATTTTGGAAAAGTTATGAAACAGTCATGAAAAATTCTTGGTAAAAAAGCGTATGAACCCTGACCATCTTTCACCTTTTCTCCTAGCCAAAACAATTAAGCTATACTACTCTTGAAGTAGAGGGAGCAGCCTAAAGAGACCTAGAGAGGGAGCAGCCTAAAGAGACCTAGAGATCGATTATTGTGGGGAAAAATGTGTCACCCTTAGTGGCTGTCCTCCTCAGGTATGTTTTAGTATGTGTTCCTAAAAAATTAGGCACCCCTGCTATATATAGATGCCTTCTTTGAAAACCACCTTGTTTATGAAAATCTTGGTTGTTAATTTGTCCAATAAAAAATGACTATGGTGTACTTCTAACACCTAAATGCATGTGCAGCATGTGTGGTTAACTGAAGCAGCAATGGTGTCAGAACTACAGACCTTTCATTTGACTGCTCCTTGTACTTTGGCTGTATCATATCGCTCTGTATATTAGTTTGTGTTTACATCCCCGTAGCATACTGCAGTGTCACAGCAGTACAATATGATTAATGCTGCCCTTTCACAGTGTTCCAGGACACTCTCTGCCAGGTACCTGCAACTCTATAGAGGCCAACGCTCTAACACAATGCTAATACAACAAACGCCACTCAATTATTCATACGACATAAACGCCCAAGCACCTAGGCACCTGAAATATTCATACAGAGCGGTGGCAGCTAAAAGAAAAGGCTGATGATTTCCTGCTACCCAGTGGGGGTGAGACTTTGTTGTGAAGAGCTAGCTTGCCCGACATTGGTACTTTTCATTATTGATGTTAGCCTGCTGCTGCTGCAAGATCATTTGAAGTTGAACAGAAGAGATATTACAATACGCCAATCTTGAAGTGAGAAAATAAAAAAAAAAGACTTCAAATATGCAAATACAAGGCAAAAGGTGAATGTGTCCATCCTTGAGCCGTGTTGTACAAGACTGGGTATAGGTTCCTAATTGACAGAAGTGTCCGTTCCTCCTGTAGGCTGTTGAAGTGAGAAAATTTGACTTTCCTTTTAGTCTTTTTCTAAAGGAAAGGACTTAATTTTGAGCACACTGTTCCCTAAGGGTGTCTGATTTTTCAAACTGTCCAGCTATAGTTGACCCTAATTGACCCTTTCCAAACTAGCCCTTAGCCATGGCCTCTTGTTTTGATGTTCCTGTGTTTGTGGAAGTGCAAGTTCGTTAGCTACTAACTTTGAAATAAAAACAGCATATTTATTTAGTTCTTGTTTATGTGGAGCAAATATGTGGCCAAAAGTTTAACATTTGAGTTTTAAAAGAGTGGTAAAGTTCATAAATAGCACTCCCTACAATAGCCAGTAAGCTTTTAGCACGTTCTACAAAGCATTTCATTATTTTGTATGGAGCATGTTTGGGCTTTTTAGTGGTAATGATGGCAATTTACTTCAGTATACAGCATTGTGTTGTTGTGTTTACCTTAGCGAGACAGCAAAAAGCCAAACAGTTTTGGCTGGGGTGTTGTGTGATGTGCAATAATATGCAGCAATATGCACCACTATAAGGTCTATGCGTCATGGACTAGGTATTGCATATACTGTAACTGCATATGAAGTGATAACAATAGAGGAAGAGGTATTGCTATTTGGATAAAGGCTTCTTCTGACATCTAGGAATAAATCCATTATATGAAACGCAAGCTGATAAAACTGTCCCTCCAAACTATGCATCGCCTGACATGGGTAACTTTTCCTCTAAAACTGAAAAAGGGATACAAATAGCTAAGATTGCAACAACTAATCAGATTTATTGTTTATAACTAGGGATGTAATGATATCCAAATCATGGTATTGTGGAAATGCTCACGATAACAACATATATAAAAATGCCCTGCCAAGCCCTTGGTGCAATAATTATTGGCATATTTCATGTTTTATCAGATCTAAAGTGTGACAGATAACTAAGTTTTCAGCTGGATCACATTAGTTTGGACAACAAAAAGCTTTAAACAGTAGCTCAAACATGAGCCATGAGCAATGATCACATAAGGAACTTCTCCTTCTTATACGTCAATGGACACGAGACTCTTGTAAACAAAGAGCAGTCTCCCAGACATCACTGATCTGGGGTCAGCACAGGGGCAAGTGTTCACTGTTTGCTTTTATCCACAAACTCCTGCTCACAGCCTCCCTCTGCTGGACACTAGAGTTAGTTTATAGTTTTCAGCACGAGTCCAGTCCGAGCCTGTAGTCTACTACTCGAGCGCACGGAGACAATTCAAATGAGCGAAGCGTCGCGGTGCCGCTGGTGAATGTAAAACGTTTATGTAGTAACTTTTAGTGTATTATTTACTAACCTTTTGAATCCTCCACTACAGAAAACAGCCATAAATCTTGATATTCGCCGATTTATCTTGCTAAAGCTACTGAAAACACTGGGCTCCTCCTCAATGTTGGAGGCTGCGCACATGCACAAACAGAGCAAAGGATCATGGTCTATGCAGTTTTCTTTGCTTTTTATCCTACCGCTGCATCAAAACTATGTATTTTGGCTCGGGGAGAATACTGTTTGATACTGTAATGAGACCACGGCGATATCAAGAGACTTTTGCTATTGCGATATTGCCAATACCGTTACATCCCTATTTACAATTTATTTATTTAATCTTTTTTTTTTTTTTCATACACTAGTAGTGCAATATTGTTGTGCAAGAAGGCAGTGACAATCAGGACAAATACACAAAATATACATTTCAGAAGGACAGTTCGAAGATGTGTCATTTGTTTGTGTTCCAGAGCATGTTCTTGAAGCACTCTAGCATAGCACAGTCCCACAGCTCCGGAATATTGTTTAAAAGTTTAGTTAAAAAAAGAAAGTAAGTGCAGATGTTCTTTAATAATTTCAATGGGCTGATCCATAAATCTAAAATCCACAGTTTGTTGTTGTGCCTTAGAATGGAACAAAGCCTTTGTTTTACTTGAATTAAATTGCATTCCCCAAGTTGTAGCCCACTGAGCAATGTCAGAAAGATCTTGATTAACTTTCTCTATCAGTAGAGGGAGCTGCTGAGATTCAACAAACAGCATAGTATCATCAACATATAAAAGACATTCATTAATAATCCCAGGTTTTGCCGAGGATTTGATTGAGCCAGGAATCAAATTAGAAAAGTCATTCATGAATAAAATGAACACTGTGGGGGCTAAAACAGTTCCTTGTGGCACTCCTGAGCAGATTGGGAGCGTCCCAGACAGAGCTTTATTAACTTTAACAGCTTGTGGCCTATCAGTTAAGTAGTTTACAATCCAATGAAACAATTTCCCATGAATTCCATAAGCTGGAAGTTTTTGAATATTGGCTGAGTGAGGTACGGAGTCAAATGCAGCTGTTAAGTCCAAAAATACTGTACAGCAAAATCTTTGTTCCAATAATTATAAATATTTGTGATAAAAAAAGCTTAACTGGTCTGTGGTAGAGTGACGAGGTAAGATTCCAAATTGTGCAGAAATCGGATTGTTTGCACATAAAAAATCCAGCAACTTTTTGTTGATTCCCCACATTTGATGTTATTGAGATTGGCCAATAATTGTGTAGATCCGACCTGCTACCTATGTTCTTATAGATACGTGTCACATGAGCCTTTTTCCTAGCTTGTTGGATTAAGCCAGTCTGCATAGATTTTTTAAATAAGACATACAGAGGCAGCGCCAAGGATTCATGACAGTTATGCAGAACTGTGTTCGTAATTCCATCTGGGCCAGTGGATTTTGAAGTGTCTAATTTGGCCATGGCTTTAGAGAGATCCATTTGATTAAAGTTTACATTAGAGAGTGTTTTGGAAGTGGTAAGTGCAGCTTGGGACCCCAGGTTTCGACTTTTTGATGTGAAATAATTATTGAGTAATGTAGCTTTTTCAAGATTGTTTGAGGCAGAAACGTTCTCAGTGCTTAATATGGGAATTGTGTCAGATATTTGAGAGCTAATGTGGAGTTTTTTAGCTAATTGATATAATTTTTTAGAAGTGGTGATCAAATGAGCCATTTGATTGATTGTATTGTTGACTTATTTTTCACTTTACATAGATATCTTTTTGGTTAATTGTGGGCAGTACAATACAAGTCATATGCTCTTATGGTCTTAAAGTGACTATAATCCTTCCAGGCGCTTTCTTTATCAGATTCCCAGTTTATATTACAGAAAAAAATAATTCATATTATTGAATTACCTATCATGTAAATAACTGGATAGGTAAATTTAGACTTATTCATCGCATTACTGGATGGTGTGTATTTGTCTAAAATTTGGAAGGAGACACCAGAATGATCAGATGTACCAATAAGTGTTAATGTATTTTCAAATTTGAATAATGAGGGGCTGTCAACAAGAACAAAATCTAAACAGGATTCTGAGCCAGAAATGAGTCTAGTAGGAGCTTCAGCTATTTGATCCAGAATAAAATCTGCCAGAAAGTCATTCAGAAGTCATCCATCATGATTAGTATAAGTATAGAACGGCCATGAGTCCAATACAACTGGGACAGTATGAAAATAAAATTTCAATTTTGAGAGTTTGTCTGCAAGATGAAAAGTGACATCATCTGAACTATTGGGTGGCCAGTACACTGTACAGAATAGTGTGCTGGTATTCTTATTTTTCAAAGCAAACCAAATTCTTTCATACATTGAATTTATAATAGACAATAAGCCCACAACCACTTCGGGCTCTATCTTTGCAAAGAAAGTTGTAATTTGGTATACTAATTAGGAGTCAGAAATGTCTCTGTAATGCAGCAAACACATATTTCTGGATGTGATAATAGGAAAGCTGCTGTCTTGTCAAAGTTACTAATGACATCTAATTATTATTTATTAATCCTTTATTTATACAGGTTAGTCTCTTGAGACACAAGGTCTCATTTACAAGAGACCTGTTTCACAACACATTACAACTTTACAACATTAGCATAGATAAAAACAAGAACGTAACAATTTACAGTACAAATGTACATCAGATTAAGTGTACAAATTATCATTATTAACAAATAAAACAGAAAATTGAAAACAGTAATGTTAGTACTAGCAACTAGCACTTTGAATGGGTAGAAAAGTGGATTGTCAGTCTAATATTATTGATTGATTGAAATTTGCTCTGTAAGCTTCTCCACATTTGACACATTTAACAGGTTAATGGCAGTTTTTGTCTGGATCATGGCTGTTGCCACAGTTAATGCAACAAAAGTGTATTAATTATTGCTAGGTTTCAGATTCTAGAATGTGATGATGTCACATTCTCGGATGTGGGGCAGGAGCCAGAATTCATGTAAAAGATAAATATTATTTTCATGAGAAATATCCCAAAAGAAAATTGACAAAATGTTGAACCTGATTATTTATATTAGTGGCAAGGTCCATGATCTTCATATCCAACTACACCAAAAAATCTGAATATTAACTACAGACATTTTGCCTGCCCCCTATCTCAATTAAACATTACAGGACTGTAGAATGTTGTGATTTTATCTGAAACCCAGCAATTAAAATATTTGTGAACTTATTTAGTAATCGATTAATCACGATCTGGAGTATACATACTCTTTGAAACCTGTCAATAAGAATAATAAGAATAAGAAAACCTTTATTAGTCCCTCAGTGGGGAAATTGCATTGTTGCAACAGCATAAGTACAGCACACAGTGGTATCACACAAGAGCACAAAGTGTATCAGAGACCAGTCAAGTGCTAAGAAAAGAAGTTTTATTACTAAGACAAAGCAATAAAGCCACTAAAACAATTAAAGACAATATTTTTTCTATGCAATTCAACCAGCAGAGACTTAAATCAAACACAGACAAATGAGTGAAATTTAATGGATAATTTATTGAAGAAGAGGAGAAGGATAGGCTGAGGAGGATGATAGTTCTGCTGCTGTGGCGGAGTTGGGGGTGGAGGGCGGTTGCAGCATGTAGCTGAACAGCTGAATGACTGAGGGGAGAGGGCATGTATATATAAAAGTAAATGGCTTGAAAGATGATTGGATAAGGCACAGGTGCCAGGCTGTGATTGGCTGACAGCAACAGGTGATAGGGTGTAGAAAGGGAAAACAAATCAGTCTTCCTGGTTAAATTTATGCACACAGTTTCATTTAATAGTATATACTCAAGATTTAGGTGAATGGCACAGCAAGGACATAGTGCAGGAGTCAGCAACATTTCTTTGTTGTTTTAATATGACTCACATGGAGGTTTTATAGTGATATTTCCAATCTCTGATGATGCACAGCACTTCCTGTTTTGACAATCGGGTTATGACAACCTTTGGTTTTAAGTGCTGTGTGCAAGTGTTGAATACTTGAACCTAAGCCATGTACTCCCCAAAAATCCTTGCCATATCACTAAACTTTAAGAATTTGCCAGGCATCTCTGAACATCAGTATTTTTAAATAGACAGCACATTCACAGCCTCTGTTCTGTTGTAATAGGTGTTGCTTTCTGTGAAACATAGACAGATACAGCATGCAGTGTCATTAGTTGTAACACACTTCTTTTGCATCGAAAGTGGTTTTGTCTTTTGAATCACAAGTGTCAAATGTATAAGGTTAGAGTAACGATGTGTTCAGCCTGGAGTTTTTGTTGAAACCACCGAAATAGAAAGTCCAGTGGTGTTGCCTGGTGAATATGAATGTGCAGTAGTCCACACCGCAGTGACCCTGTGGAGCCTCAGTCCAACAGGTTGATGTGAGCGGACAGGCTAATAAAGGCGGTGTACTTGGGCAAATATAAACAAGCCTTAACAAACCATTTGTTCCAACTGCAATTATACCACTCCAGCTGCTATTAGCCTGTCTGTGGAGCTGCTACAGGGGGCAGACGCTAATCGACTTAGTCTTCAGCACTTTTCTCTTAACCTGGCCTAATCAGTTTAGGGCTATGATGCAGGACGGCTAGCGAGAAAAAGAGCACACGAACACTAAACTTTGTAGAACTGTAGATGTAAGAGGAGTTTTTAAGGCTAGACAAAGGCCAGGAAGTCAGCATAGTTTATACTTTTAGCTGCTCAGACATTGTCAAGACAAAAATCACCACTTATGGTTGCTAAAATTGCAGTAAATATAAGCAATTACTTTGTACTCCAGTCATCCTAATGCAACCAAAAAAGTGAGTCATAAAACCTTCTTTTTAGTGATTGGGTCCTTCACCTCAGTGATAAATGGACACATTTTCATATTTTATGCATGGTGAAAAGGCAAGTACCCCCAGGCTTTCATGTGAGAAGACCGGGGCTCAGTTCCAAGGGGTCCAAAACCCCAGTCCAGGAGGTCAGCTTTGAACCTTGTACCAGTCCCAAGCCCAGATAAATGGACAGTTGCATGTTGCATCTGGCATACAGTGTAAACACTATGCAAGACTAAATAAACTGATGACTAAATGATTCTGCTGAAAGAAATTGTATTAATTTAACGTCGGGCTTAAAGGTGACCTATTATGCTAACGCTTCTTTTCTGAGATTTCTCATGTTGCTTTTTAGTCAGAGGAAGGTTTATTAGCCTCCACTGCTACTTTGAAACTACGGTGTTTGCAATACTGGCTTGAGCTGCCAGAGTGAAGTGGGCGGGGCCAGCACAGCCTTAAAGGGACAGGCACCTAATCCAAGCGTTTTCAGTAGAGCAGTGTTTCCCAACCAGGGGTATGGGGACCCCTAGGGGTATGAGAGCACTTTGCAGGGGGTACTTGGAATAATTTGATTGTTCAAGTGAAAGATCATGAGAAAATATGTGCATTCTTTATATTAAACTATTGAAATGTATGAAAGACAAGTTATGTCAGGTGTCCCAATATTTTTATTTATTTATGATTTTTTTTAGTTAGTTTGAATAAAATATATAGTAGAATAAGTAAATACGTCAAAATAATTAGTAAAATAAAAAGTAAGTAAAATATTTAGAGTTTATAATGTATTATATTTTTATTTTAAAGGAAACCATATTGTTATTTATTTAGTTTTTTCATCTTGAATTTGAGTTTTCAAACTTTTTATAGTAGGTATACAATGTCTGAAGAGAGTTGTTTTTTTTTTTTGTGTTTTTTTTTTATGACCACCAAACGTCATCCCCATATATGACTGAGCAGTTACCCATGGTATAAAAGGCCCAGGGGTTCCCAAAGGTTGGGAACCACTGCAATAGAAAAAGCACAAGCTCCCCAAAAGGTTTTCATTAAATATTGATCCTTTGAAGATATAAAATATGAAATACTAATCTAGGGGTGTTCAGAATTATTTCAGAAAGCCTGAAATACAGCATAATAGCTCTCCTTTAACACTTCTGTTTGGAGCCCATGCACCAGCTTAACATCTTTTAGTGTGCTCTGAAGAGATAAACACATGCCCATAATTAATGACAGAGGGTTGACAAAGAAGTCACCGAGAATTTTTCGATTGCCTCCTCCAATTTGGAACCACAGCATCTTTAGCAAGTGGCATCTAGTCTACAGAAGCTCTACCATCGTGATATCTGTAACTAGCTAAAGTAAAGTCCTTTGACAATGCTAGTGGAAGGTACTCAGTCCTTTGCAGGTTAAGAATAAGAAACGTTTGCTGCGAATTCCACTGCAAATTAAACAGTCTTGTTCTGGTTGATTATGAATGATGAAAAAATCAAATTGGGGTCTAATTTGTTCAAAGGGAAAAGACTAAAGCAAAGTGAGGTGAGGGCCTCAAGTTAGCATCTCTCACTTGTGCAGAATTGAAGTTGATTTTGCACCTGTTCCTTAATGAATATGCAAAAAAGGGACATTTTCACCATAGTGCACAAATGACAGACTGAAGAAAATGCATATTCATTTGGTGCCTGCTATCTGAGGTGTCAAGGAGGTGGGGGCTGAAATTGCGTGTAAATTTAGCATGTTAGAGACTGCTGTTGTTTGAGCTTAGATAAGAAGTAGGAAATCTGAAATCTAGGGCTTAGAACCAAAAGAATTTGAGTTTAAATAACCCCCGCCCATTCCAGAAAGCACTGACCAATCAACAAGCCCTCTACATCCAGTCTGCTCTCATTTATTTATCCAAAAAGCGGTGTACATCTCTTTTTCCACTGAATCCTCACAGCTATTTTCCATTTTGTAATAAAATGGCATCATACAAACAATTTAAGGAAGTACAAAGCTTTTTTCACATATTTGTGAGTTCAAAAGAGCATAACAAAACTGTGCTCTGCTGGTCTCTTCACCTGTTTTATTATTGGAAATGCTTTCATTTAGTCAGATAATGTTTTTAAGGTTGTAAAAATGTGCGATGCTGCTCAGAGGTGACCAAGATTGGTTTAAATGGAGCATAATGTAGCCCCTTTAAGTCTTAAATGCTCAAGATAACAGTTGACAAACCAGGCCTTATTGTCTGAGGTGCATGTCACCTCAGGCCCATAGTTGTTTGCACTGAGTCCAACCTACTGTTAGGGATAAGGAGTAGAAAATGAATGCCTGAATGTTTTACACCATTTCCATAATAGACCATTTTGCAACTACATGCACTTTTGCCCTTTTAGCACTGACTGAATTTTATATTCAGAGGAAGCTGTTATAATAATAAAAAAGCTGTTGTAATAATAATTAGAATAGTGGCCCCCTACAATGAAGTTTACACTAGCATTTTTCCATTTTTATTTTCTGGGTATAATTCAGTATATCATATAGGGCTAAAAACAGGTGTGAAACAAATGTCACATGACCTTTGCTGCATCTTTTGTCAAGATATATTTCTTGAGCAACCCACATGGTTATATCACAATGGTATTTGCAATATTAATGCATTGCTCTACTTTTAAATATAAGAAACAAATCGAGCATAACAACTCAAGAAAGAACAGAACCATTATCATAAGACATAACAAAACAAACAACTGCCCCCACCCCCACTGGCTACCAGCTATCCACCCTGGCCAGCTACAATTTATAAAGCATGAAGAGCCAATAAACATAACCACTGAATATGATGGCAAAGATACTGTGGAAAGGTGCCCAGATTTTATTGAAAGAGGAGAGTCTGTCAGAAAGAGTGTATCTTATTCTCTCAAGATAGATGTAGATGTAGAAACCACTGAGGCTCTTTCAAGTGTATTTAGTATTCTCAAACAATAGAATTTAGTTTCAGGTCTCCTTCCTAGGAGAATATAAACCAGCTCTCTTACCAGTTCAATTTCAGAATTGAAAAAGCCTCTTGCATAAGAGACGAAATGTTTTCAGCTTTAAAAACCATGTCCATATGTCCATATTTTGTTGTTATTCAATTAGCCTGGATTAGTGAGAGTCGTCACAGACATGCTTCAAGATAAAGTCATTAAGCCAGATCTTTGCGGGAGGGGCATCTTTTTTCTACCAGTATGTAAGAAGTTTATTTGCAATAATGCTACAATAGGATATAAAGCACCACTTTGCACTGTTTAAACTTGCAATATCATCAGAGGTGCCCAGAATAACCATTAACCCCTAATTTACATCGGGGACATCACAGAAGCAGATTGATTTGCGTGCGTCTGTTTAAAAGCGACAATTTACACCGAGAGCGACAGAGCTTGGAGCCTGTTTCCTGTGTTTCCGCGGCTGTAGCTCTGCAGTTTGACACGGAGCCGCTCGAAAAATAGAACTTCAACCTATCTGTAGCTTAGCAGAGCAGCGAGTTGTTCCTGGGACGTCTGTGTGCCGCCGGCGGTGTGAATTGTTAGACTGAATAAACAGAAAGAGACGTAAACTGGAGGTTAATGGTTCAGGCTTCAACTGTACACAAAGAATTGTGACATTATATCTTGGTCCAGTATTTCTGAACCAAATGATGATGCCATGATGGAGTTTTGTAAATGCTACTCAAAAACATACATTATATTGCATTAAATGTTGTCTTTTGTACCTGTACCGTTGTCAGTCAAGACGTTTCTTTTATTTTGGTCTATCAATAGTATGCACATAGGTATAAAAAGAAGCTGTTTTTTTTTTTTTACTTTGATTTGTATACATTTATTATGGGTCAAACAGCGACGTGTACCTTAAATATCAAATAAAAATACATTGTCAGCAGTACTAATACTACATTTGTTGACAAAAGAAGCATTAAAAAGCCCCTAATATAGTGAAATACTATTAACATCACAATGACTTATGATTTGAATATTAATAATACCCCCAATAACCCTGGGAACAGTATTGTTTCAGCTTTTGTTCTTGCAATCCATTGTTCCTCCATAACTTTCATGTTTTCTCTTTTGAAAATGACTCACATTGTTCAGCAGGTCACCTGTCAATCAGCCGAAGCCTATAACAGATTACTCATGTTTTTCTCCTTCAATAACCATTCATCTTTATTTATCCTTGTTCCAAATAGAGCTGGAGGACACTAATTCAGTTACTAATCAGCAACTCCCGGCACAAAGACATCTTTTTATCTGTGTCTGTGTATAAATGTGAATATGTCCTTTCTGCCTGTCTCCTCAGAGCTTGGACAGGAACATAGTGGTCCGCAGCCATGCCCGTGTGTCTTCACTCACCCTGAAGAATGTCCAGTTTACTTATGCTGGACAATACCTGTGCACCGCCAGTAACTCCATCGGACGCGACAGCCAGACCATGAACCTGGAAGTCCGCTGTAAGTACACTTTCTCTCCCTTTGTCATTGGTGGGACCTTGGTGGAATAATGGGTTTAAATGTTTTCCAAGACAGTGCCATTTTCTGTTATGAGCAGCGTTGATAGCACACAGTAAGGCACTACTTTTCTCACAAATGTCAACTGTGTGCTGTTTTATGACACATCAGGTCATCAATATAAAAGGGAGAAAATAAAGAAGTATTGAAAGTCCTTTTTTTCCCAACTTTTATCCTATACACTACTATATTATCTTTATTTTGTTATGTCATGCTATGCTATTTTATGCTATTTAGACACTGCCTGGTGGCCAGTGACTGGTGGCTCCTGGTCTTTCAAAATGTTGAAAACTCATTTTAGGTCTACATTATAAAATGTATGATTGTGCAGGCTAGTTTCCCTAAAATGTAGATATATGAAATTGAATAAAATAATTCACTAATGAAACTAAAACAGGATGTAAACTCAACAGGGCTATGATTATGTTGTTTATTTAGAGTGCAATATGTACAAAAGGTAAACATCAGGTATATCACTTTGGTTAACACTGCAGACAGCACTTAATCACAGGACTTCTCTTGCTCTAATGCCAGTGTATGTTTTTCTGTCAGTCAAAAGTTCAGCCTGTTCCACCAATCATCATCTATCAGCCAGAGTCATGGCCCGCCCACTGCTTCATTGACTCCCAGAGACACTCAGCGTACTCAGAAGTGACAATTTTGTCACTTTTATTCAATCACTGTCTTGTTTCCTTGCTGTCCCATAGGGATCTATTGAAGCTCAGTGTCGATAGGGATTGCTGCTATGAAGTGATAGGGAAAACACACCAGAGAACCAGCTGATTAATGATTGACATAGTCAAGACATTACTCATTCGAGCACACTTAATGTAATTTGAGTTCTAATTTTTATGAAATTCAGCAGTGCATATTTGATAATATATTTGAATAACATTTTAGGGGAAGTTCAGCTTCCCTTGTTGTCACTAAGAAATAACCACTGAGAGCCACTATCCTTATGTTGAGCCATTTGTAAGTGCTCTCTATCTATTCTTTGACAGCATATACACACCTAGTATATGTGACGTATACTATTTATATAGAGTGGTGGATTAGTTCCCATAAAGAGGACATGGACATGTTTTAGTAGGTTGTGGTGTAAATTTGTGGAAAATAAAGTTCAAAGAGGCCACGCTTGGGATCAGTAATTTGAGTATAAAAACACTCATGTAGCATTTTATAGACTTTGTGAAGAATTTGTTAATAATAATAATAATAATAATAATAATAATAATAATAATAATAATAATAATAACTATGATGATGATTTAAAATCAACCATTTTTATTTGCAGTCCTGGGGCATTTACAGTGAGGAATCACAAATAAGCCAGCTGTGCTTTACAGCAAACACAAGAACTGTACCATTTTACGCAAACTGGATGCATTTGTCTCTCTCTCTCATCCAAGGACCGCGTGATTAATTACTGCGTCTTAATGAGCGCGAACTGTACTGCAGTACTGCAAAACAGAGCAGCGGGACTTTGCTCCACAGAATTTTTCTGTTGGATTTACACTACATTTTCATCCATCCATCCATCCATCTTCTTCCGCCTTATCCGGAGCTGGGCTGCAGGGGCAGCAGTCTAAGCAGGGACACCCAGACATCAGGCGGTGGGGGGGAAATACACATTACAATGTTTATTTTTCACATTTTTGATACATGAAAGACAAAAGTCTTGTCTGAATTGGACAGGGCAGTTTCTTGCTCTATCTCTGGTTGTATTGATTTGTGTAGCATCAGGTGTAATGAAGCCAGCTCAGAGAGATGATCTCTGTGGTACAGAGACGCACAAGCAAAGCACAAAAATATGTGAACTCACTAGTCCATTTTGAGCTCACTGACAACCAACTAACATACCCAACTCTGGGGTAATGCAGCAGTGATTGTTATAACACGTTCCATTTAAACATAGTTAGAGGCTGATTTTATGTTTCATATTAAAATGTTGGGATTTGGCAAAGCAACCAGCACATCTGCAGGAAGGTCAGGCTTCACCAAGGCTGTCTCACACTTACATTGGCTGAAAAAACTGAACAAAATAATAATAATAATGCATTGGTTTTATATAGCATTTTTACTAAGGTGGGTGAAGTGTCTTGCCCAAAAACACAACAGCAGAATGAACTGGGGAAAGGGGATATGCAACCGATTTTCAATATTTTAAATTTCAATTAGACATGTGCATTGACTTTGCTCACCATATCCCTTCTGGGCTACCATAGCTGTTTACATGTTGTAAAAGGGGTTGCTGGGTGTGCGACTTGCAATTCCATGATTTCGTGATTTCACAAAAAATGTTGACTTATCTTAGACCAGCCAGCTGCTCTCTCACCGGAGCATATTCACACAGTAGTAACTGATCAACACATTCACACACCTGCGCAGAACAACATCTCTGTTTCCATGACAACACATTTCGATGGAGCTACTGACCCCTGCAGTTCCACGGCCAGCATTTATTCTGAGAAACAGAGGTTAACTGGACCACTTTGACTATTTATACCTCACATTACCGCGCATCCTACACAGGCTCCAACAGGCTTCAAACACTGGAAACAACAGTCATAACATTAATCACTATTCACATTCTAGGTCACAAATTCTACTACAAGTATATTGCATATTCCACTACATCTGAACTGGCAGTAGACCTGTATTTATTGCCACGATCAAGCTGTTATATCTATGGTCTATTCTACTAAGATCCTGTACAGCAAGTGTGGAATGTGCAGTTTTGGGGCATTTTCGCAGGTGACAGCCTAGAAGCGCTCTGTCCCAGAAGCTAACTATAAGTTCTAAACAAAGTAAACTCTTGACCAGTTCATTCTAGAGCTTGTAGCGTTAAGGACCATTTGTGGATACACATCCGATTGTTACTATGATAAATATGGGTGTAACGATATAGTAACTTTATCATTGTATCAATTTTTGATCTCTACGATACTACTGTATATCGATATGCATTACCTTGTATTGAATTGTATAGGTAGTGTATTTAGCTTTATATGGAAAAAATGTATTATGTTGGAAATATCAAAATTTGAAATTTGCATGTTAAAATAAAACCAGGTTCGTCCTTTTGGATGTAATTTTAGTTTTTTTTAATGAAGAAAAATGTTATATTAAACTTTGCTTTCCACTCTGTCTGCTGGGCATAATCAGCCTCGCCTACGATGCAAGATTTGAGAGTATACTTTTTTGATTTTTGGTTAAAGGTTGCTGTATCGATTGTATCTATATAAAGGTGTTGAATCATATCAAAATATATTGTTCTAAATTAGCCAATATCTTTTTTGAATCATATCGAAACAATTCTATTCGATATGTATCGTATCATTGCAAAACTGTATCGTTACACCCCTAAAGATTAATGAATTTGTGCAGGTGGAATGTTCAAAGCGCGTGTGGAGAGTAGTATACGCGTGCATAAATTAAAAATAATCTGCTTGTGCACATATTTATTGCGCCTGTCAAGATTTGTTGTATAGCTCATGTGATATTTTACTCCCGAATATAGGGGGAGCTCCAGAAAAGAAAGTGAGGCAAAAACAGTGAAGAAATGAGACGAGTTCTGCTTTAATGCTCACACTTGGACACAAGAAAAAAAAATCATTGCTGTTAAAGGGCTAACCTTTAGCAGATATTGACATATATACAATTTTTTTTTTTTTAGTTTTTTTTTTATTCACCCTGGATAATGGTCATGCTAGTGAAATGCACAGTTTTTCTTATTCTTTAAAGCATTGGAGCTAATACCCATGCCTGTAATTACGGTCAAGTGAGAAAAACTAATTTAAGGTGGTCAAATATAATATACACAGTCACATTGCTTTCTTTTTTTCATGCACTGTCCATTTAACATTTGTATCAGAGCCTTGTGTGTCCTTTTAACACAATGCCACATGAACACTAATCAATTAAGTGAAAGTGTATAATGGCAGCCAATGTGATCTTATTTTTCAAACCCGCAAAGCTGCTGAGAAAATGAACACCTAATTGAAATAATACAGCCTTATTCCGCTACCGAAGCGATGTGCTCGGAGATACAAGTGTGTTTTGTGGATGGTGATGTTGAAGGGCCCGCAGTTATAGGCCGAGTAATCAGCGCCTAATCAGGTAGCTCATTCAGTGTTGCCAAGCAATTATCGATAAGAAAAAAGGTGCTTTGTTTCGAATAGAGCTCTCACTCGGTCGACTCTATCAGCACTCGGCCGCCCTCACAATGAAGACACTATCTGGGCTTGAAAGGTCTATCTGAGGCACAGTGGGATCCCATTAGCAGGGCCGGCCTGTGTGCCAGTCAGCTGATAGGAAGGCGTTAATATGTGAGAGTGGGGCATCATTTTCTTCGACAGTTATGGCATTGGTGTATGATGAATTTGTAATTAAAACTCGACAGGGAACTAGGGCTGACATGAGGTCACAAATTCATAAAAATACTGTGTGCAGACAAAGCTGTGTATTTTGGTCTAAAAACAATCCTACCAAATTTGCCATATACTGTATATACATTGGATAATAATAATAATAATAATAATAATAATAATAATAATAACACTTAGTGGTGAGCTACTGGCATTTTTGAAAATGCATGAATCTATAGAAATTTACAACATCATGGTTGGAATACATTAAAATATGTTTGGAGATGAAAAAATACTAATAAAAAAGTGAGATAAGTTATTATGTATTTACTTATTTATTATTTTGACTTTTTTTAACAATTTTCTTTTTTATTTTGTTGTAGTATTTTGTCATCGTAAGAATCATAACTAAAGAAAAGTTAGTTCCGCCCAACCATTAGACTGGAAAGGAATGAACACTTTTGAGCATGATATACTGCAGGCGGCCTCATCACTTAACGTGTATTACTCCACCACAAACTGATGTTCTTTTTAAGCACTATTTAGGTACTTGCTAGCTTGTACTAAAAATATTTGCACAAAATTAGGAGTTGAACTAAGGATAATGGTTATGGAAGTTTGTGAAGGAGCAAACTACAGCAGGACGATGACAGCTGCGCGCAGACACAGAGATATCAGGTGAGGGGAAAATGCAGGGGTGATGCTAAGTTAACTAGCTTGTGTTAGCTGTACAGAAAATGTGAGCCAAGTAAGCTAACAAGCTAACAGAAGCTTACATGCTAGGTTGGGTTTCATATATTCTTCATGTAGATTTTTTTTTTTTTTTTTAGGTAATTAAAAGTGTAATGGAGAAACAAAACTTCAACTTTGAAATTAACATTTAGCCAAGAAAAACAAAATGCATGAAATGGAAAGCAGGAGAAGCTACTTATAACTGTAATGGTCAATCTTAGGCTACTGTTGCTTTACTCTTGTGCTGTGTTATGGTCATACAAAAATGAACCCAAAAAAAAAACAAAGGGTGGCAGGGGTGGCATTGCCCCCCTTGGCAGTTCAAATATGTTACTACATTAAGGAAAAAAAAATGTCCAAAAATGCTAATGCAATAAAAGAAAAAGCAAGGAGTGAATCCAAAACATACTGTATATCCACCCAGTCCTACTTTGTCACTTTATTACTTTATTTGACTATTTTGGTTCTGGGAAGAACCAGGTGTGCGCTCTGGGATTTAATGCAATTTGACATAAAAACCGATGATAGCTGTTTAATTCCTCCTAAAGTCCTAAAGCAGATGCGGTCACAGTTCAAACTCCTGGCACAAGTCTGTGTGCGTGGTGCCCATGAGCTGTGATGGGTAATGTGTATTGGAGGCTGGAGGCGCATCCTCCTGCGCCCCGCACAGCACTCCACTAGTGTGAGGAGCTTTTGTTCCCTAACCGCTGAAAAAATTGTTGAGGCACACAGCAAGGCACACGCTGAATACGCTAAAAAGAACAGCTCAACCCGGGGGCGCTTCACCAGGAGGAGCCAGGCTTTAGCACTTTCAGAGCAGGTCAGGGTACAGAGAAACTCCACCAGAGATGCACCGTGGAGACCGCTTTGTTTTGACTTAACTCGCATGATATACAGATTAAGTAGCCCTGATAATATTCCTCATTCATTCTTACTGTATAAAGGTAAGCATATGCTAGGTAACTGGAACCCTGGTCTGTAAGTCTGCAGTAGGCAATTCAAAATAAAAATAACTTAAATAACTTATTCAAAATTAAGTTTTGAATATAACGGCAATTGGTTGATAAAAATAATGACATCGGAAATACATTTGTTCACAAAAGTTTTTAGATTCATGTTTTTGGTGTCCTATAGGCTTATCTCTTGGTTATAATGGGGACAACTGGGACGTGGTTTGTTAAAAAATGAGACATATGAGTGTTTTTACAGATCTGTGTTGGAATGTGGGACAAGGAGCCTAAAACTGGGACTGCCCAGTTAAATAGGGGCGTCTGGTCACCCTAGTGAAATATCTAGTTAATATTACAAAAAAGTAGCCACCGCAATTGCCACAATTTCTTGGTTATCATTGAAATGTATGATTCATGTTTCATTTTTATGATTTTAAAAAAAAAAAATTTAATACACTTTCAGAGAGTTGGATAATTCCTCCGTGTAAAACTAGATTAATGTTTTGTTCGTTTGAGTATGCTGGCATTAAATGTCACTCTAAATTGCTTGAAAACTTCTTAAAAATGTTTTAAATGTTTTAAATTTTACAAGACAAAATCTGGAGCTATCCTGTATTAGTTGGGTATAGATACTGTATATAAATATTAGTTGTTATGACAAAATGTATGAAAATAAGAATCCAGAAATTCACTTTCATTCAATCCAATCCACTTCATTTATACAGCATATTTTACAAACATAGACAGTTTCAGTTACATAGACAGCTGCAAAAGATTATGCATAAGACTATAAAAATGACAAATAAGTACTATTTAACTTTATTAGTTCCAATTAAAACTGTAACAAGTTGTGAAATCAATTAAGCAATATGCTAAAATACAAATAAATAAATAAACAATAATAAAATAAAAGACACAAAAGACCATACAACTCACGCTGAGTTAGAAGCGAGAGAATAAAATAAATTTGGAAAATAAAACACTTCTGAAAAACAAATGAGAAAATTACAGTATTTTATGCAAAATAATCTGCACAAATTGCACTAGTTTTCCTACAAGTCAAATAATTTTAAGGTAATAAATAAATACATTCAAAAAAGTATCATGTTCTGAATTCAAGTCAGTTTAACTAATGCTAATATTACTTTATTGCAGAGTAAATGTTTGACCTTGGCAGCATCATTTCATTCCTCACAACCAAACAAGAGGTCCCAAATACAATTCTCAGTCTGGGTATACAGTTTAATAAAGTAACAGTGATATCACGTTTGTCACTTAAATGATTGAGTTTTTGAGTTTTTTTGAGTTGTTTTTTTTTTTTTTAGATTTTACTTTCTATTCCTTTCTATCATTAATTTAGTCATTATAATGGTAAATGTGCTTGTGGTATTATTTGTTATGGAAAAGTGAAATAAAGACAAATGGTGAACAATCTTCCAAATGCATCACTATATGCCAAAAATGCTTTTTGTTTTTTCAGTCTGCTTCTAATTAGGCTCTTCTTCAGCAGCTGACAAACAACTGTCTCGTAAGATACTGCAAACCACAGCACTCCCTCTATTTTCTGTAATCTTATTCTGAGCAATTCCAGTCTTTTGTGTTCATTTGTAGAAGCTGAAAAAATGTAAACACAAGATTAATCAATAGGTTAGTGTCCTGGTGTATGTGTGGGCGTTCGCAGGGGCTCCTGGAGGAAGTGCACATGACCACACTGAGTCAATGAGGTTCACAGCAGCACTCATAATAAGAGTCTAATCGGGCCTGCAGGACACAGCGCAGATATTGACTTGGCTAGCTCAACATCAATCCTACCAACAGCAGTCTGCAGAGTTTTAAAGAGCCAGGGTCACGAGAAAAGGCGGCACAGAGGTGGAAGGTCATCGGATTTCTCAGCAGAAAGAAGTCCGCTCAGTGAGAACAAACAATAACTGGAAATGCAGGAAAACCATATTTCTGTTTTACAGTGATTTACGTCAAAAACTATTTTCATTAGAATAATGTATTTTGGAATGTTTTAGTGAGGTACAGTATGTATAATGTGAGACAGACTAATAGCTTAGATGGGGTCATCCCTATGTTCCCACGGCCCTATGTTCCCATGTTTCTAAGATTTTTTATTATTATTTTTTTTTTAATTTAGGGTCTTTGTTCCCACTCTTCTGTGTTCCACATTTCTAAAATATACAGTTAGGGTAGAGGGTTAGGGTTAAACATGGTTAAACATTCTCCATTTACTGGAGAATAATCTTAGAAATGTGGGAACATGGGGATGTGGGAACATCAGTTATGTGAGAACATAGAGCTGTGGGAGCATTGGCCTGTCAGAACAAAGAGCTGTGGTAACATAGGGCTGTGGGAACATTGAACTGTATGAACATAGAGCTGTGGGAACATTGAACTGTATGAACATAGAGCTGTGGGAACATAGGGCTGTGGGAACATTGAACTTTATGAACATAGAGCTGTGGGAACATAGAGCTGTGGGAACATAAGCCTGACATAACATAGGACTGTGGGAACATTGAACTGTATGAACATAGAGCTGTGGGAACATAAGCCTGACATAACATAGGACTGTGGGAACATTGAACTGTATGAACATAGAGGGAACATAAGCCTGTTGTAACATAGTGGTAAAATAGAGCTATGGGAACATAGGGCAGTGGGAACATATAGCTGTGGGAACATAAGCCTGACATAACAAAGGGCTGTGGGAACTTAGGGCTGTGGAAACAGACGTGCTTCTGTTCTGATTTGTTTATTATGCTATTATGATATTCACTGAATGTTTGTATTACCATAACAAAGGCAAAAGAAGATTGTAATGACCGTGGCTAAAGAACTTTAATTAAGAAATGATGATGCTGGTATTATGACAGCCTGTGCTTTATTAATATAATATATTATATAATATTTGTTTGCAATAACTATATAAGAAATACTTCAAACTTTTTCCAGTGGTTCCTCCTATATTTTTTTTCCTTCAGTACTTCTCTCAGTTTTAGAAAGCTTGCAAGTTGGCATGTTATGTCATAGTTAGCAACTGGACCACACCCGATAGTGGGGACATTCTGATCTATGGTGACCTGCTGCCAATGTTCTATGGTCAGACTGTCCTACCTAAGATAAAACCAAGTAACGAAAACGCTTTGCAGGTTATGTTTTTACAATGCCTTCATGTCAAAACCCAGTGAATCATGAGTAAACATTTCAATAAATGCCTGCCCTCTGTGTCCTAGATGCTCCAAAGATCCTGGGCCAGGTCACGGTGTACACGTGGGAGGGCAACCCAGCCAACATTAGCTGTGAGGTGGAGGCTCACCCTGCGGCCGAGATGCTCTGGTTCAGAGACGGACTGCAGCTGCCTAACGCCAACACAAGCAACGTGAAGATCTACAACACACCCACTGTCAGCTACTTAGAGGTCTGACTCTGTTTGAATGCACAGTCACAGCTCACAGCTACACAACCCAAAAAGTTCTCCTGTCACATTCCCCAACTCCAGTTTAGCTTCAGACTGATGCAACCCTGCAGTTGTTTCCACCTTCTTAAACAGTGAATTCCTATTATTTATCAGGGTGTCCATGGAGTCTTAAAAAGTCTTACAAGTTGATGAATCAATTTGGGTTAAATTAAAAAGTATTAAAAAGTCTTGAATCTGATTTTACGAGGTCTTAAATTTTGTTGTATTAAAGGTTTGTCCAAAGAGTGTTTGACTGCAAAAAGTATGCATTTATGGATTCATTTTTCTCCCCACAAATATTAAAATGATGTGTACAGCCAATATTATATTCTTTTGTTTATGTGCGAAGTCATAGTTCACCTGAATGCAGCTGGGCAGGCGCTCTATTTCACACAGGTGCACGGTGACTGGGACAGCGGTAGATTTAAATATGCTTAACTGAGCAACAAACTCCAGCGTAGAATTATGCCGCAAGAACACAGACAGGCAGCGCATTTTTATCTGAAATACTGTCAATGTGCAGCTCATGAGGCAAAGGTCATCACTTTAGAGCCTCTCACACTGGGCTGCTGGACTGGGCAGGATGGACTATTTGGTTTATGTCAGGATTAAAATGAATCTATTTCTGAGGGACACAAAGACGTCTGTGGTGAGTTTTGTAAAAAGTTTGTCTCTCCTGACACTACTTCTCTAGCTTTCACTTTAACTAGCAGCTTAAGTTAGCTATGGACGTCTGTTCTTAGATATAAAGTGGACTATAATTGCAGAACTCACATTTACTGGTCCCACTTTAGAAAAACAAGGTGTGAACGACACGTGAATGTGACTCATATGCGTGCATATTAATGAGACGCTTATTATTGGGTCGTTCCCGTTAAGTGCGAATGTATTGAAAAGAATGTTATTCAAATACTTGTCTAAGTCCAGAATCAGCTTCTCACTGGAAATGACAAATGTTTTTTTTTTTTTTTTTTTTTTTACAGAAATCATGAGCATTGTACAGAATGTTTCACTCCAGAATCCCACTGTAAACAGACAGACAGACAGACATGAACCCAGTCCAGTCTGACCTGCACCAGTCTCTTTCTGTCACTGTCAATGTGGAGACAGGTTACGTTCTCATTTTAAGGGTGTATTCACACCATGAAAGTTTGTTGGTGCGCTTCTTTGGTCTGGATCAAGTCCGGACTTTATTTTTTTTTTGTTTGGTTTGGATTGTATTCTGATTGCACTTTTTGCAAGTGGACTAAAGTTTGTAAACAAAAGCATGTGTGTAATAAACGCTGCACCCATTGACCAGAAATGAATGATGTCAGTGGGGCAATGCAAAGACACGGAACCTGAGAAAAACAATCATGAGGACTTGCATGCTGCACTTGTTACTGTGCATTGTCTGATTTTACAGCTACAAATCTGTGAAAAACATTTTAAATGTTAAAGAGCGCCTAATTCGAAGTCAGTTTCACCGCACCCTACATGTTTTTTTGCAACGCCGAAGGCGTGGTGCAAGCCAGCTGCAGGTGAGAAGACGTGCTCTGTGTTCTACCCACAGCAGCGGTGCTGAGCAGAAAACCACAGAACAGGTAGACTATAAGTGCAGATATCAAAGAGGCACTGCATTTGCATTGTTCCAAGTTTGTCCACGGCTCCTGGCTTTTTGCGCGAGTTCCACTGCTGTTTTATTTCCCTTAATGCCCGGCTCATCGGAGCCGGTTCATATTCACATCGCAAGCGAACTGTATCGGAACTGTATTTGGAAGCGGACCGAGACCCGTCTGAAGAGGTGGTCTTGGTCCACTTCCAAACACACTCTGGTACGGCTTGTTTGGTCCGGACCAGAGTTGCATGAGTGCATTCACACTTGGTCCAGTCCAATGTAAATTGCAAACTAAAGAGCTCTAACTGCAACTTTGTTTAAAGTGGTGCAATATTTTACTTTTGCTTGAATGTATAAAGATATGGCTCTGTAATACATGGTCACACAATAGTCACAACAATAGTCACTTTTCCAGTAGGATTTTTGTTGCCAATAACTCAGTAAGTACAAGTAGACCAAAGTTAATATCAGCTTTTAACTTTTCTTTTGAATGGAACTTGAATTCTTCCAAATAATTAAACATATTATAGTAAAAAGCATAGCTTTACTCATCAACAAAAAACTGCAGGAAACACCTAACTCCATGAACATCTCTTTAACTCTCAAGGTAGACAGTAGGAGCGCCTTTTGTTTGTGATAGGACAAAGGGAAGAGAAAATGAGAATAATTTAATGATTGAATGCACAAACTGCATTGTTTATCGCTTGGAGCATTAAGTGCATTTTACAGTCACAAAGTACATTAATGCTCATCAAAGACGCCCAAATACAGAGTTATTAATAGTTATGCTAATGAGCATTCATTTTAATTTAAAAAAAAAAAAGGTCCAAAGAGCATCTTGAAATCTTACTTTGGAGTTAACATAAAATAAGACCAAAGCAGGTGATATACAAAATCTCAATAAGAAGTGATATTTCGGGCTAGCTTGTTTTTTTTTTTTTTTTTTTGTTTGTTTGTTTTGCTGCTTCCTATTATTTTTAGTTAGGCACATATAGTTGCTCAGTGATTTGGCAGGTTTTTATTTTTGATGCCCTGCCTTTTGGCCTGTTGCAAACAGCCACATACTGTGACTGGAGTAGGCAATGTAGGTGAAGTGTCTTAACCAGGGACACGCCTACCCATAGTTGATGAAAGCTTAATCCACTGTCGCCCCCTATCATCCATGTGAAATATAAAACATTATGTAAATGATCATTTATTTATAACCAATGATTTATATGCTTAGAAACAGGCTAAACTGCCTGCATAAGTTTCCATAGTGATTGAGGCTGACTCATGATGATCCTGTTTTATGGAACAGAAGAGACAACAAAATAACTTTTCCAAGTAAGCCTAGCTTGTGGGGTTAGCTTGTTTTATGGAATAGCCCTCAGTTTGATTGTATTAGATGCCTTTTGTGCGTGTAACTAAACAGTTTTTTTTTTTTTAATTTTTGGTTTTTTTTATGACTGTTTCTGGTTATGTCACTGTCATTTTTTCAGAAGAACTCCTGTTTCTCACACCCAGCTTTGATGTGAGTCATTTACAAAGCAGCTTCAATTGTGCATGGGCCAAACATGCAAATGTGTTTATCCACTCTGCCATATGCTCATTTTGTGTTGAATCACAACAGACAGTGAGAATAAAGGCAATCTCATCACAACAATAAATACATGTTTACCAAGAAACTAATTAAAATTATTACGTTGTGGAATAAAACATGAAATTTCATTAACTGATAACAAACCGTAGCATTGAAAATGAAAGTAAATCTGAGAAGACAAATAAAGTGAACCAGACAACAGTGAGGTATGGTGCTGAATAATCTCCATTACCAATGATATTTCATACTGACACTTCACACACATGTGGAGTCAGTGTTTACACATCATTAGACATCATTGGGTAATTAATTCTCTAATTCTAATTGCTTACTGTTTACCTCCAGCTGTCCAGTATCACTCTAAAGCCTTTCTCTTAGGCTTGTTTCTTTTTAGTTGAAGAGGTAAATAGGTGTACGTCGTATATAGAGCTCATTTAGTGTATGTTGATTAACCTTTTTCATCCTGTTTACAGATCAACCCTGACTCTCAGAATGACTTTGGGAGTTACAACTGCACAGCCACAAACATGATGGGCTCTGAGTCCAAGGAGTTCATTCTTATTCAAGCAGGTAAGCGGTAGCGTAACATTCGAAGGACAATGGGTGGGTTCAGCTTTATATTGTTTTAACTTTTTTACCATTACAGGGTAGGCACAAATTTTCCAGGTCATTCATTCATTTATTCATTTTTTTACATACATACATTGTCTTTTATATGGGCATGGAAGAAACAAGTCACTGCCAGCCTGACTCGTACTCAATCAATCAAACTTTATTTCTATAGCACCTTCCAACAACCAAAGCTGACCACAGTGCTGTACAACACGAAAAACAAGATAAAAAGCTATAAACATTATACAAATGGGTCAGAAAAGCACATTACAACATTAAAATAAAGAGAGTTGTCACAGGGCCACTAAGTGCCAAAAGCCATTCTGAATAAGCAGATCTTAAGTTTGGCTCTGAACAGTGGCAGATCAGTGATGGAACGTAACTCAATGGGCAGAAAGTTCCAGTGTTTTGGCCGGCCACTGCAAAAGAAGAACGATCGCCCCACTGTTTGCACCGAGACTGCGGGGCCTCCAGCAGGTGTTGCCCAGCAGATTGTAGATCTGTGCTGGGTGGGTGAGGGGTCAAAATCTCACACAAAAAGGAAGGTGCAAGTCCATCGACTGCATTAAAACCAAGCATCAACATTTTAAAAGAAATTCTGAACTTGACTGGGAGCCAGTGCAGGGAGTACATGACAGGGGTGAACTGGTTTCTGACTATTAGTTAGCAGGCAGGCTGCAGCGTTTTGCACAAGCTGCAAACAGTGAAGACCGGCTTGGTTAACTCCACATAGAGCGCATCACAATAATCTATGCTATGGAACTAGCAAAAGCATGGATAGCATTCTCCAGGTCACAACGGCGAAGCTGAAAGAAGCTTGCCCTGACCACAGAATCTATTTGCTTAGCAAATTTTAGACTGCTATCTAATTTCACCTCCAGATTTTTGACAAAGTGGTTAAAGTGGGGGGTCAAAGCAACAAGACCAGAAACTGAAACACTGGGCAGGTTGGACGTGCCAAACATAATGCCTCCTGTTTTGTCCTCATTCGAGCAGAGAAAATTCTGAGACAGCCACAGTTTGATGTCATCTAAACATCTGTTGATAGATTCAAGACTGTCAGAAGTATTATGGACAACCGGCAGATAGATTTATAAATCAGCTCCACACAGATGGAAGGACACATTGTGATTTGAGATAACTGCACCTAAAGGCAACATATACAGAGAAAATATAACGGGACCCAAAATGGATCCCTGTGGCACACCAGAGGTCAGAGGAGCTGAAGAGGAGGAGAGGTTACCAATCATAGCAGAGAAACTGCGATTGATATGACCTAAACCAGCACAAGTCCCTGAAGGCCAACCTGTTGGGCCAGACGTGTCAGGAGAACTGAACGGTCCATGGTGTCAAACGCTGCAGTAAGGTCCAACATTACTAGCAGCACAGGCTTTTTCACATCAAGGGACAAGAGAATGTCATTCTGAACTTTCAGCAGAGCAGATTCAGTGCTGTAGGGCTGCAACTAACGATTATTTTGATAATTGATTAATCTGTTGATTATTGTTTTGATTTACCGATTAATAATCAGATAGTGAAGCATGAGTGAAGTGGTTAAAAACTTTGGTTGTGTTATAGTTCCCTTTAAAAAAGTGGATAATTCTACCAAAAATCATTTAATTTTTACAAAATTTGAACCAGACGAAGCTACAGCTATGCCACTTGAGGACATTTGGATACAGCATATACACACTAGGCATGGGACGATAATAGAATTTTATATCACGATTATCTTGGTCACAATAATTGCAATTAACGATATAATCCCAATAATTATGAAATTATTTGTGTAATTTAAAAATGTAGATAAAACATACTGGAATTATTTTACAGTGACACAGCAGACTCAAGTTTATGATTTTAGGATACATTATTGCAAACATAAGGCTGTCCCTTTTGGCCAAAATGTAAAATGCATATGTAAACAACAGCTGTAGAGACCTGGATAACGTGGTGACTTGTTAAACTGCTGCTGCGTATACAGTGCACTTCAATAAAGGTTAGAGTGGCATTCAAACAGCACTCAGTAGTACTACTGTCAGAACTATGCTTATAGATCACAGAAATACACATTTTAGATCATTGTGTTGTTAAAGTTTTAAAGTGAAAGCATGTTAGCCGTAGCTTTGATACCAAGAGAGGAACGCATTTTCTAACTTCATTGAGTTTCATTTTGTAAAGTCAAAGTGTCACTGTTTATATTTAATGGTAAACTTATGATTACCCTTTAAATTAGCCACGTTTATTAGCATTTAGCACTACATACATTTAGAGCTATTGTTAAATCCTCAGACGGCTTAAACGCCTCACAGTCCACTAGCCTCAGTCCATCTGTCTGCTCTGCAAGTATTTTAACCAGTTCTGGAGAAACTGGACTAAGACAAGCTTTGAGCCTTCTTGGAATGTATTTTGCATGTAAACATAGTGAATAGCAGAGGGCACAGCTCTCTCATATGATGATAATGGTGATTATCTTGATGAACGATTATCATGATAATAAAAAATTGCCACGATCAATAAATCTCTACTGTTTTTATCGCGATTAGCAATATAATTGTTTATCGTCCCACTCCTAAAACACACACCAAGATATTATTAATCAAAAAGTCAGAATGTACACAGTTTTTAACTGTTTTTTGTTGCTTTCTCAGCACATGGCATGTTTCAGAGTCTATGAAAACCTCAGTTAATCGTTCAACAATTACTAAATTTGTTGACGATTATTTTAATAATCGATTACAATTGATTAATCGTATTAGTTGTTGCAGTCCTGCAGGTGCTGTGTCGTGTTCTAAAGCCAGACTGGAATTTTTTGAAGATTTGATGGTTTTCCAGAAAATAATGTAACTGAGTGAAGACTATTTTTTCTAAAACCTTGAATAGGAAAGGCAAATAGGACAGAGGTCTAAAATTTATTCTATGTCTGTACAAGCTGAAGGTACCGTACGAATTCATAGATTTATTGAGGTCACAAATAACTCCAGTCCAGATCTGAACATAATTGGGCTGTGTGGCACTGGGCTAATAAGAGGTCCCACACAAGATAAAACACACATCTACAAAATAATAAGCAGCAGTCTAACTTGAAAGAGGTTGTAAACTTAAAAACGACAGTGACTCTTTGGCTCTCGGTTTAAAAGCACTGCTGTATTAGCCTCAATTGATATGCAAATAGTTTGGGACTCATTAGAGCATGAGGGGATCGGAGCCTTTTGTAAATAGTCAGTGGTAACAACTTCCCACTGAGCAATAAGCCCTTTGAGCTGCACTGAGGTTTGGATAATCTAAGTGCAGCTGTGGACCAAAAACATGTGAGAATTATTTCTGTGTTAGAGCAATTAGTACATTCAGTGAATAGTCATTAACAGTTGGGGCTGTTTAACTGGAGGTTTCAAATGTTGATGTGTTGTCGCTTGTTGCAGAGGTCCCGTCCTCTCCAGAGATCCAGCAGGTGGAGCCGTTCTCCAGCACAGCCGTGGTGGAGTTCGACGAGCCCGATTCTTCAGGAGGAGTGGCCATTATCAAATACAGAGTCCAGTGGCGTTTGCCTGGTCGGGAGTGGAGTGGCCGCGAGTACGACGCATCGGACGGTGAGGCACAACACAACATAGAGCAGACCTGTTTACATGTTTGTTTACTGAATTTTTGGACTTCTGATGTGGCTTGACTTGTGTTTGAGTTTTTTTTACTTGTGTCACACTGTTTTTCTCTGGCTCTGGTCTGTTGGGGAATATGTTCAGAGTGCTTATAGTCTGACCTTATCTGGACAACTAAAACAGATATTAATAACTGACATAATTGGCCTAAAGCCAAATACATCACGATTTTGGCCGTCTCAGACAATTCCTAATCAGGGGAAAAATCAAAGCTTAAAGACTTTTAGTGAGACTGGGACAGAGAACACAAATAAAGCCGCCTTACGACCAAAGACGAGCTGCCACAGATATCAAGCAGTGTCTTCCTCTCCCTGCACCTATGATCTCTGTCAGATGTGACCAATAGAAAAACATCAGAGCAACGTTACAGTAACAGCAGTGCCTTTTCCCGCCATAAACATTATCTTTTGGTTTTTTGTTTTATTCACTTTTCCACACACATAAACATCTCTATATCAGAAGGCATATGTCATTAATAAAACTTTCTGTCAGCGGGAAACAACGTTAATACATAGCATGGCATTTTTTTGGCAAGAATAAATGTTGTCTGGTCAAATGAGAGGTCCACTCCGAACACAAAAGTCATCTGAGGAAACATCAAACTCAGTAGAAAAAGTCTGTGTTTTTTTGCAGAAGGCAGATGAAACTCCTGCTGAGCTCATGTTTTAGTGAAGCTATGATCTGCAGCGCTCACTGTGATCCAGACTGAATTAGTCCCCGAGTAGCTGCCACTTAGCCTTACTCCACTGAAAGCTGGCGAATGATGTTTCTAATAAAGCAAAGTGGAGGCAGGTAGAAAGATTTGATTCTTGTTGCGGGGTCAGTGTTTTGTACAATCTCTGGGGATGCATTAGCTTTATTAGTACTAAGAAGGAACATGTACCGAGCTGGTGGAAACTCACTCCTGATAATGCATTTTACGGCACGGACAGCACGCTTTTAGTGATTTGCACAGTCACAGTTGTACTTCAGAGCAGGTTGGATTGAGCTCAAAGATGAATAAAAATAGGATAAAATGAGTTATAATGACTCATCACAATTGTGAAATGAGGATGGCAGTTATTTCCTGGAATTTACTGGGCATGCCACTATTGTAAAAACTTTCATTTCTCTGTTTAATTACAGTCCAATTACAAAATTCAATCTGTCCTTAAATCCTTCATCAGTGGAGAAAAACAGTGGAAGAAAGAGTCAGGGAAAGTGCCCAGATGAAGTGACCTTCTGAATTGCAGTGAACCATGAAGAAATGTAAACAGTAGTACAACTTGAAGCAGGTGGACAAAGTATGACGCTTGTGCCGAGATAGAAGGACTCCAATAAGTGTTTTTTCTGCTTCTTGAGGTGTTGAAATTGTTCTTTATACTTGGAATTTACCTGAAGGTCATACTCTAACTGTGTTCTCCACAGACTTACAGTAGATCTATGGCGTGCTGCAACTAACATGCTCAAACCCATAAAGGTGATCTGATGTGTCGTCTAAACTACTTTTGTGTGCACCATTAAAATTGTTTTTGTCCGCTAGAAAAATAAAAGCAGAGGAAGATGTTTTTTTTTTTTATCTTCCCTAAAAAAGAAATCCATTCCTCAGATTTAACAAAGAATTCACAATTGTTTTTGTCCACTAGGAAAAAATCAGAGGAAGATTTTTAAATATGTTGCCTCAAAAGAGAAACTCACCTCTAAAAATTAAAGACTCCATTAAAATTAAGCCGTGTCTCATATTTGAAAAAGCATGTCACAAAATAAAAAATAAAAAAAACACTCTTCAATTTAAATTCAAGACATGGCTTTATTTTAATGGAATCTTTACCTTTTTAATTTTTAGAGGTGGGCTTCTTTTTTTAAGGCAAACTACTAAACTATCTTTGTGTGTGTGTTTTAAAACTGAAAAGCATCCATCTAATATTATGATCTATTTTTAGCACATTTGGTAGTGTCTTTTTGTTGATGGCGGTACCCTGACTCTAATATGCAAAACTTAGAGATGAGGTCAGGAGATTTGTAGGCCTTGGCGATAAATCGAATTAATTTGATTAATTTGCGTTTCTAATTTTGGATGATGTCAAAAATAGCCAAATCGTAAAATTGAGTTTAGGGGAAATTAGCGTCCTCTAAGCACCACACTATTTCCTGTGTTATGGCTAATGCTGCTGCTAGCTCCAGAGCAGCTTAAATAGTTACAGTGGAGATTCTGAATACTCTAAAAACAAGAAAAATCACAGAGAAAGGAGTCACTTTACCTCTTTAATGTCCCGGTTTGGATGGGGCAGCAATTTGGCCAAAACAAACAACGTGGAGCTATGTACAATGGCAGTGAACTTACATGTCTTTGTTTTTGTATGCTAATTAGCCACATGCTCTGCTTAGTGTCTTTTCACAGCCTCTATGGTGTGTAATGGTGTATAAATTATAATAGACCTGGTCTTTAGAAGCAGAGAGGGCTAACACTAAAATACATTTATGTCAGTGTTAGAGTAATGCACTTTGCTTCCGCCTTGCTGTAGCCCAGCTAAAATAATAATAATAAAAATGAAAAAAAATAAAAAATACTGTGCAATACTCTAATCTAAAAATAATACACCTTCATTTTTTATGCCAACAAGAGAAAAAATTCAAATTGTAAACTGGCTGAGAAATGAAAAAAAAAAAAAATCAAGATTTTATTTTTTAGCCATATCGCCCAGCCCTAGTCCCATGTTGGTGAAGAGCCTTTTTGTTGAGGAAGTGCTGAGTACCACTCTATTGTGGAATAGGAATTTATTTATTTATTTTTTCTGGTCAGAAGATACTGCCTGTAACAAATTGACCTAATATATAGTAAGAAAGAAATTGGGAATGAAAAGAGATCTACAAGGAGCCAATATGATGTGGCTTATTGAACTCACTCTAGATTTATCTTTTAAATGAATTGTTTAGAACAGTGAACATCTTGCTCATCGTCCATGGAAGTTCTTGTTGTGCTGGCGACGTGAACACAGCGTTGATTTGAGAGACAGGCCCAGTTAATATCCCCTCTGTCCCACTGCGGCTGCTCATATCTGCTGCCTCTGCTCCTGACGCCACTTGGGACGGATCACTCAGAATATGACAGCTCTCCTGGCAGCATGGACCCATGAGCCGCCTGTCAAACCGGCGGATATACCACACAACATGCAGAGCCACACTATCACTAGCTCCGTACTCAACTGCATCACCACTCCATTAAAATTACATTATATTTAAGGCTTCTCTGTAATGTGAATATTAGAGCTGCGCAATATATCAGAAAATGTATAGTTATTGCAATACTGACTACCGTAATATCCATAATGCAGGAAAACAAAATCAATTGTTGCTGTCTTTTATCTGACAGAAATTCACACAGGTTTAGTCTTAGTTTAGCTCTTGTTCAAACCTGGTTTACTCCTGGTTTAGACCTGGTTTAGTCCTGCTTTAGATCTGGTTTATTCTTGGTGTAGACCTGGTTTAGTTTCAAGTTTAGATATGGCTTGTTCCTGGTTTAGTCCTGTTTTATTCTTGGTTTAGCACCAGTTTAGACCTGATTTAGTTCTAGTTTACACCCGGTATAGTCCTGGTTAAGTTCTAGTTTAACCCTTGTTTAGTACAGATTTAGACCTGGTTCAGTCCTGGTTTAGCTCTAGATTAGACCAGGTGTAGTCCCAGTTTAGTCCTAGTTTAGACCTGATTTAGTTCTGTTTTAGTCCTTGTTTAGACCTGGTTTAGTCCTTGTTCAGACCTGATTTAATCCTTGTTTAGCCCTAGTTTAGACCTGATTTAGTCTGGTTTAGTGTTTGTTTTGATTTAGCCATATTTTACCAGAACATTGCATCTCTTCCTAAAATAAAACTGAATTAGACTTTTGCCAAGTCAAAAAAGGTATCAAAATATCACAGGTATTGTTATTGCAATAATTAACAGTCGCATACAGTGGGGCAATAAAGTATTTAGTCAGCCACCAAAAGTGCAAGTTCTCCCACTTAAAAAGATGAGAGAGGCCTGTAATTTTCATCATAGGTATACCTCAACTATGAGAAAAAAAATCCAGAAAATCACATTGTCTGATTTTTAAAGAATTGATTTGCAAATTATGGTGGAAAATAAGTATTTGGTCAATAACAAAAGTTCATCTCAATACTTTGTTATATACCATTTGTTGGCAATGAGGTCAAACGTTTTCTGTAAGTTTTCACAAGGTTTTCACAAACTGTTGCTGGTATTTTGGCCCATTCCTCCATGCAGATCTCCTCTAGAGCAGTGATGTTTTGGGGCTGTCGCTGGGCAACACGGACTTTCAACTCCCTCCAAAGATTTTCTATGGAGATATGAGATCTGGAGACTGGCTAGGCCACTCCAGGACCTTGAAATGCTTCTTACGAAGCCAATCCTTCATTACCCGTGCAGTGTGTTTGGGATCATTGTCCTGCTGAAAGACCCAGCCACGTTTTATCTTCAATGCCCTTGCTGATGGAATGAGGTTTTCACTCAAAATCTGACGATACATGGCCCCATTCATTCTTTCCTTTACACGGATCAGTCGTCCTGGTCCCTTTGCTGAAAAACAGCCCCAAAGCATGATGTTCCCACCCCCATGCTTTACAGTAGGTATGGTGTTCTTTGGATGCAACTCAGCATTCTTTCTCCTCCAAACACGAGTAGAGTTTTTACCAAAAAGTTCTATTTTGGTTTCATCTGACCATATGACATTCTCCCAATCCTCTTCTGGATCATCCAAATGCTCTCTAGCAAACTTCAGATGTCCTGCACATGTACTGGCTTTAGCAGGGGACACGTCTGGCACTGCAGGATTTGAGTCCCTGGCGGCGTAGTGTGTTACTGATGGTAGCCTTTGTTACTTTGGTCCCAGCTATCTGCAGGTCATTCACTAGGTCCCCCCGTGTGGTTCTGGGATTTTTGCTCACCGTTCTTGTGATCATTTTGACCACGGGGTGAGATCATGCGGGGAGCCCCAGATCGAGGGAGATTATCAGTGGTCTTGTATGTCTTCCATTTCCTAATAATTGCTCCCACAGTTGATTTCTTCACACCAAGCTGCTTACCTATTGCAGATTCAGTCTTCCCAGCCTAGTGCAGGTCTACAATTTTGTTTCTGGTGTCCTTTGACAGCTCTTTGGTCTTGGCCATAGTGGAGTTTGGAGTGGGACTGTTTGAGGTTGTGGACAGGTGTCTTTTATATAGATAACCAGTTCAAACAGGTGCCATTAATACAGGTAACGAGTGGAGGACAGAGGAGCCTCTTACAGAAGAAGTTAAAGCTCTGTGAGAGACACAAATCTTGCTTGTTTGTAGGTGATAGGAGGAATACTTATTTTCCACCATGATTTGCAAATAAATTCTTTAAAAATCAGACAATGTGATTTTCTGGATTTTTTTTTTTCTCATTTTGTCTCTCATAGTTGAGGTAAACCTATGATGAAAATTACAGGCCTCTCTCATCTTTTTAAGTGGGAGAACTTGCACAATTGGTGGCTGACTAAATACTTTTTTGCCCCACTATATTACTTATTTTTGTAATATCTTGTAGCTCTAGTAAATATGCATGTTAAAGTTTTATTATACAAGGTATACATAATTTAGAAAAGGTAACACTAATATCCAAACGCATTGAGCCAAAGACTGTATGAAAAAAGCCTATTGCCTGTGTAATACTGAAGAAGAATTGTAATTTCATGGATGAGAAAAATGTTGGACTGTGGAGAAACACTTTTCCATTACTGTGACAGAAAGGCTTTCATATTAATGTCTCAATGACTTTTAAAGTGAAGCGTGGATAAATGACTGCTCCAGGAAATGCATGAAAATAACTGAGAAGAAAATAAGCAGAATTTACACTTATAAAACAGACACACCAGTAAACACAGAGACTGTTCTCATTCTAGGTATGTTGACCAGCTGCATACATCATTGTTTCTATACTTGTACCTTGCAGTAACGCCAACACACAAACTCCAGCCATTGGTGTATTCCAACTTATCTGACACTGCTGTATGTCTTATAGGCCAGTAGGGGTGCTGTGTAACCTGTCATTGCACTCCAGAAGTAATGGCAGTTATGAGGTCAGCTCAAAAACTAAACATTAAAGCCTGAAGTTTTTACTGAGGATGGCATCTACATGAATGCCATACTTAAAGTAGGGTTGTAATGAGTAATTTACTACATTAATGTATTCATTTTTTTCCTACAATCCAACTATTTCATTACGCACCGCCTCATATACTGTGGCCCTGAAGTGCAACATCAAAATTGTTTTTGTCCACTAGAAAAATAAAAGCAAAGGTAGATTTTTAAATATGTCACCAGGAAAAACAAAACTCACCTCTAAAAATTTGACTTCCTTAAAAAAATAAACCTATCCCTTAAATTTAACAAATATTACAGAATTTTTGTCCACTAGAAAAATATAAGCAGAGGAAGATTTTTAAATATGTCGCCAGGAAAAAAAAAAACTCACCTCTAAAAATTTGAGTTAAAAAAGAGGTCAAATAAAGCCATGTCGCACAAAAGCATGTCATGAAATAAAAATAAAAAATTTTAGCGGGGCGCTGTTTCCCCCAAAATGTCTCTCCCTTTTAAATTACCACTGCCACAGAAAGAAAACCCTACCTCAAAATTTAAAAGTATTCAGCTGTAGTAAGCCAGTTAGGTCAGCAAGGGGCACTGTCCAACCCTTGATAGTCATTACTACAAATCCTGTAGTTTTTAGGGGCAGCGCTGATAAACTCTAAAGAAACAATAAGGATTTATACATGCATTACCAACAGTAAATTAACTACGTTTTAATTTATAAAGCTTAAAATCACAGTATTTTACCTCAGTTGTTTTATGTTATGTTATGTTATGTTATGTTATGATGTTATGTTATGTTATGTTCAGTGCCCAATCAAACCAAGGCTGCTTATTATCACAAGACTCCAACATGCGTATGGACAAAGCACTGACATCTCTTCTTTTGTATATTTTTATTTCAGAGTTGACAAAGGTTACCATCACTGGACTGAAACCAGAGACATCTTATGAGGTCAGAATGTCAGCCATCAACGGTAAAGGAGAAGGAGAGAGCAGCGCCCTGGTCACCTTTAAGACTGAGCCTGTCCGTAAGTACTACCGCCTGCCTCCTCTAGCACTGTTCCTGACCCTAATGCTGCTGTTCACTCCACTGCCTGTACCCCCCTAATGTCCCAAAGCAGGCTATGACATGTGAATAATAATGTGAATGCAAAGTCTGATAATTGTATCCTGACGTCTGACCTCCATCAATGTCCATTTGCTTTGCTTAGTATGTTTAATGCTGATCCTACATTATTCATTGCATAATCCTATTAATTTTTATCATAATACTTTGTTTTAAACTGGACTAGGTACTGTAGTTGTGTACACACTTACCCTGTTTGAAGAGGCTGCCAGAAGTAACAACAGGCTATGCAGTAAAAATATTCAAACCATATATGAAGATGGAAATATTAGGTGTAGGAAGGTTTTCAAGAAGTGAATGGGTCAGTTAGAATGGTTCAAAGGTTGCCATGCAATTCTTTGTGAGCGCCAAGCAGGACTGAGACCCCTGGTTTCGAATGAATTCTGGGTTGGTCCACTGAAAAGCTCCAAAAGTAGAAAGAATGTGGGTAAAAGCTACAACACTAAATCTCTTGACTGGATAGCCTCCAAAAAGCACTGTCTGTTACAATCAAATGAAATAAGCAGAACCAAAATGTGGAGCAATGAAGTGGTAAAATGTCTTATTAGTGTTTGGTCCAAAGCGCAAGTTAAATTTTCTGAATAAAGTGAATTTAACAGGTCACCCAGTGCTGCTGCCAGCATTATTTTGCAATAAAATGCCACACTAAGCAGAATGGCACTTTGTACTGAATCGAACAAAATGGATTATTTTCTGTTTTGGCGCAGGCCCATAGTGAATTGTGAAAAAGTCTTTTAGACAGTTTGTCAGTTATGCAGTGTCACAATTTTACACCTATTTTTCTCCCATACAAGATTTGTGGAAGTTATGGAATAAAAACATTAACATTAACATTAATTATAAGCATTAATTATGGAACGCATTAAGGAGTGACAAGAAATTTGAACATCAGCTGGATTCTAACACAAACCACTGTGAGTTTGACAATTACTGAAATGTATCTTGTCCTGCTCAGGGCCATGCATTTGCATCCAACCCGACCAATGTTATCGCAGTGCTGGCAGTAGGTTTAAAGACTGTTTTGCCATCACTGATGTAAACAACATGGCGTACCTCTGATTCAGGCCCGCTGACAGACTTGATAGGGCCCAGGACAAAACCTCTTGAGGTGAGGCATCCCTGTGTACAACTGAACTATAGGTGGGTCTAAAATTGCCCCCTGACCCTGAGGCCAGCGAGAATTGCACTGGTTGGCAGCATATATTATATTTCATATTTGCGGCTCTCAATTCTGATCCTTCATTCCCTCTGTGACAATGAAACAGGCAGACATGTGTTGTCGGGACAAATTATATGGATTTCCTGAAAAGTGGTGTGAAAACATAAAGCTTACTTCTGGTTGTGCTGTTGTGCGTTTGTCCCCCGTCTCTGGTGTCATTTAAACTGTCGCCCATCAACCCGCGTTCTCCTCAGGTAGAGGAATAATCTCATATCAAATCACAGCTGTGTCAAAGATCCGAACAGAATATGACAGCCGCTGCTTACACTTGTCAGCAATCACAGCACAGCACCTCGGCATTAATGCTGTCGACTTTGTGTTATTTCCTACCCATGTCTCTGTCAGGTAGTATTTCCCCCGTCAAATGTAAATATTAACCCAAACCAATGCTGCTGGTCCTCTATAGAAAAACATATTTGAGTTATACACAGCTATGTTAAATCAGTGGATGGAGATGTTGCATAAATTTACCACCAGAAGACGTCCACGTACCACCAGTGGTACCCATACCACAGTTTGAGAATCACTGATGTTGAAGACAAGAAATGGGTGGAGTAATAGGGATTGACAATATAAGATTTGTTATAGATGTGCCATAGGGCAATTATCAACAAGGGTTATGCTGGACTTTTTTCAGTTACAAGATTATGATATGTAATGATAGTTGGAAAATGAATAAATACATAGAAAATGATTTCCATGATGCTAAAAGGATATTATAAGAAAACAGGTTTAGGTATTAAGGAAGCAGACACAGAAGTTCTCCATTTGTTCTGGTTCAAGTGAAGGATGTAAGTCATCTGTTAGTGACTGATCTGAAAGGCAGATCTGCTTAAATGTAGAGCGGTGCCATGCCGTTCAGCTGTCTGGAGTCTGGCTTTTGTACTATTGCATTAGCACCGGCCACTGATCGCTCTTTTGAAGTCCAGTCCAACTGGAAAAGTCATAAAAGCATGTATTTTGACCTGATCTGTAGTTCTAATAGTTTCTCCGAGCCAAGGCCCTAATGTGGACAACAGTAAGAATTGTTATTTGAAGTGCATGTAAAGGTGATAGTTAGATGAAAATGGAAGTTAGAAATGTAACCCAAACCCTACTGAGAAATGTTACAAAAATCCTGTTTACACCAAACATTGTCTTATGTAGGAAGAATATACAGTAAGACTTTAGAATAACTCACACTGGTAAGCATTAGTTAAGTATTAGTTATGGATTAGTAACAATTTATTTACAAAACATTACTTAAACATTTATAAACACCATTGAGTTATAAATATGGTTATTAACGTTTAATCCTATAATAATAAGCTCATGTAAATCAGTGCAAAATTATAAAAATCAGTGTTACACCAGGATCTATAAACTGTTTAATTTTTAAATCATTGCATAACAGTTGTGAGTTATTCTAAAGTGTTACTGAATATACACTGATATTTTTACTATAGAATATAATAACCACCACAATATGTAATAATAGCAATAGTGATTACAAATAGCAAACACTTATACAATGTGATGTAGTTACATAAGGTGTAGTAATTGTCGTGAATTAATGTCCATTACCACTATGGAGTCAGCAATAGCTAATAGGCCTACAATACTGTCATTTTCATCATCACAGAAAAACTGAAGCATCTCCACCTAATACAAAAGCATGTTTATTTTCATCCATTACCTTCCTCTCTGTGTTCTCTGAAGAAGACATCTGAACTTATATTTCATTTGACCTGTTCCTCTTGTGTTATATTCAGGCTTGTTCTCCAGTCTCACCTGTGCTTCACCCCTCACTGCATCACTGCCTCTGCATCCACCTCCTGCCCCTGACTCCTGGGCTTGCCTGCATTTTTTTATACTGAATCATTTGCCTGAGAAATCCCTTTGATTTTCTATCATCATTATTATTAAGTACATTAAAGGTTATAACTGGAATTGTCCACCATATTGTCCACCCGACTTACCCTTAGTCTAAAATTTAAGTGAATTTCATCTGCAGAGGTGCGGTGGTGGGTGAAGGATATGGTCGGACAGCCTCTCTCATATGTTTTCATTTCATCATGTCTTTTCTTTTTCATTGTTTCTCATCCTGGTTTTCCATCTGTTTTCTGTTCCACTGGACTGCTCAGACTTTGTTCACACAAGTAAGTTCTATTCACCTTCTCATCCTTTACCATCTAAAAAAAACAAGAATCATAGCAGTTATGTAAAATACACTGCCAGCCAGATGAGTTGCAACCTATCTCTGCAAATAAGCGGCTACTAGTAGTTGCTCCAGTTCAACAATATAATAACTTATGATGCTAACTTATAGTTAAATACACATCCCACAAATAATTGCTTAATGACTGTACAAGACATTATAAAACTCTTTTGGCTGGCAGTCTATCTATCTAACAGTGACTCCCGCAAAAGTTACTGGATAGTATATCAAAACAGTCAGTACAGTACATGAAATATCATAATACTTTATAATGACTGGTTGTGTTTGAATTTTCCAGAGAAAATTACTCCATTCCGTTACTCTAACAAGATTTCAGGTTGGTGCTCGTAGAAGGACGTGTCACTTTTCTTTCTGTAGACCTTAGATCACTCCACTCCTTAGACCTAACTCTTCCCCTGTGTCTGCAGAGGTTTTAGAACCACCCTAGTAATGACTGTTTGATGGAAGTCTTACAAAACCATGGTCAGTGATGTATATTAAGACATTTTGAAATTACAGTTATATATAGGACAAAGACACTTGTAACCATTTAATACCCACACCGGGAATATATGGCGCAACCAAAATACACAAAAAAGACACATCACTACGACCAATAGTAGAATTATAGGTAAACATTTGGGATTACTAAAAAAACATTTCCAAAGTTTCACTGTAAAAAATAAATAAATAAATCTGTAAAAATTACTGCAAAATACTGGTAGCTGTAGTTGCTAGAATTTTACAGCAAACATCAGAAGAGTCTAAAACTTTTGTGTTAAATTCCTGATTGCAACCCATTTTCTGTCTTGTCTATATGATTCCCTGTCTGTGATCAACATTAAAAATTAGGTAATAAAAAATTTAACTAATTTACTATCAAGTTTTATACTGTCACCATCAGATTTTTTTTACAGTAAAAGTCTGGCAACTACAGCTGCCAGTATTTGACCGTAAATTTTACAGATTTTTCAAGGTTGTAGTTATCCTCTTCAGGTGTTGTACTCTGAGAATCCCGGGTTATTGCTTCTCATGTAACAGGTCAGGATGATGCATAATTGAAAACAATGTCTGCACTACTGCCTTGGAGCAGAGGTGGGTTAATCTTAACGTCTGGCTCTAGAGCTTACAAGACAATGTGTTCTGTCACAAACCTTTAAAATCTCACTGCCTATTTTCATGATGTAGTCCTAAACAATTCCGTAGACAGAAGTGAATAGCCAGTTTAAATATGTATATGCACATTTGTAATTCCAATTAAACTCAGAGATCGTAGTCTGACAGATGGAAGCCACACCTGTGTTTACCTCACACTTGTCCCTGTGCTGTGTCAGGCCCTCATCACATGACCCTTCCCATTACAAACCCACCGACCTGAGCTCTGACCACCACCTGTTAATTCACCATGGACGCTTAAACACAGGTGTGCTAGTTGTTTTCACTGGCAGCTGTTTGGATGGCAATTATGCATTTTATCTACTAGTGACTATTTCGCATACTGTTTTTGGTTTGAAAAAGGCAAAAAATATCTGTGATACACTCTCTGGTCACTTTATTAGATCTAAGATCTATCAGACCTAAGTGGCACCAGCTTGTCTGACCATTCTCCGTCTAAGCTAACCACTTACAGATGCCCCCCATTCTGGCTCTTTGTCTGAACTTCATAAGATGTGTCTTGCCATGTGATAGGCAGCTTTAACAAGCAGTTGAATGGGTGGTTGACGTGACACCTACTTTTTTTGTAACCAATTGAAAAGTTTGGCTAAATAATGTTTTTACCCCTCCAAAGCAGGGCAACCTGGGGCCTGCTATGAAACCTTTGAAGTTTAAGAAAGAGGTTTTGTGTCATTTTATTGTAATATAACCTTAAACTGTGAAATGCCCTGCAGTGTGACTGTAACGTTTTCAAGACACAATAATTTCCAAAATAAGTCACTTTTTGGCAAGTCTTTGGCATAATGTCACATATTTTGGCATAATGTCACATATTTGTACTTTACAACTCTTTTAACTGCTCCTGAATCCTACAATAATCATTAAAATGAGTTTAATCGTGTAATCAAAATGATGTCCTGCGGTGTGACATGAAAAATCAATTTTTTAAACAGGCAGTTGCAACAAAAGCTCCAGGACCCCATTTGTCATGTACAGACCAGAGAGACCTCTGGAGTTAAGGCTGTGAGCTAAAGGACCTGAGAAAAGGTTATTTTATTATTAATTTTAGTAAAATCCTAATTTTATCAAAAGTTGTTAATGTGTGACTGTTTGGTGTCCTGCAGTGTGACAGCTGTATTTTTCACATAATAAAATTCTGAATGTTAAAAATATATTTTTTTAGGATGGACCAGGGATATACTTATCAGGTTAGCACAGTGGACATGGTGAATAATTTTTGACAAGAATAGTAGTGAATGTACTGCGGTGTGAATTTTTATGTCACACCGCAGTACATTTACTACAATTCAGGGCAATGTCAATAAGTTGCTTATGAAAAACTCTTTACACTTTTTATAAAACTGATTTATATTTAAAATTATTATTTAATATTCTTTGCATTCAACCTCAAAGTTGTGTCACACTGCAGGACAAAAAAAAAGGTGTTACAAACGTCAACCACCCTCCTATAAAGTTGCAAGTAAGTGAGTGTGCTATTGCTTATATAAATACAGTATAGTTATTTAAGGCTATCTGATGGAGGAGGTCATGAGGCATTAGGCAACAGAATGCTTATAAAAGATATTTGTGGATGAATGGTATCAGAATAAGTCATGACATTTTGTTATGTCAAACACATAACCTGAATATGATTATTCTGTAGATTCGACTGCATTAAGTAAGCAGGCATACGCAAGTTTCTGTAAATCCAAGCAGTAAACAAAAAGAAGTGCCTTTTCAAAGGACAATGGAAGCTGACACTGCCAAGTCCCACTGGAACAAACAAGTGCATGCTGCAAAGTATACATCATAGTCAAGTGACTTGCACAACTCTGCAATGCATTGTTCATTCTTTGTTTCATATTTGGCATATCATCTAGTCAGCTACAATTTTCTATATTGTAAGTCAAACAATAGTGATTTTTTCATAGGGGATCTTGTTAATTAGAGCGAGAAGAAGCCAGTGTGTAGGATACAAGGAGAAATTGCAATGTGGCCTCAGATGTAATTCTTATACTGTTTGGTCTTTTGAAACAGAATGCATGTTTTTAAATGAGCTAACACAATAAGGTAGGCATATTTGGATAAGTCTAGCTCATTTTTTGTAATTTCTTTTACATAAAAAAGGCCTATCTTGAGTCAGTCACCAGAAAAACTTAGCTTAGCCTAGTCCAGAGCAGGCATGAGGGAATGCTTACCTCAAACACTTGATCACTCAAACCACTTTTATCACAAATTAAGTGGAAATGATGGTTTCCGTAACATTCAAATATTTGAGCTAGTCATCTATCACCTGTCTTTTAGGCTACATGTACAACTTATAACTGTAACCATAAGCTGCCATAGTTCACTCATTACTGCTTCAGCAACATCTACATTTATGTTAATAGTTATGTTAAGTTTATAAGATAGCTCCTAAAACCTTGAAACTCTTTTTAACACACTTAAAAATTGTTTAAACCGTTAAAAATCATAACACTCTACCAGCATAAGTATTAGCAACTCATCTGACTCTATTGTGACCGTGTTCCAGCTCCATCAGAGATCCCTCCCTCTTTTCCTGCCTCCACTCTGTCCCCCAGTGAGTATCAGTGTCCTGCCGTGTCTGTGCCCTGCCTGCTGCTTCTATACTTAGAACAGGAGTCTACCTTTGGGGAATGGTGTGGAGCCAGCAGAAACCCGAGTTTACCAGCTTGTCTAACCTTCCTAATGCCTGATAAATAATTCATAGACTAACTTTTAACCCAAAATATGATGTGGCAAGTTGCTAACAGTCTGTGTAGTGTTTAACCTAGAGAGAAATACACATATGTGATGTGTTTGGATTTGGAGAAGGGCTGCATGATAAAAAATATATGGAGAAAACAATATGCAATATTGCAATCATGTGACCTGCAATGATTAAATATCCAGTTTGGATTTGTTTTGTTTTTCCAGTAAATTAATCTCTAATGACTTATACTCTACTGGTGCCATAAAGAAACAAGTGAGGAGACTAGCAGATTGCAGCAGAGTGCAGCTCTGTTGTAGTCTTGAACATAATCGGTGAAAAAAGCACTTCACTTCCTTAAACTTTTTATATGATGCCATTTTACTACAAAATGAAAAATAGCTAGGGGAAATCAGTGGAACAGAGCTGCACACCTTTTTCTTTTTTCAAAAATGAATGAGAGCAGGCTGGTAGTATGCTTGTTGATTGGTCAGTGCTACCTGGCGTGGGCAGGGGTTTGCTGAACCATGCATTCTGAAGCCTTCAAAACTCAGCACCAGAGACTACAGGCATGAATAAAACAAAAAACAACTCCAGGTGTGTTTTTTATGAGGGAACAACATTATAACGTGGTAGCTCATAAAAGTCCATTTTGCATAATATATCCCCTTTAATTATATTTTACTGGACATATGACAAAATTCAGCATTGATACAAAATGGGTTGTTGTATGATAGTATGACAAAAGGACATTTATTACAAAAAAACTACTTTCTGAAATCCCTTCCATTCAACTGTGTCCACCTAAATTAATTTCTCCTGACCAATCATAACTCTTTATCTAAAATAGGGACCAGACTAATTCTTTGTATAGTATAGAAAAGAGGGTTAGGATGGCTAACAAGGCTTTTCTGTTTCCTTTATGTATTCTACTGTGGAGTTGATGTTATCAAAAAGTATTAACTGTTTTTGCATAAAAAGAAATATGCCACTGAACAGCAGCCAAAAGACTACAATGAAACCAACTTTATTGTATACCACAGTGAAACTTTCTTTCAGTTCAGCAAAGGACACAGTATGCAGACAAAGACTAGCGGAATAAATTAGAATGAATAAGATGGTGCAATAAAATGGAGATAGCAATAAAATGTATCACCAAAGCTCCCTTATACTTTCTAACAAGCAGAGAGCCTCCCAGTATTTATGCCATATGTCAGAACACACAATACAGATGATGTTGAGTGTTACTGATAATAGACAGTTTTCCAGCCGAGTGCATTGATTACCTCATTCCTTTTGTATCCGCTGTTTCCTTTGTGTCTGCCACCTGCCAGATGTTTTTACCGCTCTCACATCTCATTAATATTCTTCCAGTGCCGCTCCATGACATAGTTTGAAATAAGACTCGCAATCAGGCCCTGTGACTATAGGATCCCGCTGTGCACAAAAAGCCTGTGTCTCTCAAAGCAATCTGAAGCAGCCTCATGTCCTGGTGTCTGCACCATCCTGCTAACACACACTGCTTTGTACATATCCCCTCTATCGTAATCTTGTCATCAAGCAGTCTGATAGACGCTTGTCTGTGTGCAGAGGGTACATTATTTCAATCAAGTAAGGTCAAGTCCGAGAAATCTAGAGGCCAATCTCTCAGTATAGTAATGTTTTTTCTCGTGCTCAAAAGTGGATATGCACGTATTCTCCTATAGTGTTTTATGTTGATGCACCTCAACCACTTAATGTACAATCAATATGCATGGACATGTTAGTTGTGTGTTTAATGGTACAGGGTGCAGTTTAAACCATCACTAACAAAACCATTCATTTATATTCTTCTGCTTAGTCCCGTTAGGGAACAGTAGTTACTGGGATAACTACTGTATGGGCTACCGTATTAAGTGAGCTACACCCTGGACAGTGGCCAGTTAGTCCCAGGGCATACAGAGACACACGCAGACAATCACTCACTCTCACATTCATTCACATGATGCAATTTAGAGTCACCAATTCACCTAACACATTCATGTCTTTGGTGGGAGAAAACCGGAGAAGCTGGACTCCACCCAGAGAGATCGTGTGACAGCTGGGCCGAGGATCAATCTCACCTCCTTCTTCTCACACAGCAGTTTACTTTAGAAGTCCATTATCTCAAACTCTTTTTTTCATTAGCATGGATGTCACTTGTCCATAACTATCAACACCTTTGTCCTACATAACTTAGCTTGAAGCAAAAAAAGTATAGTATAGGTGTCAAAAGCAACACAATTGATGGACATAAACTCTATTGTAACTTAATGTGCACTCAGTACATCAACTTAAAGACTACCATAACACTTTTAAAGGTTAAGATGAGAGGTTATGACAACATGCCAATACACATGTTTTTAAGAGCTGGGAATGCCTTGTGCTTAAAACACATTTCCTAACCTACTTTTATTTCAGTCACTAATAAAGAACATTCAGCTTTTACAGTGTGATTTCCATGCATAGTAAATGTCAGTCATGCTTTTAAACATCATCCCAAATAGCCTCCATTTCTTATGATGCTCCCTTGTCTTCATACGCTGTGTGTTATTCTATGTCACAATGTCTAACTGGGGTTGAATTTGTATTGACAACCAAAAATGTAATGGACTTGGTTCTACAGCTCCACAAGATTCCACTCAAGTTTCCTGTGCACTGAAATGTGTAGAGTGTGATTTTTGTTTTAGCTTGTTATTTTTTTGTTCCATTTTGTGTTTCTGTGTGTTTAATTTGTCTATTATGTTGACATTATTGTTTCCATTATTTCAAAACTGTTCTGTGTGTTTTCCATGTACCCTGCCCCCGCCTCTCCCTTCACCCCCAAAAACCGACCTCCCAAACGTTTCCCTCGACCAATCATGTGCATCATGTGACTATGTCATGTGGCTCTTGCATGGTGCTGATGATGTCGACTCCGCTGGGCAACAGAAGGTAAAGTCTTTTTGTTCAGTTCGCACAATTAGACTTAAAAAGGCATTTTCATTACACGGTCACTTTTATTTACTCATTCCAATCCATCTCCAGCTCATTCACAGCAAACAAACTTTCTTTACAAACTATAAGTTTAATCGGAATACTTTTTTCACTTTTATCACTAGTGCCTTACCTCAGACAACACCTGCAACACTTTTAGCTTTGTCTTTTAAAAAGCATCAACAAGCCACTGAGTTCTTCGAGTGCCAAGACGTTGACCAGACCTCTAGACATAGTCATTTCAAATATATTTATGTCCTATTTATTTATCATGAACTACATGAAGTAGTGAATATATTTTATGAAGTAGAATTTTGTTACATCCAAGGCAAATAAGGGGTATACTTAGTCAGTTAACAATTTTAGCAACAATTTTTGCCATCTTTAATCACATGCTGACTACAAAGCAACACTACTACCATCAGTGCAATGTCCTATATGCATTTTAGAAATGCATGACATTTTAAAAAGTGTACTTGTTTTCTATGCATTAGAAAATGACCTGTACTGTACCATAAAAACATGCCATTTACTATTATTATTATTATTATTATTATTATTATTATTATTATTATTATTGAAGGAAATATTAGCACTCTATTTTTGTTAGACATCACACATATAGCCTTCTTGTTAGGGACGTGGTTACTGCAGGGGTTAATTTTCCCATTGGGTGCCAATTTTCCAGTCACAATATGTGAGGGTCCCAAATAAAGGACTAAGGTTGTGTCGAGAAAGGTATGCTAAAAGTAAGGGAGCAGAACAGAACAGACTTCTGTACTGTACTGTATTGATAGAATAAATTACATTTGTTTGGCAGTTAGAAGCCAGTGATTTATCATTATGGTTTTGGTGTAGTGCTCATATATTGTGTTAATGTTGAATAAAGAATTATTAGCATACTCATAATCACATATATTCAGACAGCAGTTCCATCACAAAGCTCACAGTTCATTTATTTTATAACAGTATTACATTTTTTCATGCTTGGACTAATGTGGTCCAGAATGCTGTCTGCAAAAGACTGACCTCGCCTCTCATCAGTATCTGCGGTGAACAGACTAACTCCAGCCCAGTGCATTACTGCAGCATGCAAGACCGTGTCCTCTGTCTGTGGGTCACTTCTTTCTGTTTCTGCACAATTTGAGTTTAATGATGTCCCGTCTGCATGTGTCTGCGTCCTTTTGTCTCGTCTTTTTCTGTCTTTTTCAGTTAGTGTTGAGGACAACTAGTTTTGTAAAAAAAAAATTTTTTTTAATAGGAAGGTAAAAATTAACTGCAAGAAAAATATGAGATAAATCATAAGCAAAATTGAGTTAAGCTTTTAATTTTAAACTACAAAATGTACAAGCTTGAAATATGCTATGAGGTTTATAAATGCCTCTGATAAATTCAGTAGAAATTAATTGTTTTGTAGAGTCAAGACAACATTTCAATTGTCTGCAGAATGACAGGAAAAGGGAGGGCATAATATATGAATAAAAAAAACTTTAGAATGTGCCAAATTTTAATGTTGCCTAATGTGACATATGCTTAAAGTTGAATTGTTAGCCAGGACAGCCTGACCCATTCATGTTACCAATTTATAGAAATCCTGTTTAGGACGGGCTTCATACAATTCCCCTTTGCTCTAGGTTTGTCACATTGTGTATTCAGGTTGGTACTTCCCCCTGTTTTCTTATTGGTTGTATTTGTATCCAGTTGTATTTAAAAGGGATCCATTATGCTTGTATTTATTTTCTTTTTAAACCAACCTTGGTCACCTCTGAAATGCATGTTTTGCAAACTTTGAAAATATTATCTGACTAAAAGAAAACATTTCCAATAAATAGTACCATAAAAAAACAGGTGAAGAGACCAGCACAGGGCAGCAAAGTGCAGGTTCATTGTGCTCTATTGAACAGAAACAGAAGAAAAAAAGCTTTTTACCTCCTTAAACTTTTTGTATGATGCCATTTACTACACACTACAAAATGAAAAATAGCTGTGAGAAATTAGTGAAAAACAGAGCTGTACCCCATTTTTGGAACAAGAGCAGACTGGATGTAGAGCGCTTGTTGATTGGTCAGTGCTTACTGGAGTGGGCGGGGGTTCATGGGAGAGGCAGAGGTTTGTGGAACCGAGTGTTGTGAGGTCTCAGAAAGGCCATTCCAGTGAATACAGGATTACTTAAACAGGCATCAATTAAGAAAAACACAACCTCAGGTATGTTTATGTTGAGGGAACATTATAAGTCATTATATAAGTCAATTTTGCAGAATATAGCCCCTTTAAAGGAAGCTCAATTTGTGGTTCTACTCCCTGAAAATCAAGCTACAGACCTGACTAATTCTTGGTATAGAATTGAAATAGAATTAGGATGGTTGGCCAGGCTACAACATTTTACTATTGCTATCCACAGAAGTTTGTATGACAGAAATGGAGGTTGTTGATATGAAATGTAAAACTCAATTTTCTACTCACAGATGAATGTACAGCATATTCGTATGTATTTGATGTATGATGGGAAATTTTAGTGTGGGAATTGTTGCAGCATTCAATGTTGCATCATGCCTCTGTACACAACGTGTTTAGACCTTCTGTGTATCTCTATTCAGCATGACGCTAACCTATTTCTCAGCCTACTGACCTTTTTTTATATTAACAGCCCTGTGTCTAACTTCTGCTTCCTTCCTGTAACTCTACTAACACTGTCTGCTTTATTTCCAGCTCCTCACTCTGCCATTCCCTTGAACCGATAATAGCACACAATAGTATAGAAGTGCCTTCATGCATATGCATCCAATTAAGTTTGAGCTCATGAATATGTATGTGTCATGTAAATGTCAGATTAACTGTATGTTTAAAATGGCCTTCTGGTTTGGACTGATTATAAAATAGCCCCTGGTTATTGCACACATTTACAGTCTCGTCATGTCGTGGTAGGATGTAATTATTAACACATGGCAAAGGCATAGCAAGACTTACAATTACATATTTCACAATAAGAACAGGGCAAAATCCATGTAGTCGAAGGAGTTGGTTAGCCACCTGCCAACTCTTTACGTAGAAGGAGTTGCCAAAACACCTCAACCATTGTGACCTTATTATCTACAAGCCAGTGCACAGGACAGTGCTATAATGAGGAGCCTTAAATGGAGGGCACTGTAGGAAAAATGTATTTTTGTCCCTTTGAGTTGACCTAAAGTGATACTGCGCACACAAGCTGTGTTGAACCATGATATTCTGATGTGACCAATGCCAGAATGTTTACAGTCTTGCTTCCACCAAGCAATAAAGCACAGTTCAACACAGTATGGTAGGGTTTATAATATAAAGAGTTGGGCGATATAAATTTTTTCATACCGTCTTACCATCCCCAAATTATACCGGGGTATACATATAATTAATATAATGCTTTTTTGGGCATAAGAGGTGTGTCAAAATGTCTTTCAAAAGTGCTTATTTGTAAAAACAGGACATATAATATTTTGAAATTGATCAAAACCCAGCGCAAACGTTAATCCTTCAACACGTCCGTGTCTCTTTCCTTTTCTCCTGTATCCCTCTGAACTCCAGGTCTGGCTCTCTCCTCCGCTTTATTTATTTCTTTAAACATCTGGGTGCACATGAAAATGTGTTAAAATGTCACCATACAACGCGCTGGAGGGTTGTGGACATCATTGTTCAAATAATTGTCCGAGGAAGTTTATTTATTTTCCATTTTGCGGGATGTGGCGGCGCTTCAGCACTGCGCTGTCCACTCTGCTTCTGTGGCCACGCTGACTACAGCAGGGACAGCCACAGCAGAATATCTTCTATGGATGCTGTAAACCACTGTTGAGGACATACTTAACACACGTGAACACTTGTTAAAATAATTTATTGCTCCTTAATCGAAATAACAAGGCTTTTCACTGTCTGCCTTTGCATTTTTAACTGTAACATAACAACGAGGGAGACTGTCAAGCAGTATTTTGTTTTCACATAATCCCAGCTCATTTGGGCTGTTTATTATTAATGTTATTTTACTTGGTTAACCCATCCTGGATCAGTACTGTCCAGGACGTGTTTCCTCTCGTGCCTCAGTATGCATAAAAAGAAGTAGCAGAAGTAGGCCTGTCCAGGGGCGGTGTGTGCGTCATGTCGCATTATTGGAGGATCTTTCCACATCCTCACTCTCACAGTGCTTCACATGTACACAGCGCTAAAGTCCTCTTTTCTTGAGAGAGCTGTCGTCTTCTTTTTGCTAAAGATATCCTCCGTGTGTGTCCCACTTGAGTAGGTTGACAGATCGCGGAGAAAGAGTGCCATGCTGTAATTGCACGTTTAAGTGCGCTATGTAATTTTTTAATGTGACGGCAAAAGATGTTCCTAAGCTTTTCTGGCACACTTATTTATTCAGCTTTAAGGCCAATGCTTTGAACAACAAAGCAAAGATCAGAGGATGTGTTTTTTGGGGACCTACTCAGACAGGTTGGCTGCTCTAAACAGACGATGCCTGCGCAGTGGCCAGCATGATGTCATAAGACAGCTAATTAATTAAAGCACTGTATTATGCTGTTGCTGTTGTTGAAAATATATGCTTAATATTACACAAAAGATTTACACTTATCCCCATAATTTTGGCATGAACGTTGATACACATTTTTAGGTATTTAAATAAAAACTATTGCACAATTCCTCAGTGATACCGTCAGGATTTTACACATACCCAGGTGGATGGTAGTATCATTATATTGCCCAGCCCTAGTTTATAATGGGGATTTCTGATATATTTTCACTGTGGGGTGGTCTAGATTGGGTCATTGCCAAGAAAAGTCAGAGAGATTACTCAAAGTGTACTTGCTCTGTAATTTTGTGTGTGTTTTGAACAGGCAACAAAAGCTGTGGTTTAAACCTTGACGCAACAAAGATGACATGAACATTTGGAATTTGGCTGCTTATGACAAGCCAACATACAAAATGCGTTTACTTAACACATTTACTAACATTTAGTTATTGATTTGCATTTAAATAGTGCCACAAATGGATACCAATGTGTAGCAACTAAGGGTGCTCCGATCAGGGTTTTTGAGGCCGATCACCGATCACCGATCAGCCTCTGCCGTGATCGGCCGATACCGATCATGGCCGATACCGATCACGTGGTCTTCAATGTAGTAATGTATTGTATGCAGGTTATTATTAGTTCCATTTGAAAAATACTGTAGCCTTTGTAAATATAAAAGAACAAAATTCTACTTATTTTTGTTTTAGAAGAGGTTTTGTTGCATTATTGGTCTTTAATGTGTGCCCAGTGTCTGTGGCTTTGTTTGAATGCTCCGCTGATGTAAAAATCAGCTGTTCTTAATTGGTTCCTTTAATGCGAGTCCACGGGTGCAGCGCCTGTGTCCGCGTAACGCGCAGCCAAACCAGGTTGAAACACAGTGGACTAAAGAGCAGACAGCTCCTGCTGCCAGTTTTGACAACGTCTGAACGAAGAAAACGTGCAAAGAGAGCAGAGAAGACAACGATGAAAGGTGCTCCTCTCAGACACACGGACACATGGGCTGCCTTTTTACTTTCTCTTTCCATTAGCAGCCATTTGGTGCAGTTTAAGCCACAAAACGCACAGTTTTCTCCGCGCAACAAGACACAGGCAGACTCTGAACTTTCTTAATCCTTTTAACGTAACTGTTAGCGGGTTAGCTGTAGCTCTATTTACGTTGGTGTTTGCAAATACACGCACTGCTGCGCCTCGGTTCTGTCCCGTGCGCTCCTAAAGCAGGCGGGGACACAGCGGGGACACAAAGCAGCGCCTCCAGGGCAGGTTTGTGTTAGTTATAACCAGAGCTTAACTTAAATACACTGCTAAAATAACGCTACTGCTGTTTAATCAAACCGGAGTTGCAGGACAGTAAATGTGAGAGCCTCGCGTGTTCATTGTAATTTGATCGGCCCTTCTGATCGGCCCATTTTACCGATCACCGATCACTCTATTTTTAGCCATGATCAGCCGATCATGATCGGCGGCCGATCGATCGGAGCACCCTTAGTAGCAACGTGTACCATAATACTTGGTGGGAACAAGACAGGATTCTTTAAGCAAACAAGGAGTTTGCCACCCAAGATAAGGCAGACTTGATCTCCAAATCTACACTGCAACTGCCCAGACACTCTCCAAAAAAATATTTTTTATGGCTATGGCTTGATTTTGGTTTAGGCACATCATAACTCAGTTTACTTCAGGGAATGATTTCTGGTTAGAAGAGTATAATTACACAATAAATGAGGATAGCTTAAGCACACAAAATTAAGACACCAGTTTTGGAGACAGAAATAATTAGAATTTAATTGTGTGGATTTCTTACTGAGTAGTGCTAAGTGGCCCATTCTGTATCACCTTAGGCCAACAAAAAGCGACATATGGAAATACAGTGTCCTCTGAATCCAAATCTTGTTAGTATTTGATAAAACACACTGTAAAAGCAAGTAAACACTACTAAACCCAAACACTCAGCCTTTAGAATAGTTATAAGATAGCTGTGGTTCAGTCTTATTTTTTAGAGGCTAATGAATGTTTTGTCATGTGCAGGGGAACCCAGTGCTCCCAAACTCCAAGGCAAAGTCCATAACAAAGGCAACGCACTGAAGGTGAACTGGTTCAAGCAGGACGACGGTGGATCTCCCATTAAGCACTACCTGGTCAGATACAAGGCTGTGAGTATGACAGGGCTACCAGGTAACATGGTGCCAACTTTCATATTAATCATCTTTGCGAAAGGTAGCACTGTGCGCAAATCTGATTATTTACATTTTGGCACTAATGTATGACACAACAAAACACCAGAAGTTATTATTTCTGAGTTCAAATCAGGAAGTGCGAAATGGTTTGCAGTTTACAAAGTATCACTGGAACACAAAGTAAAGGTTTTGTCTTCCAAGCTTGTGAATACACAGTATGACACAACACAATATATCACAAATGTACACTGAACAAAAATTTAGATGTAACACTTGTTTTTGTTCCCATTTTTCATCAGCTAAACTCAAAGATTTAAGACTTTTTCTATGTACACAAAAGGATTATTTCTCTCAAATATTCTTAACAAATCTGTTGAAATCTGTTAGTGAGCACTTCTCCTTTGCCAAGATAATCCATCCACCTCACAGGTGTGGTATATCAAGATGCTAATCAGACAGCATGAATATTGTACAAGTGTGCCTTAGGTTGGCCACAATAAAAGGCCACTCTAAAATGTGCAGTTTTATTGTATTGAGGGGTCAAAAAAACAGTCAGTATCTTAATTGACCACCATTTGCCTCACACAGTTCAACACATCTCCTTCACATCGAGTTAATCAGGTTGTTGTTTGTGGCCTGTGGAACGTTGGTCCACTCCTCTTCAATGGCTGTGTGAAGTTGCTGGATTTTGGCAGGAATTAGAACATGCTGTCGTATTCGCCGATCCGGAGCACGGCTACATCCTCAATGGGTGACATGTACAGTGAGTATGCTGGCCATGCAAGAACTGCAATGTTTTCAGCTTCCAGCAATTGTGTACAGACAGATCCTTGCAACATGGGGCTGTGCATTATCATGCTGCAACATGAGGTGATGGTCTTGGATGATTGGCACAACAATGGGCCTCAGGATCTCGTCACAGTATCTCTGTGCATTCAAAATGCCATCAATAAAAATGCCCTTGTGTTCATTGTCCATAGCATACGCCTGCCCATACCATAACCCCACTGCCACCGTGGGCCACTTGATGCACAACAGTGACATCAGCAAATCGCTCACCCACATTACACCATACACGCTGTCTGCCATCTGCCCTGTACAGTGAAAACCAGGATTCATCTGTGAAGAGGACACCTCTCCAAAGTGCCAGACGACATTGAATGTGAACATTTGCCCACTCAAGTCGGTTTACAACGATGAACTGCCGTCAGGTGGAGACCCCGATGAGGACGACGAGCATGCAGATGAGCTTCCGTGAGACGGTTTCTGACCATCTCACAGAAATCAAAAATTCTTTGGTTATGCAAACCGATTGTTGCACCAGCTGTCTGGATGGCTGGACTCAGACGATCTTGGAGGTGAAGATGCTGGGCTGTGGAGGTCCTGGGCTTGTGTGGTTAAATGTGGTCTGTAGTTGTGAAGCTGGTTGGATGCACTGCCAAATTCTCTGAAACGCCTTTGGAGATGGGTTATCGTAGGGAAATGAAATGGCAACAGCTCTGGTGGACATTACTGCAGTCAGCAGCCAACTGCACGCTCTCTGAAAACTTGCAGCATCTGTGGCATTGTGCTGTGTAATAAAACTGCTCATTTTAGAGCGGCCTTTTATTGTGGACAACCTAAGGCACACCTGTGCAATATCCATGCTGTCTGATGAGCATTTTGATATACCACACCTGTGAGGTGGATGGATTATTTCAGGCAAGGAAAAGTGCTCACTAACACAGATTTTGACTTTTGTGAACAATATTTGAGAGAAATAGGCCTTTTGTGCAGAGAAAAAGTAGATCTTTGAGTTCAGCTGATGAAAAATGGGAGCAAAAATAAAAGTCTTGCCTTTAAATTTTTGTTCAGTGTATATATTCTGTATTCTCAAGTACAATATCCATGTCCATGAGTAGCCCTTTAGCTAACACCCACTTCAAATTAACCACTGGTTAATGCCTCAACCTATACTGCATGAGATTCAATTATTACACATTAATTTCCTTCACAAAGACATTTGAACTCAGAATATACCAACTACTAACAGCATCAATTAGGAGAAGGCTTTAAAACCAAATACTAATACTAACTAAAATTTATCTGTACTTGGTTACAAGTAATTAGAGTTACTTTTTCCAGATGTGTTAAATTAACTCCTCTCAATAACGCATAACTCACAGATTTTTTAAGTTTTAATTTCTGTTAAGATAAATACAGTAACAGCAATCATGTTCCTACTGTCCAATAATCATTTTTACTTTTACAGAATTTAAATTTGGACAGTAATTCAAAAATGTATAACTCAGGAAAATACATTCTTGCATTTGAGTAACCTTGTCCAACAATTTGGGAGACTTCTTAGATAAAATAATTATATGAACTTAAAGAGTTTGAGTTAGAATACTTTTAATTTAGGAGACTTAAATTGCTTTTCCCAGTTTATCAGTTGAATTAACTTGTTGGGTTATTTTGTACTAATTATATCTAACACCATCAGGCTGAGGGCCTCAAAATCATCTTTCAAAAATTCCATATGTGAACATAGGTGGGAAAGGTCTACATTCCCACAGCTCATGTAACTGCATACTTCGCAGCTGTGCATGTTATGTCTGTGGCCTAATCCTTTTGAAACTTTGCAGAATTACGAAACCTTAAATATTTAATTTCACACTTAATTATTTTACTACCCTAAGAATATGTTAGCACTTCACCTATTTGAGCTTAATTCAAATAACCATGTAGGGAAATTAAATACTTTTAAGGTGATCCTGGTGATATTACATTTTCTTATTTTACAAATTTGAAATGGATTTTTCTGTTTGTTTTTGAAGGAACAGACACTTTGAAGCTGATTAATTAAATTGCAAAGTAAACTCTTGTAGTTATCTGCAAAAAGACAGCCTGAGACAATATTCTAAGCCTATACTGAATGAAAACAAGCTTATTTTCTGTCTCCTCTCTTAGAAGCACACATCTGACTGGAAGCCTGAGATCCGCCTCCCCCACGGCAGCGAGTATGTGGTGCTGAGCGGACTGGACTGGAACACCGAGTATGAGGTCCACGTGGTGGCGGAGAACCAGCAGGGCAAGTCCCAGCCGGGCGTCCTGTCCTTTAGAACAGCCACAGAGCCCACCACTGTTCCAGGTAACACTCCCGTCACTACATACAATACTCAAAAACCACCTTCAACCCAGGAGGTACAGAGGAGAGGGGCACCGTGACCACAGGGAACTAGAGACATACATGAGCCAGTCCTATAAAAACATCTAAAACTACAACTTACAGAAGAACTAAATGGGGTTGTAGCAATCCTATTAACTTGAATCAAAGAAATATTTCAGTTGCAGTATTTGCAGGCTAATTATAGTTAATTGCCGGCTTGACATCACCTATCATTATGCTTTATAAAAAACAACTCTTTATTAAATTCAAAGTCATGAACCATTATAAAAAAGTGGCTTTTTTAAACCGAAGACAAGTTATAGGCTTATATATTTTAGGAAACAGTTGCTTAACATTATGTTTAATTTGCCCTAACTCTGGCACTGTACCTTTACTCTGCTGTACAGCATAACAATTAGTTGTTAGTATTTCTATCAAATCATTATTGGGTTAATCAATTAACTGATTAACCATGAACACCCCTAGCAAGAATTGTAATACAGACAATTAGCATAACTACTTTTATTGTTAGATTTTATTGGCTACATTTGGGGGTTGCACAATATATTGCAAATTTATTGCTATTGCCATATTAGCAAAAGCAATATCTGTGTTGCAAGATCTTAAATGTATCGTAGTAATGTTATAGTACTCCATGCAGGGATTTTTGTTGTTTTAATTCAGTAGAACTTACTTTGTGAAAATAGTATGCCAAAATATTGCCAATCATATCATTATCACAACCTTTAATATAGTTACACAGCATGTTTTTCTAATATTGTGCAGCTCTAGAGCTACATTACCAAAAGAGTATTTTGCTAAATTGACTATTAAATTTAAATGCTATTAATGATGACGATTTAACTATTTATATTAATCCTGTTTATGTATGTGTTACAGTAAGGTCTTAGTAGAGGGCTTGGTTTATGTCATATTGTTGGGGCTAGACCATGTTGTATCACATATTAATGTAATGTTGAGGACCTGGACATTTTTACAGTGAAAGTAGATTAAGAACACAAATTTGTTCAATAAATATTAGAGTTATTTTCTCAGAATTAAAGCAGTCCACTTTTTCACCAGGTTTAAAAAAGTTGGAGCCAAATAATTATGTCATTCTAGTTGTAAACCAAGTCAAAGGCAAGCTAACTATGAACTATTCAACAAGCTTTTATAACCTGCTCCAATCGAGTTTAAAACCACACACTGCAATCAGTGTACATACTTCAAGTCTTCTAATAATAGTTTAATATTAGCAGAGCTTGCTTTTATTAGAAGCCACTATGTTCAACAACTGCAATTTACATACTTTGTGTAAAGTTTGTTAAGAAATATGAAAAACACTATTATGCATTGTGTATACTCACAGCCTTATTTACATTTGAAACATTTGAAAACATTTGAAAAAAAAAAACAGCACACACTGTATAATGAGCAGTGACTGTACCCTCTACAGGAGGAGTGACTGCTGTCTGGTAAAGCCACACTGCAGCAGGATCAGATTATTCACAAATGTGGTGCTTTCAGTGGCATGGTTGGAAGTGGGAGCAGATACCACTCAAACTAGCAGCAAAATAGCATTTGTCCAATTAACAGTAAATGTCCCCTGTGGTCATGGTCAGTGTCTCCTCTGCACAGCTGTATGGTAGGTGCATATTGGGCTGCATCCCCATTAGAATAGACCTTAACTACAAAACATGGCACATTTCTGACCCCATCCCACCCCTTACTCTCTCTGATCATTCTTTTCCTACTTTAACTTTTATACTTATTTTTCAATATGTAAAAAGTACAGTAATAATGTTTTTTAAATCTTTCTCAATATATATTGTTTGTGTGTTTTTTTTTGTTTTGTTTTTTTTGTTTTTACTTTATTTATGTTTTTGGTACAAAAAATACACATGAAACTAAGAAGTCTAATGCAAACATTACAGTGTTTGCAATTTGTGGTATTTAACCACACAGTGTTATATAGGAAACTGTAAATTTAAATGTACAACTGATTCATAGACTCAACTTATTATGCGAGTCTGTTTGTGGTTACATGCAAGTAGAACTATTACATTATTACAGTGCAGCTCATGTGCTCTCAGCTTGTAAAGTTGAAGTGCTATTTTTTATTTGTAAATGAATGAGTGATTATCAAATAAATGAAGAAGTTGAAGTACTAGTTGTAGCTGAAATACTTAGTGCTGTTAAATACCAGCCCACATGTATACAGCACCAAGCCCAGCACCTTGGAGTCAGTTGTTCTCAGACAGTTTAGGCAATGAGAATAGCCGAATAAGTTTTGAATGTCACCAGGTTTTAAGCTTAAAAGAAAATCCTGTGTAATCTATGGTAAATAACTGGCAGATGTGGTTGCCAGAATTTTACTGTAAAATCCAGTGACAAATAAAATATTTGAAAGTAAATTACCCTAATTTTCACAGTACAATGCTGTAAAAAAAACAAATTCTTTAAGTTGGACAGACCATGAGTCACATCGAGTTGGCAGAAATGGGGTGCAGTTCTATTTACAATACAAAAAAGAATGCACCATCTGTATTTTTATTAACCTTAGATTTTATAGATTTTTTTTGGTTACTGTACAAGTAGGCGGTAAGGTCAAATAGCACAATTTTCAAACAGTCAAACAGCACAATTTTGTTATTTGTAAAACTAAAGTGACTAAAATATCCAGTAGGCCCCCCATTTTGTCTGCTAGAGCCCTGGAACCTTTCAGACTTGTCTTTTGGTCTCACTGCTGGAGCTCTGTGACAGCACTAACTCCACTGTCTGGTCTGCCTGACAGATCCTCTCCACACTTCATTTGAGCTGTGACCCATTAACACAGGCTCTGACCTTGTTTTCAATCGCCCACATCCATCTAGACCCTGCTCAGGAACTCGAGGTTCTGAGGTTATACAAACCATTTTCAGACAGTGCGAAGGTCTGGCAGATGGTACAACAGACTGTAACTGTCCCAAAACAATACAATACATCAGTAGGTTCCATCCTTTTTTTTGTTTTGAGTACCCACTGGGCTTTTTATCATACCATGAGTACCCTTACTCATATCTGTTAATGATTATTCAATAAGTGGTCACATGAAACATCTGCGTTTATTAGTGCAAAGATATATCTTTTAATAAATTTACTACAGAGAAATTTTAAATCATTTGAATAACTCGCCTTTAAAACCAGCTATTAAACCTTTATGTAAGAAATGTATTCTCAAATAATATTCTTTAGCAGTCTGACTCATCAATGAGACACTTGAACTCTTCTTTCATAGGTTTAAATAGTTCAATATGAATAGAAAGATTGCAAATATGTTCTCGTCTTGGAAATTAAAGAATGAAAACATTTCAATTACCCCCTGCAAAGATATCGCATACCACTAGGGGTCCCCTTACCCCTAGTTGGGAAACACTGCAGTAGCTCGGTAACAAAGCAAGTCTACATATTTACTCACACAGAATTTCATATCTGTATTATTGCGTGACATCTTATAATAGTCAATTGTAGCCAAACCTTCGAGCACCAATTTTCAATTTTGCTTACATGCAGTCAGTGGCGTAACTTGGTAATGTGGGGCCCCAAGGTTTTTAGAATGGGCCCTAAAGTTATAAAGCACATTCAGTACTTCATGTTCATATGTGCTAAACTTCTAATATAGCCGTTTTACAGGAGTTTGATGCAAAGAAACTGTTGCTTAATCATTATTATTTAGGGGACAACTTATATTTATTTATTTGTTTGTTTATTTATTTGTGTAACTATCTAAACAAGATGCATTTTTTTAAAGACAATCATTCATTTTGTTATGAGTTCACAAATTTACAGTATTTATGTTTAAAAAACAGAGTGCAACAGAGTAATACACTTCTCCTGATTTTTATGAATATTTTAAACACAATCTTGACCATAGCTGACGAAGGATGGCCCACTCTAATAGGCCCCTGAACCTCCTCGGCCCCTGTGGAGTTGCACTGGCTGCACTGTTTGATGTACAAGTAATCCCATCAGTATTTTCTATGGGCCTGTATCTCTTGCACAGCACCCACTGTGTACAGTCAGAGCTGGTGCTGGTGTTATTGTTCTACAAATTAGCAAAATAGGGACCATTCATGCATGAGTGTTTTTTTTTTTTCTTCAATTTAATATGAAACAATAGCTAGTTAGTTTAATGGAGCACTTTGAAGATGTGCGTTAATCCCAAATAAAATATACAAAATGAACTAGACTAGTATTTGATCATAAATTAAACACAATTTATTTCAGCTCCTTCCTTTCTTGTCTGTTCCCTTCATCCTCAGCCCTATTTTTTGTGCATATTTAATTTCCATCCTCCATCTCTGATTCTCTCTACCCAGTCTCTTTCTTCCAATGCCAGGTTTTAGCGTTTGACCTCAATCCACTCTTTGACCTGATTAAATGGGGATGCAGCCCATATACAACTCGTTTGCATGGAGCCCGTTCCAAACTGAATGAATTTACTGGAGACATTTTGTCTGCTGCCAGTGCATGGCGAATAAGGAAAAGCCGTTCTTTTGTTTCTCATGCGCTTGCTGGATAACAGCCACATAGCAGTGGGAGGTTTGGATCTATTATGAACGGCCACGGAGCCAATTTAGTCCGGCTCAGCACAAGCTTGTAATTCCTGTAATGACTTTGATTTTATTTTGTGTTTATGGCATTACAGTTAGGCCTGTTTTCTTCTCTGCTCTTTACCTCCGGGGCATATGGGAGATTTATTTCGAGCCCGACATCTGCATTTGGTTTGGGCATGTTTGACAGCTGTTCTTAATAGAAATGACACAAAACAGCTGCTGGAATGGCCTGGTGCTAAAGTTAAAAGCACGGTTCTGTTACGTTTTTTTATGAAAATAAACTTTTCTGCAGCTCAGAGGTGGGTAGTGAATTTACAGTACAGCAATATGAGTACAAAAATATTACCATATTCTCAAGCAACAGTTCAGAAACCTAATAAAATGGTGACAAGTAAGATCAAGTAATATGTAAGATCTAATCCTATGTTGGAAGTAGAAGACATACTAACTGAAGTATCAGCCAGAGAGCATACATTTAGAACTTTTCTCTCTGGTTTTACTATTATAATAATTTACTTCCGTTTGTTTTCCTGAGATAATGCCATCATTTTGTCATTATCTTAAAACAAAAATGTTTTCTTGAAATAATGGCATAATTTTCTCTGTTACATCTCAGGGTAAAGCAACATAAACTAACTTTATACAGTTATAGGATTGAGGATTCAACCAGCATAGCATAACATGGAGCGGTTAGTGGTCTAGCCTCCCAAAAAGGAGGTTGTGGGTTTGATCCCCAGGCCATCTAACACAAATTCTGGCTTCCTCCCACCATCCAAAGACATGCATGTGTTTGACAAATTGATGACTCTAAATTGCCCTTAGTGAATGAATGTGAGAGTGAATGGTTGTTCATTCATTCATTTTCTACCGCTTATTCCCGTTAGGGGTCGCGGGTGACTAGAGCCTATCCCAGTAACTTTGGGCCGTAGGCGGGATACACCCTGCAGAGGGGCCAGCTTGTTGCAGGGCTGACACAGAGACGAACACAGACAGACAACCATTCACTCTCTCATTCATTCACTAGGGGCAATTTAGAGTCACCAATTCACCCTAACACATGCATGTCTTTGGACGGTGAATGGTTGTGTGTCTGTGTATGTCTTTGTGTGAGCCCTGCAAATGCAACCTGGCCACTGTCCAGAGTGTACCCCACCCAAGGCCCATAGTTACCGGGATAGGCTCCAGTACCCACAACCCCTAAGGGGAATAAGCGGAAGATACATTTCTGGATATTAATAATGTGTTGAATTTTGACAATCTTTCTTACAAACTAATCACATTGGCTTGTTATAATGACAAAGCTATGAATGCATTAGAACTATTATAGAGCTAGTAATCTTTGAAGTAATATTAGTAGTAGTATCAGTATTAGTAGTAAATAATAAAAGCAGTCAAATATAGCTAGTAATAGTTATATTTGACTACTTTTACTTTTTCATTAAATAAAAACAGTACTTTTAGTTTCAGTGCAGTTTTGGACCACTCTACCCACCTCTGATACAGATTTCTATTGCTTTTGAGACATCCCTATAGTTAGACTGGTATTTGGTGTCAAAACAGTGCCGATAATTTGGCTTGTGTAATCTCAGTTGTCGGCAGGTGCGGCTGGGCAGCATTTTAAATGCCACGGCCTCACGCTGCGCACAATGCCCCCAGCTGTGCGCAGATAAAACATCATCCTAAGCATCCGGGCCAAAATATCACACTAATGCAAACTGTTATTTCACAAAAGTGACAGGTGCTCATCCAAATCTCCCCAGCTAATGTCCACATGGAGGTAAAAGGACAATAACGTCTATTAACAGTGTGAATAATACCTGAGAGCATCATCCATCATGGCAGACCTGACCATAACCAGCTGCTCTGTGTGCTTGTGCATGGCTTTTCTTCTGCTATGACCAGTGGTGCAGTTTTCTTTCTTTGTATTTGTACACACATTTCACACCAGGCTTTGGTCTTGTGTTGAGCATCCATCACTATAATCAAATGTTCAGGTAACTAATTATTTGCACATAGACAATCTAGGCCAGTCTATTACAGATGAATGAAAGTCACTCAATGTTGCAGACTTGGAAAACCTAAAGTGGAGCTCAAAGTCCTTATGAGTAGTCAAATAAAATGCAGTTGAGTAGTAGTATCTCCAGTGAATCAATCTAAAACTAAAAACTAAAAAACAAACAAAGAACTCTGTCCTTTCAGAAGTCATCCCAGTGTTTCCAAAGCTGAGATGTGTAAGGTGTGCCCCTATATGCAATGTTAGTCAACAGTAAACTAACTCTATTTTCAGAATCATTCAGCCGACAAATAAATGCATACATTAAGTTTCTTAAAACGACCTGCAATGTGCTGACTCGAAAAGACACAAACAGTTCACTAGCGCTGGTCCATCTGGGCCTTCTTAACAAAAGTCTTAAAGCATGATAGTAAGCCACTTTAAGTCTCTGGAGGCTGGCTTTTCTGTAATTGGACATTAGTAACTAATATAATTTATAATCTAAAAGCATTACTTCAACATTAATAAACACGAATGAGATATAAACATTTTTATTGTTTTCATCTTGCAGAATAGACACATGTAAATTATTGTGTAAATGATACCTAATACAGTATGTATTAACAGTTAATCAATTTAAATATTGTTAATTACAGAGGTATTAATGCTTTATTACTGTTTAAAGGTCCCCTATTATGCTAAATTCCCTTTTTTGTGCTTTAAACCATGTTATAATGTTCTTTGCACCCCAAAAACATACTAGGAGGAGTATTTTGTTTCATTCATACATATTTGAGTAATTTTGTATGCTGAGGTGCTGTCCTTCTCAAGACCTGAGGACGCTCAGTCTCACGGCCCATAAACTGTCCCTGGACTCATTCTAATAATTTCAGAGCTTTCATTGCTGTCTACAAAGAAGTCAGCTAATTTATCTATCTCTAAGCATCACATTGCTAATAGTCATGCTAGTTAGCCATTTTATGCTCTGTCCATTCCACACAGTTGCCAGCAGGGGGCGTCAGACACCTAATCCCAGCAGTCTCTGTAAATTGAAAGTAACTGCTTCCCAAAAGAAGACACTTTCCATACATATACATACTTTGAATTATAAAATGTGAAATACTAATGCAAAGGTGTCCAAAACCATTTCAAAAAACCTGAAAATAATAGAATATAGGACCTTTATTAGTGACGAGTTATACCAAGGTTTTACAGAATCCATCCAATCAACAGTACATTTATGCTCACACAGCAGGTTTCTCATTTTTATTTTTTATTTTTTTTATTGTTTGTGGTCTGTGTGGGTTACATAATCAAAGTAAAGCTGAAAAGTTGTTTGACCAGACACCACTGGCCATGATGAGACCTGTGCGATAACCATATGACTGCTATGGATGTTACATTACTTAAATGAGATAACAACATAACATTAGGTCTGACTCTGTCTCTAATCTGCAGCGCTTCCTCCCTGTCCTCATCATCCTGCATCATTTCTCTGACCCTCCACTCATGCCTGCCATGCGCCATGTGCCATCTGCTTGTACTAACACACTTCTTTTTAAGTTGAACTCAAACTGAATCTTCCTTCCTCAGTTTAGCCTCTGAGAACTTTTCCAAACTTGTATTTCTCTGTTTCTGACCTGTTTTTTTCTGTCTCTCTCCCTGTCTCCCCTCTTCTCTCCTGTTTGTCTTCTGCCTGTCTCATGTGTGATCTTCTTGGGCACCTCTGGACCATGACATTGCCATCCACACAACTTTCTTTCTGTTTTGTGTCTGGTGTGCTTCTGTGTTTCCTTCTTCTGAAACCGTGCGGTGGATATAAATACAGCTACCCTGGGCTGCCAATGTGTGTCGTACAGTCTGGCAGCGCTTCTGCTATCCACGCTGACTGCACTGTGGCTCTCATAGACTGACACTGTTCAAGGAGAAAGAGGATAGTCTGTGCTTTTAGAGAAAAAATCTGCCAGGCCAGACTCCTTCGCTTTCTATGCCTTTTTACACTTGTGCAGCCACACACAAGATTCAAAAAGATCCAACTCAAGTCAAAGACATTGGGCTCATGATGTTATTACAGGGTGCTCTGCATCACATCAGTTGGAAAATCTGGGGGGATTTTAATAATGTTAATATTTTGTTGTCATCTTTTTGTCATGTTGTTTATGGGAATGAGAAGTCTGTCCACGTTGTATCACTCAGTACATTTACATGTGCAGATAAGTTGAGCTGCGACTGCTGGAGTTATTGTATTAACAAATATGAGGAGTATGGCTGCACTATATGAGAAATGCCATAACTATGTTGACAGCTATACTTTTATATAGTAGTATTTTGAGATAAAAAGTTCAGTTCAAAAGAAAGCATAATTACCAGTCAGTGGTGTGTCACAATCAAAACTTTACATAAACTAAACCAGGAGTAAAACCAGAAAAATTAAAGAAATCACAACTAAATTTGGATTTTTATAGTATTTGTATTTTGTCACAACACATTTTCATTTGACAGGAAACAGGATAATAATTCTGACAATTTAATGCTTTGTCAGATGGAGGACCTTAGAATCCATGCATTTAGTTTATTGTGATATTTATAGGTGCAGCCCTAATGAGAAGTCCATTTGAATAACAGTGTATAGTAAAAAAAAAATACATAAAGGTGCGAATTAACAAAATGGAGTATTCTACTATGTAACATTTTGTGAACTGGTTAAAGGCATGTTGTGACCCTCACAACATATTAAAAATTAGGGTATAAAAAAATCCATATGGTGAGGACTACAAATTATTATTTTATTTTTTGGGGGGAGATTATTGGGTGAACCACTACTCAGTCATTGGTATCACAAGGTACTGTTATCCAAACAGAGCAATGCTATGTTGTTTACCAGTAAACACAGCCATTACTGACAGTACTGACACTTCATTGATCTGAACCAGCCGTGCTGTGGTAAGTTTGTGAACTTAATGTAGACATTTTTAGACAAATGTAGACATTTTATAATAAAATAATTTTGTAGTAATTGGCCTAGTTTGTCAATGATTACAGCTTGTAACAAACACTAACACATGGTGGTGGTGTACTTACCATTACAATGCATGTGTTCATACTATTACAATGGACAAAATATAGCTCTATAATAAAGTGCACATTTGGCACTTTGCTATCTTATTACATAATGATAAGTAGCATATTGGCATTAACTACAATGTGTCTACATAGTCAAATCTGGCCCAAGTATTTTTGGGTCTCCTTCCTGCACTGACCATGTACTGTACGTCTATAACAGGTCTGGTCCCGGGTCACGGAACTTCTCTGATGTCATGTAAATGTACTGAATGTTGTTGGACTGAGCTGCTTTGTTTTCACTATAGTTAGTAACACATTCATAATGCCTTAATATGACCTGGAGAATGGGTGATAAGTACTGTAGGACAATAACCTTCCACTGTTTGATCATATGTCTATACGCTCTAACCATACTCCGCAATAGACTTTTTACTTTGAAATGAATCGCCTACTAAACCCACTATTCAGTCACTACTTCCGCATGAACATTGCATGTATCTGTACACACAGAGACCAGGCATGATCAGAATACATGAACGTACAGCTGCTTTGGCACTCCCAGTCTAGCATTATGAATGTGTTAACAGGAGACAAAGGACGAGCTGTGCCTCATTTCTGTTTTTTGGTTTTGATTCAAGTCTGGAGAAAAGTGTTTTACCAAAATAGGACAGACAACAGCAGCGAGGGATTTACTTTGGGGTTTTATCATTTGTTGTGTGTGATTCAAATGATATGCTGAAAAACTAATCATGGTTTGTGACAAAGTGTATATACTGTACTCTTTTCAGAAATATAATGATTCTAATGGTTCCTGCTCTATTTCTTTACAGAATGGAATAACACTAAGCCCTTCTGTTTGATTGCTGTGTACTTTTATGTTCATGTCAGTCTACATCTGAGTGTATTTTCTATGTAACTATTGTAGGGCTGTTGATTTCTGTCATGACCGTAATGGCTTCTTGAAGCTTTGGCCACTCTAACATATAAAGTATGACTTGGATTACGAAGCTGATTTTAGATCTTGGTTTTCTCTTGAGCTGTGAAAGTGTGTGTATTTAGTGCTGTATTGTTTAATATATGACTGTTAAACTAAGACATGGCTGATGTATACAGCAGGACTTTGAACAAATGGGAACATTTTCAGCTTGTAATGGAGCCTTTGCACAGTTCTTTTGTGTAGTTTCCTACTGTTTCTTACACCTGAAAATGTTCAAACCAATTGTTCAGGTGTGAGAGCACCACTGGCCCTAGCTCAAGACTAAAAAGGAGCAGTATTATCCAGAACAATGACTGATTTGTTAGTGGTGCAAAGTGGTGTTTTGTAAACATTAGATAAAAAAAACAAAAAAAAAGTTAATTCTTTTGGATTGTTCCCTTGTTGGGTCAGCCTAACAAATCATCCACCTCCATTCATTCCAACAGATCTGGTGTGGAGATAATATTAATATTTTTCTCACACAGATTTAATGCTAATGATTTAGTCAGGCTTGTATTGACACAAAAATTGCCCAGGCTTGTGACTTCTTGTGGATGGCTTTAGTAAAAACAAAAAGCATCATGTGGACAATGTGATCTATAAAGAGACTATAATCATAATTAACGCTGTAGTGTGCCCTCTCATTGCCACATGAAAAAATATGTGGACACTAATAATAATAATAATGATAAATAATAGTAACAAGAGGCACTACACCATCTCGGGGGGCTTGGGCCAAATAATAATGATATAGATTATTTAATAATAATAATAATAATACAATCCGAATTCCGGAAATGTTGGGACTTTTTTTTAAATGTGAATAAAATAAAAACTAAAAGACTTTCAAATCACCTGAACAAATATTTTATTCACAATAGAACATAGATAACATAAAAGTTTACACTGAGAAATTTTACACTTTTGTGCACAAAATGAGCTCATTTCAAATTTGATGCCTTAAAATATTTGGGACAGGGCCAACAAATAAAACACAAAGTGTTCTCTGTGTAAACATTTGTTATGTTATCTATGTTCTATTGTGAATAAAAAATTGGCTCATGTGATTTGAAAGTCTTTTTGTTTTTATTTTATTCACATTTAAAAAAAGCCCCAACATTTCTGTAATTTGTGTCTATTATTATTATAAATAATAATAATAATAATAATCTTAACTAGGCATCAGTATGCAGCTGGGCCAATCCTTTAAGGTTACATTGCTAATAAGTGAAAAGCATTTCATTTCAATAACTGAGATCTGACTGAACTAATGTTTGTTTTTCTGCACCTCAGTTCATTTGAAGACATAGAGACACAAAAAAATCCACAATCAGCAGGACTATATATGGTCTCACCTAAAATCTACCAGAACACCTGCGTTTACCATGCAGTAGTCTAAGTTACAAGTCATTCAAAGGCACCTCCATTTCCCATTTGTTCAAATCCTCGTTGGAGACTCTGCTCTGTGATGTGACAAGTACTGCTGTATTGAAAGTCAGAGAGGGTAAAGAGTCTAGAATCAGCCCTGCGTGACTCCAGTTCCATGTGCGAGGATTAATAAAACATTCATACATTTTCTGTACTCACACAAATGTGAATGGTGATTGTTTTCTCACGGTCTCGAAGCGTGACACTATCAACACTTTCTATTAGAGACTGAAGAGGAGGTGAATAAAGCCAGTACTTACTGCCTCTTGTTCTGTTCTATTGAGGTTCACGGTTCACACATGGGCAAAGGGCTTAAACAAAAAGATGTGTAAATAAACAGTGACAAGTGAATGCTAGATCACACTAAACAGATTTAGCCAATATTGGAGTTAATTAACTTGTGTTTTTTGCCATCAGAAGTCAAATTAAAAATGTCTATACAGTTTAGGTTTTATTGGCTATTTCAGAACATTTCCCACCATAAGTTTAAAATTAGAGGAATACTAGTTTGCTCACACCCAGTACTCCAAGTAAACAGCTATTCAGTGCTATTACTTAAAATAGTAATAGTAATTCTGACATGCAAAGTGTAGTGGATGAATTTAAAAGCTTTTTGCCAAAAGTTGTCATACCTGGTACTGCACGGTAGGTTGTCTTTGGTGATCTTGGCTTTCTCCAACTGTCCCAGAAAAATCAGTTTTGAAGGGTGACTCTGCACTGATTGCAGTAATGAATTTGAGTGTGTATATAGTACGCAGTCCTGTTTTTCACACTGCACCATCAACTGAAAAAAAAAAAAAAGCTGTTTTCTTTTCATTACAGTTTTTGATGACTGTTTTGGTTTGCTTTCTGCCTTCTGTTTATTCTTGTTTATGCATTCTCACAATATTCAAACTGAGTTTACTTGACCTTCTTTATTAAGCAGAAAAGACGTTCGCTTGTTAGGTCTGCATGAGGGATCAAAAAAAGAAAAAAAAAAAGGACAGGTTCTAGTAATAAACACATTGTAGAAGATAATAAAATAAAGATTAATAAACTTACCAGCAGTTCTATCTGGCATCAACAACCATGCCATGTTCAAGGTCACTTAAAGGTTCTATTTTGTGCTTTTTGAGTTTATTTTTTAAGTAGTATTTTTCAAGTTTTATAACTGTAACATGTCTTCTTTTGAGAAGATGTTACTTTCCTTTTGCAGAAAACGTAGATAGATACAATACGCAGACTGCTTCATAGTGACAGCGATTTAAGCGCTGGAATGATCAAAAAGAGTCCGATGACGGTGTATGGGCTTTAGAAACGCACAGGAGCCCTTCCTGGTTTCACTTGTCTACGTAGAGCAGTGAGACAAAGTGTTTTCAGTCCTTGAGAAGAGGACAGCCTCATTATATAGGATTACTCAAACATGCATGAAAAAAACTAAATGCTACTCCGGGTATTTTTTGTGGTGCAGACAACATTATAACATGGGCGATCTAGCATAATAGGGGACCTTTAAGAGGCATAATAAGAAACCAAAAATAAAGCTCACTTTCAGTCTTTTAGCTGCACAGACACCTGACTTTCACCAAAATATTGTTTTTGCCACTGTCTTCAAGGTATTTTTCCACCAGTACACTCCAGATATACATTACACTTGTTTTGATTTAGCATCCTCACTTAAGATATGCCAGCATTTACTCAGAAATGGACCAAGACTTACTTTTTAAGACAGTTTCCTTGTCTCTCACAATGACAATAATTATCCAATTTTACAAGTTATTCAACAAGATGCTGCCGAGAGGTGGTATAAAACTTTATGTAAATCCACTAGGAAATTAGATTAGCAAACATTTCACATAGTCAAACCTTGAGTCACCCCTCACACAGCATTTTTAAAAAGCCAAATAAATTCAATACTCGCCTAAACCAAAATAAGCTGCACTGAAAAACATTCATCTCGCTTGCCTTCACTATTGCATTCAAATGTAAGCCTCTGCTGTCGTGCAAGTCATGCTGATGTTTGTACATTAAAGGTGGCATAAAAAAAGGCATGCTTCTCTAAACTGGTTAGGAATGACAGTCACTTTCTCATTTCCTGATTGTCTTTCCTTCATTTATGTGCATGGAAGCCACAGTGCCATCAGCAGGTGTACAATCTCATTCTTGCTTGTTTTTACAGTTTCCCACCTCTTACATAGTGACATGGAAACAATACATAGAAATAGTCGAATATTGTCATCTGTACGTACATTTTTCTACCAGGCAAAAATCATATTTCTTAGACAAATGCAGATCCCTATATTTTTAATGCAAGCTCACACACACCCCAGTCTTGTTTGTGCATGCGGCGTTAGGGAGGGCAATGATCAGAGGCAGCAAGCTGTCTGTTTGAATTCTCAGAGAGAAAAATGCAGCAGCGTCCTCTTGTGGCCAAAAGGTGATCAGGCTTTGTGGAGTCAGTAGTATCAACAGAGTCTAATGCATTCTAGAGTAGAGAATAATAAAAATAAGAATAATTTGTGTTAAGTTTAAAAAATAAACACACTTTAGTTTGTAGGTCAGAGGTCATAAAGTAATGTGCATGAAAACATGGCTCCCACTGAGACTGCAGTAAAATAACTACTGTCCTGAGGTAGAAAATCACTAGATACTTTTTGATATATTTTCCGAGTAGAGATTCTTTTACTTGAGGAAAAAAAAAAAAAACTTTTACACAGGTACTCTGTAAACTATTTTGACCCAGTGGCGAAGTAGAAGTACTAGTAGAAGTAATAGCAGTGGTATTAGATTCCACTGTGCAACTGTGTAAACTTTTAAATAGAATTTGTACTTAATTGTTGGTTATTGTTACTTCAGTGACATTATTTTGCAGTAAGAGTACTTTAACTTAAGTGCTGATTTCCACCTCTGCTACTCTCTTCAGAAATGTTGTATACATCCATAATACCAGCCTTCTTAAAGATTGTATAACTAAATATTTCCCATGCATTTGGCCAAGCACCATGGATAGCAGTGTTTCCCAACCACGAGTACGGGGACCCCTAGGGGTACACAAACATTTAATGGGGCACTTGGAATTATTTCATACTTTATTTCCAAGATTTATAAAAAATATATATATTTGCAATCTTCACACATGAATGAACTATTAAAACTTAAGCTCAAGTGTCTTATTGGCTGATGAAAAGGTGAAACTGATCAAAACATTATATAGGTTTAAACAGGAGCTATTCAAATTTTGTTTATTTTTATTAGTAGTATATTAATCATGAGTTTAAAATTATAATTTGTTTTAGTTTTAATATTATCTTAACTAAAATATATAAAAAGTAAATGTAATAGAAATTTTGTTTTTTGTTTTGAGTCTTGTTATTGTTATATTTGTTTTTGTTTTTTTTTGTTTTGTTTTTTTTTCAAAGCCAGGCACATTATTACTCATTTAATTTTGTATTTGAGTATGACAAAAGATGCGGGAGATTTTGTATTTACTTAAAAAATGTCTAGCTAATAAAGACCATTAATTACCATTTTTTAAAAGAATCATCAACATGCATGACTAAAGGGGTAATCATGATATGACAAAAAAAAAACCTTGGGAACCACTGCTCTTTTTTTATTTTTTATTTTTTTTATTTAAACATATAAACCAAGTTTATGATGAATTTGATGTACAGTATATATTTAGAAAAGACTGGAATATGTAGGCAGTATCTTATGCAGAGAGAATGATCAGCATTTTGCATACTGCATTCACTAAAATGTCTGAGACATCGAAATAGCAATTCAAAGATTCCACTGAAATGAATAGAAATACATTACAGTCATTTTCACCTAACCATGGTTTTACATTGCACATCAGGACCATTTTGAGTCTATTGCACCTTTAAGTTTGAAAACCATGGTAACAAAGAGCATAAGTAATGTTCCCTAGTGTGTAACAGCTGAACTCGAGCTGAAAGGGTTCATTTCTCAGCAGTGCACCACATAATAGAGTTTATGTTGGGTATTAACCACAAGGTGTATATACAAGGATTTTTAGAATTAGGAGATTCATTAAAGCCAGAATGGAACAATACTGAGAATATGTACAGAAGAGGGATAATGAATGGGTAGAATGTGAAAGTTTGCTGCCAAGTGGGAGGCCTAGACGAAGATCAAAGAGGAGATTTATGGATGTTGTAGAAGAAGACAGTCGATGTGAAAGAAGAGGATACAGAAGATACATTTAGATGAAGGCAGATGATTCACTGTGGCATCTCTGAATGGAACAACAATATGCTGCTCTGTACCTAAAACATCTATACAATTTTTTTTTTACATGACTTCCCAGTTCTATATACAAAATTTGCTGAAGCACAAGATGTCTTCTGTGCATGTAAACAAACATAATAGACCTGGGGAAATAGTATTCTAAGCTTGGTACTGTATCTTTGGAGCATATGGAGAGAGAATTTTCTGGCATGCCCACAGGTAGACTGGTGCTCTCTGGGTACACTCTTCTGAAAAATCCCCCCTCGGCGGTGAATCCACATGATTTATTGTGCCTGTTAAAATGCAAATGAAGCCACGGGCAAGAGCCAGTGCTGTCCGCAATGCTGTCTTCACCTATAAGTACACTAGGCTGCGGCACACTGCTATTCTGATCACCGCCATCAGAGGAAATTAAGGATCGGATAGAGACGAAGGCGGTGAATTTGAATGATAAATGGGGATGATTGGAAGGCTCTGGCTGTGTTTGAATAGAAAATGGAGCTATAGGCAGTATAGACGCAAACATGTGAAGAGTGGAAAATTGTCAGTGAGTGCAGTCAGTCTATTACAGGAGCTATTAGGAAGGACTGTGGACTAACACATGGAAGGAAGAGTATAAACATGACTGAAGAGGAGATATGCCCTTTGTGTTGCATGCATTAGACCAGTGGTTCTCAAACTGTGGTACAGGGACTTCTTCTGATGGTACTCAGGAGTCCTTTGCAGATCAAAACTTGATTTAGTTTATTTTAGCGTCAGTTTTAGTTCTGTTTTTAAATGGAAGTGTTGACCTGGTTTAGTCCTTGTTTAGACATGGTTTTGTTCTGTTTTAGTCTTGGTTTAGGCCTGGTTGGTCCTAGTCCCAACTCCCCACCTACTACACTAGGGCATAGTGTTGTCTGTGTAAGTCCAGTAGAAATGTGTCTGATGGGGATTTTTTACTCAGAAATATCAGTGTTATCATTTTAGCCTTTACTGTGCAAGATTAGTGTGCTTCTCTCCTAGCAGTGCTCACTTTGTCCTCTCTGGACAGCTTTAGAAATGAGACACAGTGGATCTAAAACTCTCATTAAAAAACTGTAGCCTATCCCAGCACCTATGGGCCTTAGACGGGGTACACTCTGGACTGTGGCTTAAAATAATTGCATTACTAAATAAGCTGTCAAAACAGGGACAAGATCTGGATTACAACTAAGCCTGAACCAGAACAAAAAAATCACAAAATCCAGTGCAAAACTGCCCCTACACTGGGACTAGTTGTGTGGCCAAATGCAAGTCTAATTCCAGAATTAAAGTGAGATAAAATCCAGGACAAAACTCGGCCTAAACCAGGACTCCTTAAATTTGTGCCCCAACAAGAGCAGGACTAAAACTACTTACTAAGCTAAGTCAAGTCTTGAACTTGAAGACTCCTGAGTACCATTTGAAGAAGCCTACGCACCACAGCTTGAGAACCACTGCTTTAATGCTTAGAGGCAATAACACATTCATTGGTTGATCTATGGACTATACAAAGTATAAATAAACTATGGCATCTATGAGGTTTACATATAATAATAATAATAATAATAATAATAATAATAATAATAATAATAATAATGCATTAGTTCTATATACGTAGCACTTTTCTAGACACTCAAAGTCATTTTACAATTTGTCCCTAGTCTCTAGTTGACAGCAGAAATCAAAAACCTTTGGGGCTAAAGTGGAAAGATCTGGTATATCCATTACTTACCAAAAAGACTTTGTCATTATGCAGCATAACTGACTAAACATTTTGTCACACCTAAAAGCTGATGTTTGCAGATCCTTTTGTGCAACCACAACAATGACCAGAGTGACTGATTGAAGTAATAACGTATAGAAATGAAAAGTATAAAGAAGTTCTAAAAAAGTGGAGCCCACTAATAGGGATTCAGAGCTCCCGACCCTGCTTAGATGATAATTATGGCTGATGGACTTCCAGTTCAACTCAACTTTTAACCCATATTCTATGTGGGAACAAACATGCCCACATACTTCTTTGTCACATCGCAGCTGCTTTATTTTATTGCTCTGATTTTTGAGTTTTTCAAAAATGAAATCCTCTTTGTGTCATAAATTATCCCAGTCAAAAAGTACCAATTTCTCCTGCAAATTATTTACATTTACAAAGATAATAATTTGAACAATATAATTTTTGATGACCTTTTACAAATCACTAATGACAACTAGAGAGTCGACTGAGCTACTGCCACCCCAAATACAATGAGACAATTTTACACACTGCACTACTTTGCTGGTTCCATGGAACATGATTTATTTTCCACAACACATTATGAGCAGAGGCAAATTAAAACACAACTCCTAACAGTAAAATAGTTCACAATAAATAATAACACTTGGAGGAATGCATGAAAGACCAGGAAACTAGACTAGATGTAAACAGTCTGGTGCTGCACATTTTATTAAGCATATTTGGCTTACCACTCTCAAATTTATTATTGACTTTTGTTCCATTTGTATTATTTCTTTAGTAAACATGTCTTTCGGAAATAGAGACTCCCTGAACCTTGCATTCCAAGTAAAAGTCAACAAGGGTGAAATACAGTCTGTGGTTATTTTTGCACTGAGGTTAATTCACATGTCGTAAAATTCCCAAATAATTAAAGATAACAGTGCTCCAAACGCAAAGCCTCCCAAATCCTGAGCTGCCGTGAATCCTGTTTATTCCTTCTGTACGCCAAGTACATGTTTACGTGGGAGGAAAATAGGCTGCATTTGCACTTTGGCCTCAAATTGCTTTTATTAATGTGACAAGTGTTTACGGCACAGTGGAAGAACAGCTGCTGGGATTAACTGCTTTGAACCTATGCTTTTTAAATTTGAGTTGATTATTATCCTCAATGTTCCTTATAAGGACTGGATGAAAGATGGAATGCGAGAACAGAAAAGCATATCTTAAAACTACTATTACTCTGTGTATAGTTGAGTTAGATGTTAGTGTTAGATAAAAAGGAAAGCCCAATGCAGATGGATTCAGTTGTATCTAGTATCTAATAATAATATAATTATATCTAATATCAACCCTAGAAAAAGTTGGGATACTATGTAAAATGTAGATAAAACAGAATGTGATGATCTGAATTTACATAAAACCATGATTTTGTACAGGAAGTCACTGCATGATCAGGAACACTTCCAGAAGTCACTGTTTTTTGAAGAAGCCATGTGTGAATATGATCCAGAAACACCGCTGTCTTCTCTGGACCAAATCTAATTTTAAAATGATGCTTTTTTAAAATGCTCATTACCCAGTGATGAGCATAATAAGCTGTGTGTTTGTTCCTCCAGCAGTATATTTTTTTTTCATCCTTTTGTTGAGACGTGTTGCTGAAATACAAAATGACCTTTTATTGGGCATGTAATGGTGAAATATCAGTTTCAACACCTGCAATGTTGTTCACATACTAATGTCAACATGTTTTTTATGACATCTGCAAACTGTTAGATTTTGTTTTATTTACAATTTACACTTTAAGAGTTAGAAAACTACTAATAATATTTAAAATTTTCCAATGTGACTCAAAGTACATGCAATTAAACAAGAATGCCCAATTGAGGCGGAATCAATACAATCTCTCATCATACTTTTCACTGACTTAGCCTACTGTATATAAGCTCTACTAACAATCTCTACTGACAAACATAAATATTTTATAGTGCATCACAATGACTACAGTCTTCAATACTCCTGGTAAGGCTGGCTCAAACATTTAAAGGTCAAAATGTTAAATGTTGTTTGCACCTCAAAAACATACCTGGAGTAGTATGTGGTTTCATTGACACATATGAGTAATTCTGTTTGCTGAGCCGCTGCCCTTCTCAAGAGCTGAAAACACCCAGTCTCACGGCTCTACTTAGCAAATAAAACCAGGAAGTGCACAAAGAATTTGTTAGTGTCATGTTGCTAATAGCCATTGTTGCCAGCAGGGGGCGACAGGCACCTAATCCAAGCTTTCTTTGGAAATTCAGTGTAACAGCTCCCCAAAAGAAGATGTTTTCCATACATATATATTATTTTAAGTTAAAATGTGAAGTATCGATGCAAAGGTGTTCAAAAAAATTTTTTAAAAAGCCTGAAAAAAGCACAATATGGGATCTTTAAGCCCTTTTTTTATGAAATAGTATTTGTAGCAAAACATCACATAATCTCTTAAAGCTGTCTGACTGGTTTCTCTTCCAATACCAGACAAATCAATAACTGGAATTGGTTAAAACAGCTGTTAAAGTCAGTATCTTTGTAAACACTTCTCACTATATTTCTTTAAATTTTCACTGAGTCATACAAATTCTGTATGTCACTGATAATCATGTTTAAAAGACCCTCAGAGTTCCATTCTCTCATGGGTGACCAATTGTTTTCATTGGTAAGTTGGCATAGGTTTTTACAACAGCTGCCCTTTCAGTTTATCTGGGCTTGGGTCTGGCCTCAACTGCTGATCTCTGACTATGCCAAAAATGAACTATCCTTTGTCCACATCTAAAAAGGCACACAAGCAGTTAAGACATGGATTGAATGAAAAGTAGTGGTCTTACCATTTATTTAGTACAAAAATATACACTTCAATATGGCGTTGGTAGGTACAAAATGTAATTAATGAAACTTCTTCAAGCATTAGACATCCCAGACTTGACACCTGTGTGAAGAATTAATACACAGTGCAGTAATGCAATATTTGGTTTGCATATGCAGTTCAAAATATTAATAATTTGATCCTGTTGTTTATCTGAGTGGGCCACCGTTCGTCTGACTGTGTTAGAAATTGAACTTCCCAAGTGTGTCGGCCATGATGACTTTCTAGACAGACTAAAACCAATATAAAGTTTTATAATACAGACAGCCTTTGTTGTGCATCGGAATATTGCTTTTGTGATGGCAGCGGAGTTGTTGACAGTGGAAATCAGAGCCGCTGTATTAAAACTAGTCTAGAGGTAAGCATCTAGATGTAGTTTCGAGTTGGAAGATGTTTTATTTATCAACCAAAAGGCTTCCTCGGGATGACTGGAGGCAGTTATATTTTTTGCAAAGCTTCTACTCTTTGATGTAAGAGTTTTTGGTCGGCTACAGTGGAAAAATGTGGCATACCCATTATTGACCAAGAGGACTTTATGCAGCACAAATGACTAAGCATTTTGTCACACTTAAAAGATAAATGAAAAGTATAAACAAGATCTAAAAGTGTGCAGCCCACTGGAAGCCACTCAGACCTGCCAACACTACTTAGATGACGAGTTAAACGTCTTACTTTGAATTGTGTCCAAATGCTTACTTTTGGACTACTTTTGGATAGCAAGACTTTTTAGCTCTTATGTTACTATAATAGGAACCAAAAGTGGACATTAGGAACATCAAGATCTAAGGTACTACTCTAGTCCTCCTTTATGAACTTTATCAACTATCCCAGACACCAGTTACCAGTTATTTTGGAAATGGTTGTATTTTGTATTTTGAAAATGTTACAGTCACACCACAGGATATTTTACAGGTTATGTTAAAATAAAAAAATAAAATAACACTCAACTTCTTTCTAAAACTCCCCAGGTTGCATAGTGGACCCAATTTTACACTGCTGATAGCATTTTGGAGGAGGAAAAACATAATTTAGCAAAACCTTTTAGTTGATTATGACAAAATTGGGTGTCAGTCCTAAGTTTAGGGCTTTTTTTTGCAGCTAAGAATATCCCCCAATTTAGTAACTCATCATGGTAAACATTGATTGAAAGATTAAATAAGAATACAGAATCCAGTCTTACATGACAAGCAAAGGTTTGTCTAAAGTTTGTCTAACGCTGCTGTTATTGTTGTTCTTGACAGAGTAATATCCATGGGGTCTAAAGTGAATTTATGGATATAACAGATATAGCAGAATTTGTATTTTAGCGGCTAATATTCTTGAATTGAAAATGTATTGTGGGCTACTTGTCTTCCACACAAATCCAAACATAACTGTTCACTGTTCTTTCCATACAAATGTTGACCATGGTGTCTCTCTGTCTCCCTCTAACCTCCACTCCACTCTCCATTCCTCTCCTCTTTGTGGGTTTCCTGTTTGTCCTCTGTCCTGTAGAAGATAGATCAGGCCTGGGGACCGGAGCCATCGTGGGGATCCTCATCGTGGTCTTCTTCCTGCTGCTGTTGGGAGTGGACGTCACCTGCTACTTCCTCAACAAGTGTGGCCTGCTCATGTGCATCGCAGTGAACGTCTGCGGGAAGGCCGGACCGGGGGCTAAGAGCAAGGACATAGAGGAGGGCAAGGCGGCATTCACGTAAGTCTACCTTTTAGACATAAAACAGTCAGTTGAGCAACATTTATGTAGCAACACTCCACGACAGAAGTCACATCACAGTGCTTGTGTTGTAGCTTTTCTGTCCTATAACACTAGCCAGCTCAGTCTTTATAAATTACCACTAAAATGCTAATATTTATATATATTTATATATTTAATATAGTTATAAAAAGTAATATATTCTATACTATTTATAGTGAAAGATCTGAGAATATAACAAGACAAAACATTTATTTTTATATAGCTCAAAGTCTAAACAACAGTTGTCTCAGAAGGCTTTGCAGACTGCACAAGCCATCCATCAGTTTAAGGGGAAAAAAAATAACAGAAAAAAATGGAGAGGCATGTTTCAGGTGTTGCTGGAGCCTCGCGTCTCATGTGGATGCTCTGTTAAGCTGGTCGCCAAAATAAAAACAGCTCCCTGACCTTGCCAAGCTCAGGTGACAGTAGAGAGAACTGGAGAACTGTATGAGGTTGGAGGTATCCACTCCCAGGACGGACAGGGGGTGCAATGGTTGTGTCTAGGACAGTTTGAAATAACATTTAATATTTAAAGGTACTATGAGCAGTATATTTTATTAATAATTCATCAATATTATCCATATGTGTTCCCAGATATGATGTACTCATGCTTAAATCAAACATTATTTTCACTGATTTCAGTGGTACAGCTGATTTAATCACAATAAAGAATTTTACATAATGGCCAAGTATGTTTACATTTTTGTTTTGTTTCTAAAACCCTTGCATTGCCGATTGTCCAATCAGAAAAGTAGAAAGAGCTTCATGCTCTGGCTCCCACATAGGCCAAAATATACATGCAGCAGCTGTGGACACAGCTCACAGCAGAGCTACAGAATCAGTTGGCAATAAACCTAAAGAGCACACTGTGGCAACCCACAGATCATAATTTTGATTTAGACTGCAGTACTGTTTTCAAACTAGTATGAATGCATGCTGCTTACAGTACTTTTAAAATATTTACAGCAAATACAGCAAAAGACTGGATTTGCAGAACTGGAGCAGAGAAAGAAAGAAAGATAATACAGACACTGTGGGGCAGTCAAGTGAATTTACACATCTGCTTTTATAATACTCTAAATGCTGTGTACATTATGTTCAAACAATATTGCTACTCACTCCTTTTCACGTTCTCTGCATTTTTGCAGTACTTGTAGTATGCATAGTATTCTTCATATCATGCACCGGTTTTGAGACCTTTTTAAAACTGTCTCTCAGTAACAGCCCTGCCATTGATCAGGGTGTACCCCGCTTCGGGTCCGAAGTACCTGGATTAGGCCTGTATTTAGGTTAGTTATGCCTGAAATCTATTTGTTTAAAACTCTTGTTACACTGCAGATTTTGAAATTTTCAGTCAGTTTTAAACTGACTTGAAGTGTATTGAATGCAGTGATTCAAAGAGTTGTTGTGTGGTCTGTGAGATCTGTGGTTCATGATCCTTTCACAATGTATTATGGACAATGGACGATATAATCCATACAATATAAATGGCTGAAAATAGCCCATGCGTTGATATAGGAATGTGTCACGTGTCTGTTGTTTTGAATTATTTAGAGTATATTTAGAGTATATAAGTATTATTCACCAACATAAACAAACATGTTAGTTTGAGTTTCTACAGCAGCAAACAGCAGGCATCAACAAAACATTAGCATGAAAATGTTGTCTGATAGTTGAGTGTTTAACCCGGTGAGCTGTCTCTAACCATAGCAGCTGTTATTTCTGTACAAGAAGTCGCATGAGACAGATGTATTCAGAGTGAATCACAGGATCCACAGAGCTGAAGTGAGAGGAGCCAGATGTCACGTACAGCAAAGTGTGCTATTAAAGTGATGCTAGCACACATGTTCCCTGGAGACATTGGCACCAGGGGAAAAATGAGGTGTATGTGATGTTTAGGAGGGGGTGTGGATTAAAATAGTACTAGGAAGTCTTATTCAATAGAAAGTGTAACTGTTGTGGCTGCATCTTCTCTGACAACAGGACAGATGAGTCAAAGGAGCCCATTGTGGAGGTGAGAACAGAGGAAGAGAACACTCCAAACCAGGAGGGAGGGGGCACCACTGAGCCCAACGAGACCACCCCCCTGACAGAGCCTGAGTGAGTACCATGCCACAACGGTATCCCTACAATCGACAGTCAGATATCAGAAAATCAAAGGCCCAAAATAGAGTTAATATAGTTAAATAACTTGCCTACCAATTAAACGTGCAGTGTATAGTTTTGGGCAGGATCTGTGAGCATCCTGTTGCTAATAGCCATTTTATGCTTTGTCCAGTCCCCACCATTCTCAGCAAGGGGTAACAGACACCTAATCCAAGTGTTCTCTGCACAGTGAAAGAAGACGTTTTTTATACATATACATTATTTTAAGTTATAAATTGAAATACTAATGCAAAGTTGAAAACTATTTCAAAAAACCTAAAAAAAAGCATAATATAGGACCTTTAGTGAGGTTAAAAATATGAATGTGCATCTGCAGGACTTAGTGTGTCCTTTCTGGGCTCTGGACCCAGTTTGTTTTCATGCAGTAATTAGTAATTAACAGAAATGGCATCACTTGGTTGTGTGGACCTGAAAATGTCACTTTCCCAGACAGACTGTATAGAAAGTCTCATGAAGACAATTAGACTCTATTCAAAACTCTTACACTTTAGTGGAGCGGTTTAATGAAAGAATTGTTCAGTAGATGATACAAGTGTGAAACTTGGCTGAAATATTCTTTATACTCTAGATTTTCAGAAAAAAAGTCCTGGCCACTCGAAAATCCAATATGGCGTCTATTTGCCAAATGATACCTACAGTGTAATAGGCCATTAATGAATATTTCAGCCAAGTTTTATGCTTGTATCATCAGATGAACTATTCTGGACAAAACTCTCATTAAGCCAATTCAGTACATTGCACTGTAACAAGGACAATATAAAGCCCTCAGTTTAGCAAAAAAAAAAAATATATATAACAAAAGGGTTAGGGTTAGCTCAATCAGATGCTAAAAATGCAGGCGTTATCAAAAGTGTGCAGTGTAACAGAAGATATTGTTTAGGTTACTAAATTCCATTTCTTTGTCTTCCACAAAAGTTTACTAGTAGAGTTTTCTTTTTATCAGACCACTGTGTTTCTGTACCTTCACATGCTTCAACTACTTTGTGCAGTCTTCCTCAGAAGAGTTACATGATGTTGTGGTGACATATCTTGCCAGCTGATTTATACAGGTCAGAATGCCTGTGCTGTCCCCCTACCGCTCCAGGTAGAAGAACAGCCTCATCTGCAGTCTGACCTCTTCAGAACAGCATCCCAAAACATTGGATTAAGGAGGCAGACCTTAAGGAGACCCGGAAACAAGCCCACAAGATTTGTAAGATGGGACAAGGGGGGCCAACCAGCTTTCTCACACCTGGGATGCTGTCCTGAAGAAGTCGGACTGCAGATGGCACTGTTTTTCTACCTGCAGTGGTAGGAAAACAGCGCCAAAATATATGTCATTGTACAAGGTAGCCCCAAAGTCCTAAAAGTATTAAAAAGGTATTAAATTTTATGTGGTCAAAGTCAACGCCTTAAAAGTGCTTAAATCTTATGGGCAAGTATTAAACTGTGTTCATCTTGGTTTTAAATTTAAAAAAGGTCTTTTCAGTGTTGGTAAATATATAGATCAGTGAATCAGTGAAATTTATCAAATGAATCACACAAATCATTGTGCAGTGAGAAGTAACATTCATGTTTAGCCCCAACTAGAAGCTTGTATTTGTAAAAAGTAATACATCATAACATATAATAGACAAGTACAGTATTTATTTGCAAGCTGGAATTAGGCTTTAAATTATTTTATAAATGGTTTAAAAATGTGCCCCACTCGAATGTGCCTTTAGTTTGTACGTTTCCAAATGCTTTTGTTATATGCTGTAAATATGGCCTCCATAATGTTGCAAAAATATCATCACAATACACATTGAAGAACTTGAGTCCGTGAAATGCCTGTGTCAGTTTTAAGGGTTTTTAATGCAGAACTGTTATTTCCTCTGTATTAGGCTTATGTGTCAGAGTAGTATGGGTATTTAATTAGTCTAAAATTCTGTACAGATTACTGTTCATTTGCTGGCAATCCTGGCCGTAAATTTCATTCTAAGTGGCAATAAAGAGTCTTAAAAAAGGTCGTAAATTTCACAACACAAAACCTGGAGCTACCCTGCTGTAACATCACATAACTGTTTTGTGGAAGGCTGCAGGGAGTTGTCGAAATGTGTCAAGGTATGGAAACTCAGTGCCGGTGTGATAAAAAGGAAGCTCTGCTCATATTCCATATACTATTCCAAAGAGGATGATTTACAGTATAGTATGATTGAATTTTTGAATGCAATGGTATGAACATCCTAACCTGAAAACCTAACCTGCCTTCATTGAGTTGTATTTATGTTTGGCACTTTTGTGTTTTTGACTTTTGTTGCTAACATTTTGACTGTACAGCTTTTCTTTTCTTTTTTTTTTTTTACCTTTGTCTTGTATTATACCCTCACCTGCACTCCTCCTCTACTCTCCTATTCTATATGATATCCTTTCTTCCTTCCCCTCACTTGCCCCTCCCCTCACTCCTCCTGCACAGGCCTGCTACCCTCGACTCCACCCCTGTGGTAAACCTGCTCCCCTCCACCGCCACTAACTCCGTAGCCGAGAGCTATAGCACGGCGCAGAGCAGCCCCGTTAGCGAGTGCACCACGCTAACCGCCAGCCCTACCAAAGCCACCCCTGTCCCCCAGAACAGCCCTGGCTCTAACCCCCAGCCTGAAGTGGGAGCCCTGGTTGACCTGAGCGAAGCGCCCCCTAAAAGCCCCCCAGCCTCAGAACCAGTCAGCCCTCCTCCTCCTGTCGCTAATGTCGAACCAGTAAACAGCAGCCAGATTCCCGTAGAAGGCGGGGCCAAGGATACGCCCGCCCCCCAGTGCACAGACTCGAGCACCTCTGGCCAAAATGAGTATGAACACATGCCATTTTAATATGTGCACCCATCCCATCGTGTCATGTGCTCTGTTAGTGCCCTAATAACGTTAAAAGTGAACTGCAGATATATTAGCTCAGATTAGTTTCTCTATGGAGCCTATAACTGTATGATGATCATGAATTCACAACTATCACAACAGGGCTCAGTAGAACATCAATGTTATTATGCCTGCACTCAACTACCCCATCAATTATTGACTAAGTTTGGTCCCTTAAATGTCTAGCAGTTATAGGATCCTTTGGAAAGCCATATGATCAATTTAAAAATAGGTAACACTTTATTTTAAGGTCCACATATTAACCATTAACATATTCTGCAACTAATTAACAACTAACTAACATTTCCCCCTTAATAAACTCATAATTACTGCTCATTAGTAGGAAGTAAGGAAGTTGTCGGACATAAAGTATAATCTCAAGTTTTTGGAGTATGAGCATTATTAGGGAATAGTACCACAAAAGGTTTAGTGAGATAGTAATTAGTAGTAGTTCATGTCCAACATCTTCTTTACTTCCTACTAATGAGCAGTAATTATGAGTTTATTAAGAGGAAAATGTTAGTAAGTGCTAATTCTTCATTTAGGATCCCCATTAGTTATTACTGCAGCAATAACTATTCTTCCTGGAGTCCACATAGAACAACAAACACTGACAATAACATTCATAATGAGTAAAACATTTAAAATGTTAGTCTAACCATTCACACACATTGTTAATACAGAAACAATACAATGTTAATGCCAATTAGGAAATACATTTGAAGAGTCAATATTATGCACCAGTTTTTTTTCTAAGAATTGCAATTTTCTTATTAAAAGTCCTCTTTATTAATCTGTTTTATATACAGAGGCAGATTATTCCATACTGACACAGCTCTATAGAGAGATTTCTTTAAAGCATTGGTTTTAGGTAAAGGTAATGTATAATGCATTAAGAAAGAGTTTCTGGTTTCATACCCATGTCTATCTTTTGAAAGAGTCAGTTGAGTGTAGAGGCAAACAGGTTCTTTTGACAAAGATATCTTTATTAAAAAATCGTTGTAGAATAGTCACACAGAATAAGGGATTAATAGGTGCTTTATAATTACCAATTATTTGTTTATTAACCACTAACTAGCTTGCTAATTAGCACCTAGTTATTGGTTAATAGGTGCGTCTTAAAATAAGGTGTTACTTAATAATCATACTCATTTTCAGCAGAGAGCTAGGTTTGTCTTGTACCCACTGTATTCTGAACACATAATGCATGTTGTTAACCCTCTACATTTATTGTGGCACAATGCAAACATGCACTTTCTTAATATAACAAAAAAAAAGAACAAATATTATGTAAGATTAAGGTTTCCAACCATTGTAGCCTGACTAGGAGGAACATGCAACTAGGCCAGTCATCCAACTCCCAAGTCACCATTATCCTTACAAACCACTAATCTAGTAAAACAAACAAGGTTAAAAATAAGTCTGGAAGTGATTTTGGAGGTTGACTGAGAGTATTCCCAGGCATGTTACCTCTCATTATGGGAACAATATCTTTCTGGTATGAGAGTAATTCAACTCTAAAAACCACAGCCAGATGACTTCTTTTTAACCTTGTTTGTTTTGATTGTGGCAGCCTGAGTGACTGAGACAGACATACTAATCTAGGAATAGTCAATGGAAGGAACAAAGCTACTAATATGAAGGCATACAAAACCAAATGAAACAAGTTGCTTGTTTGTCTCTGATAGTGCAGGTAATTTTAAAATGCACTTTAGCAGGCAAAGTGACAAACTGGGGCACTACCAGAGCATTTTAACTGTCTCCAATTTAACACCAACTCACCACCCCATTGTTCATCCTCCTCCATATCCTCACCACCCAGCTTCTGTAGCCTACTACACGTGTGAATGGAATGATTTTGTTGACTTTTTGATTTAAACTTTAATTAGTGAACAAGTTAAACCTACATGAAAATAGAACAATGACTGCCTTCAAAAATGGGACAGGGATCAAAAACAAAAGTGTGTTGAGTCTACCAACAAGTTATAGAGGCTGTGGCATTTACATGCATTCAAGCATATTGGCATCCTTGTTTTTAGTTACGGCTTCAGCTTAAATAATGTATGTAGTAAAACCATAAAGCAAAATATCACAAAAAATTGGCCAACATTGCAAGGGGTGAGAATCTAAAGGGTGTAAGTACCGTATTTTCTGGAATTTAAGTCGCATTGGTCAAAAAATGTGTCATGAAGAGGAAAAAAACATATATAAGTCGCACTGGACTATAAGTCACATTTATTTAGAAATGTATTTTACCAAGAACAGACATTTAATCTGAAAAGGCAAGTTATTCAACTACACAATAGTACACAGAACAACAGGCTGAATAGACCTCCGCGGTACATTATTGTAACACATTAACAGTTATTCAACTACACAGTAGCATAGAGAACATACCTGGGAGGCTAAATAGGCTAAATTAACATAACAAGCCAGTGAGTCCAACAAGCAAAGTTACCTGTAAGCCAGTTCACCAAGCTCTCCATCTTATTCTACATCACTGAATGCTACTGACGGTAATTGTCACAAGCCTAGAGCGCCCTCTCACGGCTGTAGACGGTAATGTTTACTCTTTGGTTCATGTCAGTCAGTATGAATTAACATTTAAAAACATGTTAAATTATATATATTTTGATGTATAAGTCGCACCTGACTATAAGTTGCAGGAACACCCAAACGATGAAAGTGTGAAAGAAGAAACATAGAAAGAAACATTATGGGCTCTTTTTATTGCCAAAACATCATACTTATAATATTGCCAATCAATTTAAGTTATTAACCAAACACCAAACAGCTGTTTCTGAACATATGCATTATTCAGTGTCAAAAGGGTTTTTGCACATAACTGCTACACTATTCAATTAAGAAATGGCATAAAAAGTTTGAGCCAAAAAGCTTATGAGACTTTTTTAAATAAAAAATAATAATAATAGAATAAAAAAAATTAGAACATATATATTTGATTCATTAGTAAACAAATATGCTGTGTGTAGTATACAGTTAGTGCTTTGGCATCTGTGTAAGTATTTTAGCTTGTACGACTCACTTATGCCCTTTAGAATCCAAACCCTTGATTGCTATGAGATATATTATTATTCTCAGCTGGCCTTGTCCACTAAAATGAGATAACATTTACATTATACTGATACTGCACTATGTTGTAACGCACCAGACCACAATTAAGCAAACATCTCAAATGCCATTCAGAAACCACCAGCATTCTGTTCCTCTCTTCAAATTTACCTCAAAAGCCCTCTGTCAGAGCCTGAGGAGTTCTTATTTGCCCTGGAAGTTTTGCAGACAGCCTCCATGACGTTTCGGCTCTGGCACAAGATGAATTGCGGCGCCTCGCTGACAATCACTCGTCCTTTCCTCCCTCCTCCATCTCACTCCAGTGGACAGCCCATGTGTGGATGGCAGTGATGGAGCACACGGGCCCCGGAGCCGGTTGGAAGCGGGGGCCCCTGTCAGCTCCACATCACCTTGATAAAAGCAAACTTGTCACGGCAGGCTCTTCTCTTCATAAGTTCTGTGGCTGATCTAAGTGGTGATTCTTCTTCGGCGCTCAGTTTGGAATGGGTTGTCAGGATTCTTGTGGGTTTATTGGATTTCGGCATGGATCTCTTCTCTATGAGACCTGCCATTTTTGCTCAAACTAAGAAGTGCTTTGTAAAGCGCTTCAGCAGAGGATAGACCCCCGCATGTGCTGTCAGACATGAAGTCAAACATAGACAGTTGTGGGCACAGTATTTTGGGGTAGGATTATTGACAACAGCATTTCAACCCAATTATAATAATGCCTTCGATTTATATAGCGCCTTTCTAGATACCTAAAGCACTCAATTATTATACTCAGTGTCAAAGATGCCCTTCAGAACAATCCTACTCACAAGAAAGCATGACCTTGTTTAATCTTGCTACAAGAGTTCACGAGAGTTTTAAGATGCATTTTGGCCACCAAGAGAAAACCGTTCTAAATAGCATATACTATGCTAATGCTATGTTTGATACTATACTCTATGGTTCATGTTGCTATGGCATATTGCACAAATTCATTGGCATTCTTGTTGTTCTGCTTAAAGTAATGCATTTTCATCCACACAGCTACCAGTTAATGACTATGGTCATGTTTTAGGTTTACCCATGAAGTGACCATTTTATGTTGCATTCATAATACGTCAGAACTTTGGTAATCCCACCCTTCCTGTCCTGACGCTAACCCAGTGGGGATTTTTGCTCGGAAACAATGTTTCCGTGTTGACGTCACAATCGTGACAACTCCCTTGAAAATGCCATTTACAGAGACCCAAGAGGAGATCAGAGAGATTTACTTTGACATTTTTTCTTAACACCACCAGACAAAAGTTGGAGCAAAACACCAGAGAGGTGTTCACTTTCATTGTAAACCTCACAAGGTTATTTATAATACAATTACTAACCTAGAAATAGAAACATCCCCTGATAAAACCCTGTACTTGTTCAACCACAACAAAGGGAAAAAAGCATTGAAATGCAAATATTGTTTTTATTATTATTGTGAGCTTCCATGTTTGCTTTCTGAGCTAATATTTTGAATGGACTTTTTTTCAGCATTCTTTTTCTTTTTTTTTAAAGGCAGAGATTTCTAGTTAACAATCTGCCTTAAATGCACTCTAACTGTTACTATAATGTGAACAGCATGTTCTTTGTCTGTTTGGATAAAGTGGGTAGTGCAAATGTCTTCTGTGGAAGCCCTCCGCACGGTCCTGTGCATAGAAGAATCTTGGGACTATATATTAAGCAAGGCTAAAGGTCATATGGATTGTTGAAAGAAAGTTGTGCTTCAAATAATTCTCAATTCATAGTAGCTCTTTTAGTTTTAGATATTAGTCACTTAACCACTGATTGGTGAATTTTGGTAAAACAGTTGTGATAATATCATCTCTTGTAATCCAAGATAACTTAAATAAATTAACCTAACAAGAAGCTGGCATGTATTGAGTGGTCAACCTTAGTTTAACTTAAAAAATATAGCATTTTTTCAATTACAGGCTTTTCTCTTACTGACCATAAAGTACAAAATGTATCCAAACTCTATTTATCCAAAAGTAATCCATGCAATTCCACTTTAAAAAAGTACAGAATATGCTGAGGCTCAAAGTCTGCAGGACTTCAAACTTCTGCACCAACTTAGTCAGACTACATTATACATTTTGTATAGCTCACTGGAAAAATTACCAAGGCAACAAAGCCATGTAGCTTAACCTGACTTTTAATTATGTTGAAAGAAATGGTTTTACAGTATGCAGCTGAACCCAGAGGCCAGATGGTTCAAAATCTTCTCCGACAATTTAAAGCAACTGGAAAGACTGTTAGAAGTATTTACAGAAGGCCGCAACAATGTTTTGACAAGACAGCAGATTAGATAGGAGTTCAAATTAATTACATGTCAAAAAAAGTACTATCTCACACCTGTTTTTGAACCCCAACAAAGGCACATATACCAACAGTGCCAGTCTTAAGTGCTGTACGGCTCTGAAGTCTGCTCCCATTGTGCAGAAGCTCGGGTGGAGACGGCGTGTAATTCTCTTGTGCATTGTCGTGCGTGTGTTGTAGGCTTCATGCATTGTGCTCTACTGTACCGCCGCCGTCTCATCCCACATCCTTTGTTCCCTGGAAACAGCTGTGACATCCATGTACCCGCTATTTGATGTCTGGCTCGGATAGGGAGCTTTATCCCATTATGTGTGAAATGCATTCAGTTCCACAAGGGAAAACACATTCCCTCAAAGCATCGTGCATGTTTTCGCCTCCTCACTTTTACCCCCTCTTTCTCTGTTTCTTTGTAAAGTGCCTCAAAAGGCAGCTCAGAATACAGTTTAACACTAACACAGGGCCAATTCCACATATAGATGGGTATTTTAGTAAATGAACTTCTTTTTGTGCTTTTGGTTTGGGATTTGCATGTGTGACAAACAGCATTTTTGCCATGCAGTGTCTTCCAAAAGTACTAATAACATGATCACAATGAACTGTAGTGCTCAGATCAGCTCACAAAATGTTTAATGCTAATGTAGCTTAACATGGCTTGTCAATTGTCAATATAAAAGATAGCATAAGTATAGTTCTTGGGAACCTATGTCATGAAGCGAATGTTGAGTGATGAATCTGCCTCGTTAGTTGTCACAGACAGCAAAATACCATAGAGTAGCATTAGGAACAGCGGCATAAAAAAGTAAACAAATGAGCCTTGAAACAACTCTTGGAACTGCTTTGTCACTCTTGGTGAATATTTATCACACACTGAAGTATCAGAATACTTTTGTGTGAATGCTAACTCAAGGAATTTACATCCTAAATTTCTCCATTGTTTTACTATTGAAAAGAGCTTGTGTGACCACCGGTGTGACATCACAGTCCTGATCTCTATTGGGTTTAACTATGGAAAGCCCTTCCCGTAAAGATAGCACTTGAGTCAAACAGAAAGGCTTATATTAAAAAATGCACCATGCAAAAGTAAACAGGTTAGCACTGCATTAGTAACAGTAAAGCGAGAGTCCCACTGTGGTTTAACTGATCTAGTCAAGCATGTGTTAATATATACATTTATGTCATACAGATACATTTGTACTATTTCTCTAGATGACAAATGTGACTTATTTTGACAACAGAAGTTGACTCAACAATGAAGTAAAAAAAAAAAAAAAAAGTTACTCCTCTAACACATTAGCTTCAGTACTCTGTGGCACATCCTTCAGCCTCAACAACTTCCAAAAAAAACCATCGGCGGTAACTGCCAACAGGCATCCTACACTGGAATCCCTGGAATTCCCTGCTATTCCCTGCTATTCCCTGCCCACTCCCCACTCGCAAACCCCTACAGCTTAGTGATGTTTGATGGCTGCTACCATCTCCCTCAAATCACAACAAAGACTTTCAATCAGTTTTAAATCTGGTGACTGAGAAAGATCTCTGTAACAACTGATATTGTAATAATGGCCAAAAATGGAACACCTGCCAATAACGTAATAACTTGCCCATAATGTAATAACATTTTTGACTATGCAACATACAACAGTTATTTAAAATTGCCAAAATGTTTACGTTATTAGCAGGTATTATATTATTGCTACAATTTTACACTGGAGGTGTGCTTGGAGTGCAAATGTTTATCTAAAAATCAATATTATTTAATTACAGCAAAAATATTTATTATTATTTATTCAAACTAGAGTGTGGTTACCCATATATATAACTCATTAAAATATGTATAGCAAATGACAGTATGCCATGTCATCATAACACTGTAACCGTTCGCAACATGCTACAGTTGTGTAGATTCAGTGTAGAGTCAACAAAATGCCATTACTTACACTTCCAACCCTACATATTAACGCTTACACCAGGCATCAGCATGTGTTATAAGTTAACGCTAAACCATAATTCCATCTCATTGTTTGTCCTCATCAATCATTCACATATCTCTGTAAAAAAATGAGTCTACAAAATGCCTGTATACCAGTGGACTTTAAACCTTATAGTCATCATCGTCTAACCATATGTCCTATCTCCTCCGACTGCTGTGTTTGTCCTGTAGTGGTAAAGCAGTAAAGGAGGACGGCACCAAAACCGACGGAGAGGTGAAGAACGCCACGACCGAGCCTAACAACGCCACAACCGAAGTCAAGACGGTGCCCAGCGAGGCTCCTCAGGCCAACGGCAACGAGAGCAAAGCATAACTCCAGGAAGAAGCGGGCGGGAAGAGGAGGGTCCATGGGGGCGGGGCTTATGATGTGGGAGGGGTCACTGTCACTGAAACCTCGAAAGCAATGTCACACCAACCATACCATTCCAACAGAAATCTCTAAAAAAATGTGTAAATGTGGGTCTTTTTTTTCTGACTAGAACGATGTAACAGCCTGCACATGCCTTAGTTTCTTTTTTTTTCACACACAAGACCAAGAACCAGTTTGTGTAATGTTCAATGGGACAGAATCCTTAAACTTTAAACAGCTATTTACAAGGCTTTGTCCAGACTAATGTTTTCATTTTGCTAAATCCTAAAGCATTTTTACATTGTGTCCACATTGATCTGGCATTGAGTCCAAAACTGAAATCTATGAAACATGCCAGTTCCGTAGTAGTGTTGACAGACCAACATGGTAAAATTTCATTTTATAGCATTCCTTGAAACACTATTGCATTTGCTATTGACGGCCTTGTGAGAACCACTAATATTGGTCTATTAGGCCTAGAGAGCATAACCTTTTACTGAAATTGTGTCTTTTGCATCTTCAAAATAATTGAAAATGGTTAACTGTGTGTTCCAGGCCAGTAGGAGGCACTGTGACTAAGATAACGCAATGATGTAGCATTTTTACATAACTTGTAGCATTTGCTTGGGTAAAACTAACAAACAGAGGAGAGGAAACAGTTCAGAATAGGACACACAGGACTAAATAAATCTATCCAGAAAATAGGTAACTATCCAATGGGACAGTGCAGCATGTCCCAATAGAATGTATCAAATATGCTGATGGACTTAAGGACACAGGATGATAACAAGAATTTAACAAATACACACAACCTCCCCCTAAGTCCAGTTGGTGGCGTTAATGCACCTTAAGTTTGTTTAACCTGAAAGAAAAAAAAAGCTAACAAACACAATTTATTTGGCTAAAAGGTGGCTGTGACATCATATAATTTTTTTCAGAAATTCAGTGTATATGGTATTAGTATGGCATTTTGACCAAAATGGGTCCAAAAAGATGTTCTGTTGTATGCAGACATCCAAAATGCAACAGAAATGTACTATTTTCAGAGTGAAAACTAGTGCCTTTTAAATTGTAAAAAAGACTTGCAGCTATTTTTAGGAAGACTTTTTTTGTAACAAATTTTTTAAAGTATGTTAATTTGATTTTACCATCCGATAGCAGCTGTGAATGCAAATTGTCTAAAAGCAAAAGCAGAAAAATCATAATTTGTCTTTAAAAAATATGTCCAATAAAACCAATTCGGCCTGATTGGGATTTTTGACCGGATGTTGTTCCTAGTCCCTAAACAACCGCGCACACACTTCCCCTGCTGCCAACAGGACCGCAGTCAGGTCAGAAAATGAGGAGTGCACAACCAAAACATTTTATACAGGACTGCAAACAACATATACCACTACTATTGCCAAACACGTTGGATCTCAGATTTCCACTGAGGATTGTAAGGTCTTAATGTGCCCAATCCACTCTCGCTTGCGCGCTTTTCATACTTCCTTAAAGTTGGAATCAGACCTGACTTTGCCAAATGTGTATTTCAATTCAAATCAATTTAATGTCTTTCATCTCCAAGGGGAAATGTGCTGTTATGCCTGTTCAGATGAATTGATTTAGACTTCATTTGGATCATCTGGTAGAAAGAGATTGAGGAAGACGTTACTGTTTAGTGTAAGCAGAGTGCTAGTATCCCAGCCAATTTTAATAGAATGTACTGTCATCATTTCTATAACGCCACTGTGGATTTGATTGAATTATTTTACAATACAATTTCTAAATGAATTTATATTAGTCTGGACATAGCCGAGGCCCGGAACATTACCAACAGTGCTATTCTTTATGCAGTACATTCATCTTTGTGGTATTGGGTTGTTTTCCTGTCGATATTTTGTTCATGTTAATAATGTGTGGATGCCTATTTAGCTTTTTGAATGTGTTATTTCCAGGTTTAGAGATTAGAACTTTAAAAAGCATGCCTGATTTTTACTGCAACGTTACTGTATTTCTGTACATGTTGGCGTTCCTTTATTTTGTTTGGATTTTTTCTTCTTAAATGTCGCCACCATATGCTCTTAGGTTCAGATGTGATTTTTGCCTTCTTCTTATTAAACAACAGGCGTAAAGACCACTAATTTGTGCAGGAAACGTTCAGGGCGTTCAATGCTGTCCCATAAAATGTTGTTTATTTATGATTTGCCAATGAGTGTGAGTGCATAGATAGTGTTTTTATGTTTCATAACTGTAAGACGTGGTCATGAATTGGCATTGTCAAAATAGTGTAATGTTAAATATGTTTCAGTTGGTCATATTTCAAGGAGATGCATTTGATGAGGCAAAGGATTTAGGATGGCAGCAATGGCTTTTAACAACAGCATTTTTGAAAAGTAAAACAAAACTTCCACTTGAGCTACTACCTAAAGGGGCTATATTATGTTTTTATTCATATTTTTAAACCAATTTTGGTCACCTTTAAAAACCTTATCTGACTAAAAGAAATGTTTTTAATAAGTACTGTACTGATACCATAAAGAAAGAGGTGAAGAGACAAGCAGAGGATGGTCTTTTGAACATAATTTAAAGAAAAAAAGCAGTTCACTTCCTTAAACTTTTGGTATGATGCCATTTTATTGCAAAATGGAAAATGGCTGTGAGGAATCAGTGGAAACAGAGCTGTAGACAGTTTTTTTTTTTTTTTGAATGAGACCAGACTTGATGTAGAGGGCTTGTTGATTGGTCAGTGGCCGGATGTTCATGGGAAGGGTGGAGGTTTGTGCAACCGAGTGTTTTGAGGCCCCAAAATGGCCGTGCCAGATAATACAGGGTTACTTTAACATGTATGTATGAAACAAAACACAACTCCAGCTATGTTTTTGATGAGGGAACTAAATTTGAACATGGTAGAAAGCTCAGATATGTCAATTTTGCATAATATAGCCCCTTTAAGTACAGTATGGATTGGGTCAGTTTCCATTGTTATAAGAATTACCAGCGCACAAATTCTATACAAATTCTTGACTTGTTCCAAAAATGTGATACATTGCAGTCTGATTATTCATTCTGACTGGCGTGAAATAGCAAAACTGCAATGTTTTCTCAAAAATAAGGTTCAGTCCACACAGCAAGTGGCATTCCAGGAAAAGAAGCATTCCTGCTGACTACTTTCAAAATTTAGTTTTGACAGCGCCCAAAAAAATGAGCTTCATGCCATAACACAGCTCAAGTTAGCTATTTTTCTAAGAGAACCAACCATTTCAAATGAAAAGTCAAAAAATCAGCTTATATCCCTAAGAATTCTACCCAACTACACAATTAGGAATACACCACTATACTGTAAGGTGCAGCTAAATTAAATCATTATTTATTGGTTGTGGTAGCCTGAACTCCACCTCTACATTTACATACACTTCACTATATAAGGACCAAATACACGTTCAGCCACTATCTTCTCCTGTAACTGGACCAAGTACGTTTTTTTTATGCAACCATGCTAATTTACCTAACATGTCTGGGTGTACATGCTAACACTCTGCAGAGACCAAAAGGATTGTGGGACGGCAGGATTTTGTGATGTCATAAGTTCCCATTTCATCTTTTCCTTTTGGCGTGATGCTGCAAACACACAGTTGTATTTGATTTCATGTCCAGTCAATAGACCTGGCTCTACACACAGGTATAGATAAGACTTGTACACTTCTTTCTGTTTTTGTCACATATTGTATATACCACAGCTTTTAGAGGTCTACTTGAAGCACTGCAGACCAGCCGACCACATCTGTCATGGGAATTTTTCTTGCGCCAGGTGCCAGTTTGGAGTGCTCACTTGTTAGTGCGCAATCACAATTTTCTATCATCCTAGGTGGCTCAAGAGTCAAGTGTCCCAAAGTCCATAGAGTCCATAGATGCTGTATATTTTCCAATACAACCAGGCTTTAAATTGGAGTATCTAGGCTTTTTGTCTAGAGACCTTGACACATCTGAACTTTACACTTCTATATGCATAATAGAGAATGAAGTTGAGATATGACTTAGTGCAAAGGGTCTGCTTCAGTGTGCTCCAAATGAATACTTTTTGGGATTATTTCTTGAATAATTATTAGCGTAAGCTGAACACTCGTAATGTTTGATTTCTGTGATTTTTAGCACACTTTTCCAGGGCTGGGTACCGTTAAACGATACTTTTGTGTTACTGAAAGAAAACTCACATTACTACTGGTATTGAAAAAAATATTTTTTATTCAATACCTAGTGGGACTTTCAAACAAATAAAACTAAATAAATCATACAAACTACTGGTTTAAATTACAGCTTAGAATTTTGCTCCCAAAAATTTTGTATTTTATTCAATATTAGTGTGTTTTATGATGTAGAAGATGAATTAGTACACCAAAAGTATCAGAAAAAGTATTGCTGAGGTACCAGTATCAAAAACCAGGTATTGTTTAAGTACTGGTATCGAAAAAATCTGAACACTACCCAGCCCTACACTTTTCTCATGAACTCCAGTAACTCAATAGTATGAAATTATTATGCTTATGTTCTATGTCAATACCATATTCCAATTTCAAAAACCTCAGAAGAAGCTTAATGAAATGTGAGATTTTTCTGTTGATCCTTCTCATAGCTAAACAAATGGTTACCAACTGCAGTAGTCCTGCCCTCTCTGCCATTTCCAATGCTTTTCTATTCATTTATCACTGTCAAACTATCCTCCTTTCATAGTGTGATGTGGCGTCTAGACATGTTGTAATTGGAGAACATCTTGAGACAGCCTTGATTTAACTCTATACATATTTATTTGATTGAATATGATTTGATTTGATGGCAATAAATGTCAGGCTCAATAACATTAGCATTCAAAAGTTCTTACATTCCAGTAGTATTGGCTATTACACTTGATGCTATGAATAACTATAACCATAATTATTTGTACATTTTTTAAAATCCACAAAATTATCCAATTCAAAAAATGCTAGTTCCATTCATAAAAGCATTAACTTTAAGCGTTGTCTGTATTCAGTGACTCCCATATTGTTTCAGCATAGGTTTTTACATCAGAAGCCCTTCTTGTCACACCCCTCTTCATTTATCCAGGCTTGGGACCGACCTGGATAAATGTAACACTGGCTTGTGACCCCTTGTGGTTGGATTTTACTAAGTGGCACCAACATAAATGAGAAATCCAAAGATTCAAATGGAATATTGAGTGAATCTGTTGGGGACCGGAGCTGAGTCTGCAGTGCTTAAAAGTCATCCGTCCATCGCGTCCACTTATTTAACTTGTCTAAAAACGAAGCCATAGTTCCTGCTGTGGAGGTCGAAGGTCAAAGTCCTACATATTTGTACAGTGTTGATCTCGTCTGTAGACTGCAGCTAGTCCACTCGTGAATGTGTGAACCGTTGTGTCCTCGTGTTAGATTGGAGAGTGTTGTGGAGCCGTGTAGCAGTAGTTTCACAGTTATAATGGGAGTCTGACAGCAGCGAACAGGAAAGACACAGTGCCTTTGAAACAGAAAATGGTGGCATGCATTCTACTCCTCTCAGTGTCTTTACATTAAAGGTTTCACATTCCAATACTCTGTCTGTGTGTGTTCATTTGTTTCACGTGTGTTTGGGTTTCATTCGGTCAAATCTTCACACACAGTTTTTTTTTACTGATAGACAAGAAATGTGCAGTATCAGACACCTGGTGTACTCTTTCAACCTGCAGACCCCCATGGCACCCTCTTAGAGTTTTTCAAATGTTTCAAGTGTTGTTGTTTTTTTGCTCTCATTTTGGCTTTTCTTGTGCTAGGGTGATGAGATTTGACAAATGTTCATCAGTGAATGAATTTTAAGATTCCAGCATCACAATTGAAAAAACTAAACATTTTACTGTCTAGATAAAAAAAACTCACATTCTTCCTCTTAAAGCCATTTTGGTCCCATTGACTTACATTAAAATCACTTATTTTCACTCTACTGCCACTGGTATCAAGAACAAACACAACCATTGCAACCAAGAGGTCATCGAGATCCAAAAACAGGACACAGGACAGTAAACTGGGACAAGGAGACCTTTTTACTGTCTCACACCTGGTGTACTGTTTTAACCCTGAGGCCCCCATGGCTCCCTTTTAGTGCTTTTCAAATGTATTTTTTGCTTTCATTTTGGGATTTCTTATGCTAGGGTAATGATATTTGACAAAGATGTTCATTAATAATGGATTTTAGAATTTCAGCATCACAACTGTTAAAAAAATGTAAATTATATAAAAAAAAAAAACTCACATTCTCTTGGCCCCATTGACATACATTAAACTTACATCACTTATTTTGACTCTACAGCCATTGCAGTACAGAAATGTTAAATCATGTCAAGTCCTCTGTAACCCTGTCAGTCAGTGGCTAAAAAATGCACACACACAAAAAAAATCACCAGATTCACCATTTTCTCTTTGTACTGTGGGAAATATTTCCAATGTAATTCCCTTTAAATAAAAAGGCTTTTAGAGGAAGGGGCTGGGGTTAAAGAAGTCGGACTGCAGATGGCGCTGTTGTCCTACAGCTCCAGTAAGGAAGACAGTGACAAAAAAAAAACTGCTTATATCAACTGGCACGAGATGCCACAGCAACATCACATGGCCCTTCTGCAGAAGACTGCAGGAAATTGTTAAAACATGTCAAGACACGAAACTGCAACACAGTTGCTGGTTGATCAATAACAAAACTCTAAATGTCTTTGGCCAGAGAGAGGAAGCCAGTAAGAAGCCACAGTAACACAGTAGGACATGGAGAGTGGGTAACACTAGAGGATCAAAGCCATGATCTTGCTGTAGGACAGCAGTGGTAACTACTCCCACTATACACCCCATTACTGTACTGTAGTCTCTGAATGTTTTGAGCCTATACTGAACAATAACATTTTGAAGATGTGATACATAAATATAAATAATGATTAAAGCTGCTAACACATTTTTTCCAGCAATGTGACAAGGCCAAATGCAACCCAAAGTGTTGTTTAAAGATCATGAATGTGCACAAAATGAATCCAGTCTCAACCACACCAAACAAGAAAAGGAGACACTCGTCATCGTCCCATTGAATTAAGATTCCTTTGAAGTGATATTTTTAAAGTTCAAAAAATCACTTGAAGTCATATTTTAATGTGTAATGTCTAATATACTCCTCTGACCATTTAAACATCCGCTATTCTGCTAAATCGACTTTTTTTTTCAATTTATATCATGGTTGGTACAGTCATGGAAAACCTGGAAAAGTCATGTAATTTTAAAATGCAATTTCCAGGCCCTGGAAAGGTTTTGGAATCTTACATTTTGGTGTAATGGTTATGGTATGGTAATGGAGTTTTACAGTGTTTTTTTTTTTTTTTTTTTATGTGTAATAATTGTTTTCAACCATTTTCTTTTTTCTTCAAGTGACTAATTTCCACACATATACATATATTAAGTTATAAAATGTGAAATACTAAGGTAGAGGTGTCCAAAACTTTTTCCAGGGGCCTGAAAAAAGCATAATATGGGACCTTTAAATGTAAATTGAATAAAATGGTAATGGAATATTCAGTCAAGAGCTCTATGTGTTTACCCCAATGTTTATAATATTTTTCCAGCTGTTTACAAAATAAGTCATCTCAGTGGACTTCAAAGCAACCATCAAATTCACCTTTGGTTCTCTAGCTACAATCTCTTATCTTTTTTATCAAAAAAAAAAATTCAAAGGTCTTTTTGTTTTTAATGTTGCAAGCAGAATGTATAAATGTTACATCTTCATCTCCATACTTTTGAAAAAACACAGTTAAGATCCAAACTTAAGGTTCAGCAATGGTGTCAAAACTTTTCTCATCGTCACATTTCCTGGAACACATTTAGACAGAAGAGAAACAGCCTTTAGTTTAGAAAACACACTGACTTTTTTATTTTTATTTTTTATTTTTTCTTCAGTTCAAAGACTTCCATCAGACTGGAGCTGTCATTGAACTTAAAAGGAGGAGGATTCTGCGTAAGAGTCATCAAAGAGCAGAGAGGGGTGAGACGTTCAGGGACAGGACATTTGAACCTGGAAATAACAGCGCTGTGTTTGCTTTGTTTGTACACAACTTCAGGTCAAATTGTGTTGCAACCCGCTCTCTTGTTCTGGCAGAGTGCAGTGCAAAGAAATACATTTATTATTTGTTAAGGGAAAAAATGTATAATCATGAAAACCAACTTGGCAATGCAACAAAACATACTAAATAATAAAATATGTAAAGGATGCCCAACCTTTTTTCTCTTGTGCATTGACTTGAAATGAAAATGAAAATCAAATTTAAGATTAAAAATAAAATAATAACCTGCCTGCCTTTGTATATACATATAAACTCTTATTACACTTGTTTTATTTTTAAAATAAACTTAATAATAACTTAATAAAAATCCTCTCAAAATTATAATGTATTTACTACAAAGACATACATAAAAAGAAAGGAATGAATGTGAATAACTTGTCTTTGAAACAGGTTAAAATTTATGTAAATAATTTTTTTTTTTTACCACGTTCACCTTGTTGTGTTATGATCGCATAATGATAAAATGATGATAAATGATCGCAAATAAGTTCTTATAATCATGGTAATAAATTCTAAAACATAAAATAACCCACTACTGGCAATTATCTGGGGGCTCGTCCGGGAAATGTAATGGCACTTAAACTAAAATTTATTTTCCAACTCCTTATAAATATACATGGAGACTTTTAAATGGTCCCTGTTGCAACCAAAGAACAAGGACTCAGCTGAAAGATTTATTTTTAGGACTGATATTCTGGATTCAAGCCACAAGATGGGGACATTTATCGACCAAACCGGCCTCACCGTAAGCAAAAAAGATGAGTGGAGTTGTGAAGACGGTATTCACTTCAACACTTTTACCTCAAACTTCCACATTAGGTGAATTTACATTGCTATCTCTTCTTTGAAAGTCTATGGATCACTGTAACTGCCTTCAGCTGACCACTAGAGGTCAGTAGAGTTCTAAAAAAAACTGCTAATGCTTATACTGTATGAACCACTCAATATTGTATCTGTCAGTCTATTTATATGCTTTACTGTTTAAATTCTAACATATTAAATTCCATTAGATTACTGTCATTTGCTAGAATATAAAAAGAATAGGTTTTTTTATGTTAATCTGAAAAACTGCATTTCTCCATCTGCAACAACACCAGTGTTTTTCTCATGATTATTTATAATGATGTAAAACTGCTTGCTTTTTTGTTGTTTTTGATTTTTTTTTTTTTTCCATATCCGTATTTTCCATAAAAATATTATCAGTTTAATAGAGTTTATTATAACTTATGTGAGCTCAAGATGATACTAAAGTTGTCCAAAAGGTGGCAGTCTAAGTCAATACAACACAAACATAACTGGCCACACATTCTACCATTATACAGTATTTGCATTCAGTAAATTTGAGTTTTGGTTTTACAAGTTTTACAAGCAAATGAATGCAGTTCTTTTAGTCCTGGTTTAGTTCCAGGTTCCTTGATGTTTGTTTTTGACTTTTGTCCTGGGTTAGACCAGGGTTAGTCATGTTGGAATAGTCTATAAAAACGTTTAGTGAGTGAGTTAGTAGTTCTCTCTGCCATGGCCGTACGCACCATAGAGCTCACAGAGGTCTGGACCTGCGTATTTTTCTATTGCTAGACTAAACCAGGTCTAAATCAGGACTAAACAAGGACTAAACCAGGTCTAAATCAGGACTAAACAAGGACTAAACCAGGACTAACTCAGGACTCAACTAGGTCTAAATCAGGACTAAACAAGGACTAAACCAGGACTAAACGGGGACTAAACCAGGACTAACTCAGGACTAAACCAGGTCTAAACCTGGCCTAAACAAGGACTAAACTAGGACTAAGCAAGGGCTAAACCAGGACTAAACGGAGAGTAAACCAGGACTAAATCAGGACTAAACCAGGACTAAACGGAGAGTAAACCAGGACTAAATCAGGACTAAACCAGGACTAAACGGGGACTAAACCAGGACTAAGTCAGGACTAAACCAGGTCTAAATCAGGACTAAACAAGGACTAAATCAGGACTAAACAAGGACTAAACCAGGACTAAACAAGGACTAAGCAAGGACTAAACCAGGACTAAACAAGGACTAAACAAGGACTAAACCAGGACTAAACGGAGAGTAAACCAGGACTAAGTCAGGACTAAACCAGGTCTAAATCAGGACTAAACAAGGACTAAATCAGGACTAAACAAGGACTAAACCAGGACTAAACAAGGACTAAGCAAGGACTAAACCAGGACTAAACAAGGACTAAGCAAGGACTAAACCAGGACTAAACGGAGAGTAAACCAGGACTAAGTCAGGACTAAACCAGGTCTAAATCAGGACTAAACAAGGACTAAATCAGGACTAAACAAGGACTAAACCAGGACTAAACAAGGACTAAGCAAGGACTAAACCAGGACTAAACAAGGACTAAGCAAGGACTAAACCAGGACTAAACAAGGATTAAACAAGGACTAAACCAGGACTAAACAAGGACTAAGCAAGGACTAAACCAGGACTAAACGGAGAGTAAACCAGGACTAAGTCAGGACTAAACCAGGACTAAATCGGGATTAAACCAGGACTAAATGGGGACTAAACCAGGACTTAGTCAGGACTAAACAAGGTCTAAATCAGGACTAAACAAGGACTAAACCAGGACTAAACCAGGTCTAAATCAGAACTAAACAAGGACCAAACCAGGACTAAACAAGGACTAAACCAGGTCTAAATCAGAACTAAACCAGGACTAAATCAGGAAAAAAACAGGACTAAACAATTTCTAAACTGGCCGTCATCATGACAGACTTCAGTGTTCCTAAAATCCTGTGTATGGCCCTGCACAATGAGCCTTGACCAATAATAATCCATCAGTCAAGCAACATTTGGATTTCATTTGCCCTAGATTCTCATTGACTCATTAAAAGCTCCATTGCTCCAGTGTACTCCAGGTCTCGGGATTAACTCTCTCTGTCACCCCCACACTCTCTCTCATCAGATTAGGCTCTTTTACAGGGTCTTCCCTCCCCCACACCAGGCTAACAATGGTCCAGTGTGGCCCCTGCTCTGTGGCCCTTCTTTGTGTGGCCCCGGGCTGATGGCACTCACAGATAACAGTACATTATCTGTATGTGCAGTGTTCTGAGTGATACCTGTGGTGGCCTTTTTCACCCTTAGCCTGTTGCTGCTTCATGGACTGCTTTATATAATGGATGTGTGCAATTGTAGTAAATTTGGGGGCTCGTCTGGGATGTTTTGGTTTGCTGTGGCAACCTTAATAAAATTGGGAGCAGCCTAATGATTAAAAAAAAAAATAAAAAATCCACCAAGAAAAGCCAGAGCTGGAAGAGTAAAAGTACTGCTACTTCAAAATGTTACTCAAGTAAAACAAAAACAAAAATTCAACTAAGTAAATCAATATTTCATGTAAAGTAGAAAGTAGCCTGCTTTTGGAAGTAGTAGAACATCAAAATTTACTACTTGCACTACTAATACTACTGTTATTAGTTGAACTACCACTAATAATAAGCCTTTATTGAACCCAGGACCCTATAGTTCTATACACTTTGCCACAGAGGTGAAAACAAATACAACTTACTTAAAGGTCTCCTATTCTGCTAAATTGACTTTTTTGAGCTTTTAACCGTTATAATTTTTCTACCTCAGGAACATTTAGTTTCATTCAAGCATGTTTCTGTAATCCTGTATTCCAAGGCCATCCCCTTCTCAAGAGCTAAAAACGCCCGGTCTCTACATAGACGCGTGAAACCAGGAAGTGCTCCTGAGTGTTTCTAAAGCCCACACACCATCACTGCTCTCATTCTGATCATTTCAGTGCTTACATTGCCATCAGTATAAAGCAGTCAGCTCATTTATCTATCCATTAGCATCATGTGGCTAATAGCCATGCTAGTTAGCCGTTTTATGCTCTGTGCAGTCCCCACCATCACCAGCAGGGAGCGACAGACACCTAATCCAAGCATTCTCTGTAAAGTTAACTACAACTGCACATTTCAGTTACTATTTGTCCTGCGTAACAATAAAACTGAGAAATGCAAATTATGTATCGTTTAGCTTATATGCTAATTATTGATGTTAATTGCTAAACTACAGCTAAACGTTGACATATTTGCTAATGTTATCAAACAAGGCTCTGATATTACTCACATGTGGCAGAGTGGTTGTCTGTTGACAAAACTGTCTTGATTATTCCTAATTTGCGATGTTTGGTGGCTAACGCTAATTCCATAATTAAATACAATTTTTTTAGAACACTCATTCTGTTCACAAACACAAGAAGGGTCTATATGATTTCAAAAATCATGAAAACAGCGTAATATGACTTTTAATTACTAAAATTACAAAATGTTATGTTTAGTAAAAGTCACAGTTGCCTCATAAATCAAAGTAAAAATATATTTGTTAACAAAAGTACATTTTCTTATAAAAAAGAAAGAAATTGATTCAGCAACCTGGTTTTAGGAGCAAAAAGACAAAACCACAACTGCAAGATTAGTTTAAATGACAAAGCTTTTGAGTTTTAGGTTAAGTCATGGTGCAGTCTGGAATAAATACAGAATAGTCTACAAGGACACCATTTTGGTAGAGTGGTTAACGCCCAAGGAGCCAATAAAATTCATTCCACTTTAAGACTTTCATGTATCATTTGAAGAATGGAAAAATGACTGAGAGTGTTATATTCATACGGTGCATACTTTGAAGGAAGAAGCTGTTCCATTGTTAAATCTAAATTAAATTCTCATTACTTTCTGGACACACCTCACATATCATTGGTTTACTCTCAGTTTTTTGGCATGGAGTTGTTCAGGTTTAGTTGTCCTCATGCAGCCTTAGAACCCAGTCACAGCTGGGCCGTCCCAGAGTCACTGAGGGATGAGTGGAATGTGGTGCTTCAACAATGTTCTATGCAAGATAATCTAAACATACAAAGGCATGTCACACTGAATGTTTTTTTTTTTTTTTTGCAAACATGGGTACAGCCTTTTTATTATTATTATTCTTGTTTGTTTTGCTTTGTTGTTTTTTTATGTAGCAATTAGCATTTTGCATAAAAGCTAAAGGCTAAATAATGCAACTTTTTATTATATAATAAAGCAGATCCCAATAGTTAGTTTATGTTTGCTCAGATTTAATTTTAACACATGTATCAACAACAACCATTCATTTTTGCTGTCTAAAACTGATTTAATTCTCCATCATTTAAAAAAAATGAATAGGATGAATAGGGACTTGTCAACAGAAACACTCTTCTCAGGGCCTGCTTATCTAAATCAGATTGTGGATCACTGACTTAACTACTAAAAGGTAGTTTTGTGCAGTGTATCCATTGTATGTGATGTTTGTAGGTCAAACATAAATTGGAGAGCTGAGTGTCGGTGACAGATCTGTTGTGGACTCAGTGTTGGGTTGAACCTTTTGTGCTCTCAGGTTACTCCAAAGACAAACTGGTTTCTTCTTTTGTTCATCTCTTCTCCAGTTCTCATTGGAGTGAGTGACAGGTGTGGATGGACTTTTTTACAGATCCAGGGACAATATTTATATCATTTACAGTTATGTTCAAAATAATAGCAGTCCATTATCACAAAACAAAATCGACCCAACAGTTGTGAAATGCATGCCTTAACTCTTTGTATTTGACTGATTAATTGAAAGGTGCATGTTCAAAATGATAGCAGTGTGGTGTTATCAGGGCCCTCAGTCTGTCAGCTGTCCCTTATGAAAGGACAAAGACAGCACATGTGCAGCTGGTTATATCACATTTCTCTAAAAGAAAAATCAGAGTAAAATGTTTAACTGTTTAAGAAATTGTTCAGAAGATTAAAAAGTTGACTGGAGAGGTGCAAAAAATGATAGGCTGCTCAGCTGAAATGATCTCAAATGCTTTAAAATGGAAACCAAAACCCGAAAGGCGTAGAAGAAAACGGAAAATCATCATTTGAATGGGCTGAGGAGCGGCCAAAATGTCAAAGGCTCAGCCAATGATCAGCTCCAGGAGAGTAAAGAAGATCTAACAACACCTGCGAGGACTGTAACAATTAGAAGACGTCTTTGTGAAGCCAAGCTTTCAGTAAGAAGCCCCCACAAAGTCCCGTTGTTAAAAAAAAAAAAAGACGTGTGCTGAAGAGGTTTGCTAAAGAACACACTGACTGGCAAAGTCAAAGTAACAGCTCCCTAATATAAGACGTTTTCCATACTTATACATTGTTTATAGTTATAAAACGAGAAATACTAATGCAACCCTGAAAAAGCATAATATAGCCACTTTAGGATGAATTGGTTTTTGGTGGTGATATTACTAAAAAGGAATGTGTGTGAAAAAAATGACAACATTGTAAATCTACAAACTATTCAACAAAAATGATCTTTTCCAAAACCAAACTTCTCCTGTACTCCAGCATCTTTGGAGCATTAGCATTGATACTTTGTGCATTAAAAGCTGGATTCTCATAAGATCTAAGGTTAAGGTGTCAGGCTTATCCATTTGTCTGAGTCTGAACGAGTGGTGGTTTAACCAATTGTGGGACAGGAAAGTCCAAGTGGGCGGGTTTTAGGTTTGACGACTTACTTTTACTCATACTTTTTCGAAAAAAGCAAAAATCCTCCAACAAGATTTTGATTACATTGTTTTTCCTTTTTATCACTAGTTTCTGCTTCATCCAATCACAACCAAATATTCTTCTGAAAGCCCCCCATCCCCCCCCCCCCCCAACAGGAGACATCACAGATTCAGGATCCTTTGAAAACTCTATCTGATTACTGTTTCTGTGGATTATGCGCTCACAGTAAAACCAAGCAACAGTTTTCTTCCAGAGTAACAAGGTAAGCCATGTTGTTCAGCACAGGCAGCCCATATTTTAACCACATGATGATTACTGTATGGTGTAGTGAACGTACTGGTCTTCCCTCTGGTCTTGTGTGGACAATGATCATGCTAGGCCTACTCTTTGTTCACAAATCATCTCTGTTAGAAGCGGATTCCCTCTGTGTCTGTTTGTTGAAGCTGGTTTTATGTGGAGCCACACCTGACAGAGTCCTCTGGTCACTGACTGATCCAGGGCACATTCCAGCCCAGAACACCGCGTCCATCTGTGCACCCAGACTATTTCATGTCACAGTCACAGCGTTTAGTCTCCACTCCCTGACTAAACATCATTTTAATTGTACAGGAGACTGTTCTGGGACAGTCTGGACCTCAGAGCAAATCCAGACGATACCCAAGAATCTAAAATACTACAATTTACTGTTCACTGCCTTTTCATATCTGAGTCAAGCCTGCATAAGTTACGGGAATTGAAGAAGGGCACATAGAACACAAGAACATAGAACACAAATGTTTGGCTACACCTTTAAGACGATAGTAACAAAATGATGTTTCTGAATAAAAATAATAAACTTGCTCCTCCTCTACACTAATAACTAAGTGTGTAGAGTGGAAAAGTTCACCTCTGAATTGTGTTTTTTTTTAAGAAGTGAAACATCTTTAACTCTAGAAACCACCTCCAGCTGAGACATTTTGAACTTCTATTTGATTGCGTTTATAATAGGTATAGCAGTAGTAGTAGTAGTACTGGCAGTAATAGTAGTAGTAGAAGTTGCAGTAGTAGTTGACAACTTTTAAACGTACTTACTACACCAGTGTTTCCCAACCAGGGGTACGAGAACCCCTAGGGGTACACAAGCACTTTGCAGGGGGTACTTTTTGAGATTTCTTTTTCATAATAAAGCATTAAAACATGACAAACAACAAGCTTAAGTTAGGTAAAACTGCTAAAAAATTTATTTAAATTTATTCATTTTTGATATGTATTTTTTTGTAGCACATTTTTTATGAAGTTAAGATTTCAATTTTAAATATGTTAAAAAAAAGTTAATTTAATAGAATTTGATATTGTCATACTTTTTCTATTGTTATTTTGAAGGCAGGTTTTTCTATCTTGAATTTTATTTTTAAAGCAAAAAATGTGGGAGAACTAGCATTTACAATTAACTAAGCAAAAAATGTCTTTGAACAGACACAGATGTTTTCTAAGATCTTTATTTTTTTAAAAGTACACGTATGAGTGAGGGGGTACTCAGGGTAAGACAAAAAGCCCAGGGGAGTTCACAAGACAAAAAAGGTTGGGAACCACTGTACTACACTTCATTAAACTCACAGTAAATATTCAAATAAGACACGCAATCGGTTTTTTGGAAGCTTAACCCTCAGACATCACTGTGGATGGTTTTGTCCAATTTTTTCTCCCTTTTTTGGCTGTGTAATAGCACCTTTTTTAGAATAATAAACGCTCTCTCTTGACAATGTTGGGAAGTAATTTTTATTTTTTTCTAATAGAGCATTATAAGACTGTGAAACAATATAACTTTACACTTGTCATTTTAAAAAAGTGCACTTTCAAAAACTGCTATAAAAATTACAAGGATGTTTTTTTTCTGTTTTCTTTATTGTATGTTTACACAAGACACTTTAAAACACATACATTTAAAACATTTAAAAATGTTTTTTGTTTTTTTTTGTATTTCATGAATTGGGTTCAAGTCAACAAAAGTATTCAGAATATAAATAAATAAATAAATAAATAATCCCCGGGGAAATTCTTTTTTGTTACACACAAGTAACCTGACCAAGAAATGAAAAGATATGAAATAAGAAATTTACAATATGATAAAAAAAATCTAATAAATCTCAAAATCTCAAAACCCCAGATGTCTCTAAGGGCGCACTCACACTAGGGCCACTCGAACCGTGCTGTGCCCAGGTACGACTGGGGAGGGGTCTGAGTCCCCCGCCGGCCCGCGCTCTCACCGCACAAACGATCCGTGCCGTGGCCCGGTTACGTCATCAGCTCTGAGGGCGACAGACTGCTACGTCATCGTGGTGCGCGGTTTGTTTACAAGTCGAGCGAGCCGCTAACACTTTTAAAACCAGTGTAGTGGAAAACGTGAGACCAGCAGCGTGAAGTATCTGTGCTATTGTGATTCTGCTTTGAGTCTCGTTCGGTGAGACGCGGTCTTCTGTCCCAGGTTTGGAATAAACCACATCCGAGGAGCAGTGAAGGCACCGCAGAGAGAGGCTTCAGAACTACTGCTGCTATCTGTTCTCTTCTTCAGAAAGGTGAGCGCAGGTCAGTGGCGTTGGTACGAGTGTTGGAGTTTATTCACTTTTTACTGAGAAAACAACAGTTGCGTACATGACAGAGCTCTTAGTGTGTGTGCGTGCGCGCATGCATGAGCAACCGTGCCAAAGTCCTGAAGCGTACTGCGCCTGGGCGCGCTGCAGAGCACTCACATTAGTCAACTGTGCCGTGCTTTAGGGGCGTTCCGGACTTGGGCACGGTTCGATTGACCTAGTGTGAGTACACCCTAAAACATCTTTGTAAAAATAAACAACAATTTCAAAAAAATATAATGAGGAAATAATTTTTTAAAAAATATAATAAAGAATTTTGAATCTAAAACATATTTACAAATATGTACAATGAACACACAATCTCTCTGTTAGGTGAAATGATGACTCTAAATTGCCCCTAGTGAGTGAATGTGAGAGTGAATGGTTGTCTGTCTGTGTGTCTCCCTCAGCCCTGAGACAAGCTGGCCCCTGTCCAGGGTGAACCACGCCTAAGGCCCATAGTTACTGGGATAGGCTCCAGTCACCAGCAACCCCTAACAGGAATAAATGGAAAAAGATGACTGAATGAATGAATAAATGAGTGAATGAACAATGTGCAGGTAGAAGCAGATGAACTGAGTAAGTGCTGTAAATAGTGTGCAGTGTCTGTGTTTGTTACAGAGCATAGTTCAGGAGTTTGATGGTGACAGGCAAAAATGATTTCCTGTATTGAATGTTTGATTGATTGTTGCAAAAAATAATTAATATGTTACATTTTTAGAGCCCTTTTTTGGAAGTGGACATATATATATATATATATATATATATATATATATATATATATATATATATATATATATATATTTTACATTTACATTTTTTTTTAAAAGATAGTAATGGTTGTTCTGTTTTGAGTGAATATTGCCAGATTTTTTTTCAAGCATATTTTTGTTGTGCATGAGCCAGTGTCACAGGACCACCCCATGCTGCTGTAGTGTGTGCAAAACCCTTTACTAATTCCACTGTTTGTTATTTTCTGACACTGCCTCAGAATCAAATGTCCCAATAATGTTCATGATATAAAATATAATTGTGTTTAAAATGATCTTGACAGTTTATTCTCATCAGTCTTCCTTTAATAATCTTCTCCGGGAGAGGCCTGTGAATTACAACAGCTTTTTTTTTTTTTTTTTTGATCAGGAAATCTTCAGACGGGGGCTTCTTCAAAGAAATAACTTCCCACTTCACTTCTTAAGCTCAACAAAAACCCTCCTCACAAGTGAATGGCCCGGGCTCCCAGCCGGGGGCCGCAGCTGGCCGCATTGTTGGCCACCCCTGTTCCCCTGGCCCCCAGAACACACAGAGCCACAGGTAGCACATAAAACCAGCCAATTACTGCCCTCCGCGGCTCCTCACACTCCTCGCCCAGGTGTGAGGAGAGGAGGGAGAGGTTTGGGTGTTTTTTCTTTCTTTTTTTTTCTTTTTTTTTTTTTTTTGCAGTTTGTACAGAGGATGGGTTTGACTCCAGGATGAAAAGGTACAAAAGCAGGTTGATTGTGTGTTTGTGCTTTGATCAGATGAGTGCTGAGCCTGACTGCTGGCATGAAGGAGGCAGAAGGAGAGAGGTTTAGTGTTGGAAAGGTGACTTGTAAGGAAGTCTAAAAGATTTTTAAAGAGGCGACCTGGAAGTACTGAAAACCACTGTAATAAGTCAGAGTCAGATAGAGTGGAGCAGCGGTTCTCAAAGGAAAATTTGTTCTCTGCATTTGACCCATGCTTCCAATTCCACTGGGCCAACCTGTCAGGAACAGTGGGTGACCACAGTGCAGCGCCCAGGGGCCCTTCTCCAGCTCTTCAGGATCTTGGTCAGGAGTAAGGATAAGCCTCTTGTGCATGTTTTTTTTTTTTTTAGGTTGAAGGAGGAAACTGGAGTGTGAGGCGGCATAATCATAAAGTGGTTAGCATTTTCACCCCATAGCAAGAAGGTCCCAGGTTTGAATCCCAGACTGGGTAGGGCTGCTCGATTATGGAAAAAGATGGACAGGATGGATGGAAATCACGATTATTCATCAACTTACACTTTTTTTTTTTTTTTTACAAAAGAATGTACAATATATTGTTTGCACACAAATTAAAAAGTGAAAAACATAAAATAAACCAAGTTTGTTATAATTTCATGATAAAGTGTTCAGTTGTTTGCTCAGCGCCTTCCTCTTCTAACCCAAAGTGCCCCTCCCACACAGGTAGCACTGGTGCAACAGGAGTCTGTTCTCATTTTGCTTTTAATTTAAAACCAGCGTTATTCCTGTCAGTGGCGTAACTTGGTAATGTGGGGCCCCAGAGGAGGATTTTAGAATGAGCCCCTAAAGTTATGAAGCACATTCAGTACAGGTTCTTGCATTAAGCTTTTTAATTTATAAAATGTTGCTTTTTTACTGGAGTTTGATACAAAAAACAGGTGCTTAATCATTATTATTTAGGGACAATTTTGTGAAATTATATTCATTTTTTAGTTACAATTTGTTTATTTATCTTAAGAAAAAAGTGTTGTTGGTTTTTTTTGTTCTTTTTGTTATGAGTTTACAAATTTAACAGGATTTAAAATTGAATTTTGTGAAAAGCCTCTGTTCTGTAAAAGAAGTATGTGCTGCTTCTAATTATTATGAATATTGTAAACACAGACTTTACTCTGGATGAACAAGGGCCCACTCTAATGGGCCCCTAAACCTCCTGGGCCCCAGTGCAGTTGCACTGGCTGCACTGCCTGATGTTACGCCCCTGATTCCTGTTCTAGTTTTACTCTGATTGAGGATTAAATGTGCTTAGTCCTGGTTTAGGCCTATTTTAGTTCTGGTTTAGTCTTGTCTTAGACCTGGTTTAGTCCTGGTTCAGTCCCTGTTTTGTCCTTATTTAGTTAATTTTACTTCAGTAGGCCTACTTTGAAAGCCAAATATTTTTGGAGATGACTTTGAGACAGAATCTGTCTGTATGTTTACATGTAAGTCAAGAAAACCAACACTGCAAAAAAATCAATATCTACATTAGTTAAAATTACTTGAATTCAAATAATTAACCCTGATTCAAGTTTTTTCTTCTGTTTCAAACCATTTTTACTTAATTCAAGCAAAATTATCTGTCCATGTGGTAAGAAAATTCCACCTACCCCATGAACAGATCATTTAAATTGAAACAGGAAATAAATAACTTAAAACAAGTCAAATAATAACACAAATGGACAACTTCTGCTCTCAAAAAGACTTCAATCTCCACCACGTAATGCTTCAAAGGTCAGTACTTTGAAATTCTAACTAACTCTGTCAACAGCTCTGATGTCAGTCCAGTCCTTTCAGGATTTGTCCATGACTGCTGTTGCCTTCCTCACCGGTCTATTGTGCTCGCTGATAATTTCTTGGGCCCGTCCTCCTGCCTGGTCTCATCCCAGAGTCCGTGGGCAGTCCACCTCAGAGAGAGTGCGGGTCAAGTGTTCCTGCCTTCACCTTTTCAGATGGATTCTTCTCAGTGTGAGCTCCATACTGCCCTGGGCAACACAACAGGTCACGCTACATACTATAGACCCACACACAATTTGGACTGCAGCATAACATGAGACATTTCAAGACTGCAGCTTGTAGTTCAGTTCCATTTGAGATCAAAAAGAAGATCTATTGCTATGATGTTGTAATGAATATGGCTCTCTGACACCATTAGGGGCTGATTGTATACATTTTGTGTTAATGTTAAAGACATGAAAATCTCAAAATGTAAATGTTTTTGACCACAGTTTAAAATTTTAGACTACAAACACTGCACACTTGTACCATTAAGGACAGGAAGTGTCCCTTTGACTTCCATTATAACTTAATTTTTTCCTACTTCAATTTAGACTTAATTTAAAGATTGTTGGTTGTTTAAATGATAAAGGCATGGAAATCTTTTTGACCAAAGTTTTAAATTTGAACTGCACACTTGTCCCATTAAAGTGTCCCATTGACTTCCATTATAACTTCATTTTTTGCTGCTTCAGTTTAGACATAATGTAATGTGATACCTATATATACCTTCTCAATCTGAGCTTCTGGGTTGAAAACTGAATAATTTGACATTTTTCATGGATTTATGGTTTTAAGCCTTAGGGGAAAGCATGGCTCTTTTATTTGGGGGTTTTAGTGCGTCTCTCCTGTTACATTCCTAGCTACTGCTTATCAGTGAAGTTAATGACAACAACTTAAATGGTCTGGATGTGCTGATGTTGAGTCAGAGGAGTGGTGTGAATGTGTTTGAGAACATTTTTGTTTGTGTGAGTGTGTTTTTGTGTACTTGAAACATTCACATTCATGCACACAGGCAAAACAAAGCCCCTAAACCCCCTCTTAATTATTTTTTTTATGTTGTTTTAATGTTTAATGTTAGTGGCATGAAAATCTCCAAATATTAATGTTTTTGACCCAAGTTTAAGATTTTAACTTCAGCTTTCACTTCACCCTTTACATCCATGTGTACTACTGCACACTTGGACCAAAAGTGTCCCATTGACTTCCATTATAACATCAATATTTGGTCCTAGTTCAATTATAATCTAAGGTTTGTTGGTTTTAAATGTTTGTGGCATGAAAATCTCCAAATATTAATGTTTTTGACCTAAGTTTAAAATGCATACTTCATCTCTCACTTCACACCCTTTACATTACTGCGCACTTGTAGCCTACCATCAATGCATGTGAAATTAATTTGCAATCATGAGTCATACTTGTGAACATCATAAGACTGTGCTGCAAAAACTAGGTACACTTTTATGACACCACCTATTCAAGTACGGAACATTTGCATAATAGCAGTTATGTGACTTTGGCATAATGAACAGCTTAAGGCACAGAGAGATAAAACAGTCTGTATAGCATCTATCTGGCTGTAAAATGTAATATATTTTGTTCTTTTCCTGTTTTTTCTGGGAGTTTGACAAAAATATGCCTGTAACATCTAAGTATGTTGCTAACAATTCTGCTGTGTGTAATACAAAAGCAGAAGATATCTCCTATCAGCAGCTAATACAGAGCAACTTTTATAACTTGCCAAATTTTTGTAGTGCTTTCCTTTGTCACCTGTTGGCTCTGCTGAAGTCTGCATTGTTGTTCAATCCTCTTTGGGCTTCTTTCCTTATTCTGTTTCCATTTTAACAACAGTAAAGTACCGAGCACATTCAAACAAACTGACATTTTCTGCTAGTATTTGTACAGCTGGCTTCTGCTGCTGTCCCTGTTCAGAAATAAGTACAGAGTTGCTCAAAATACAGCGTATTTTTGGCAAATCCGGCAACAGCACATCAACTGCGCTGCCGTGTCTGATTGGTTTACTCTACGCCTGTAAGTCCAAATCCTGAAAATCAAACTCAAGCGAAGGGATACCAAAGAGTTAGTCTGGCTGGCTAGACTACCATTAATGTCCTTTTCTGAAAATTAAACTTAGACCTAGACAGACTGTATTGATCCACAAGGAAAACTGCTTGGTCACAGTCGCTCAGTTTAAAAAAGAAAAAAGCACAACTAAAATGTAGGATAGGAATGGAATTGTTAGAGCAATAAAATACTTTGACTAGATAAAAATGTATAAGATTTGCATATTTACAAATCTACAAAAAAAGCAACCCTTCTCAAAAGTAATAGTAATAAATTAAGGACATTAAGGCATAACCTCTAGCCAAAATATGTGCCCATGATCTCAAGCCTGGATAAATGGAGAAGGCTGCATCATGAAAAAGAAATACCTCATAAGGCATTGTCAAAATTCTCTTAATCAAGCAAACTTCCAAATGAAACACCTCACTGTTGGCTGTGAAAAGCATGTTATTTTTCGGCTGGACCAGGGGCTTACTGGACTGCTGCAGGAAACAAGATGGCAGCGCGTGGAGGCTGAGAAGCAGAGATGTGCTTGAGGATTAGCTGGAGGAGACGTCCCGCCGTGAGCAGGCCTTTTTTCCCAGAAGCCCCACAAACACTGTAAGGTGATTACTGTTTCATTTGCCATCGCTCCACTGGTTCAGCACTATGGGCCAGAGCTGACTGCCTCTGCCCCGCCACAATGGGCTTTATCTGCACAGGAACACCGATCCCACTGTCCAAATGAAACACTGAGGCAAGGATGGTTACTGTTTTTCATACCAATGTGGCTAAATATGAAAATATGGACAGGAGAAGTGCTAAAGAAGACATTTAATAACACTACACTTGTTTGTACAGGTAATGCTAATGCTTTTTAATTCAGATTCACATATTCAGGTAAACCTTTAACATGACCAATTCCACCAAGCCATAAACTGCTGGTCAGATAAGTGCGGCACTCTTTCAGAAGAATTGGGGGAGACTGTGTGTTGTCTTGTAAATGGCCTGTGTTCAGCTTTATAAATATTAACTAGAAATTTTGCAATATCAGGAAGCCATTACAAATGTTTGCTGAAAAATGCAGGCGATAGAAGAAAAGAGCTAAAAAGAAAACCCTGCACAAGAAACCAAAAAATTGAAGTAGCATTAATGGTAGAAATACTTCTAAAAGTCATTGCAGAAGTGGAGGCAAAAAAAAAAAGGGCAGAATGGGGGCAGAGTATCATCATTTTGCATGTGTCACAATTGATGGCATAAAACAGCACAAATTAGGAGTATTATTGGTAGAAACACAGAAGTTGGGTCAGGTGCTAGAAACACAAAAAAGGCAGAACGGGACAGAAAACAATAATTTGGCAGGTGTCACAATGGATAAAATAGCAGAAATTATATACTTGGAGGTGATTGGTTAAAGTGCCAGCTACATAGCCAAACAAAAACGCTACAACAGTAAAACAACACAATAAAGAATTTATCAGAAGATTTTTGCTGTTTTGTAAATGTAGAGCAGCATACTGTATGTTTTTCCACATCGCCATGTTGTTAACGAGTTTCGCAAAAAAAAAAAAAAGCTTGTTGTTGTCGGCAAACCTAAAACCCGCCCACTCACAGCAGTACTGCCTCACCAACAGTGCCCACCCCCCTCTGGTGCCAGAAGTAAATTTCCCATTCATTTTTCCCAGACTTTTCCGAAAAATACGTATATTAGGAGTTTAAAAGCTCAGCGGAGGTTAATCAGCTATGTAGTAACTCATGATGATAACACCGTTAGTTTCTATCAAAAAGATGAACATAAACTTGAAAACAAAATGTGCCTGTAACTTTGCCTTTTGACAAGTTTCAGATACGTGTTTATACCAAAATTAATCATTTTATGGCCATAAGTTACCACGGAGCTGATTAGCTTTCCTCCAGCTGTTGAACTTTTAATATACACATTTTTCAAAAAGTCAATTGGAAAAATTAATGGTGCATTTCTGATAAAAATTATGTCAAACCCAATTGTTTTATATCATTAGCTTTCATTAGCTTTCACTATAGTTGCCATGTTGATTACCCACAGTACTTTGCGACTTGGTGACATCATCAATGACATCATTGGCCCTATATAAATGCATATGCTGTCGATAGTAAAATGTCAGCAAAAGCATAGTTGAGTGCTGAGATGTCTTTTTAGTGTCTATGATGTAAAAACCTGGACCTACAGTGTTCTGCTTTGTTATTGTGCTTTTCACAGTTTATATTTTTATTAATAGTTATATATTTTAATGAAATATTAGTTTTTCCCCTCTGTTTAATAAATGTATGTAGAACACAAATAGTTATACACTACACTGTTTTTATTTGATATTGCAACAAGGGTCTATACATTGTATTTTATTTATCAAAAGATTTGTAAACATTTTGTGATTTATAATAAGAGAGCTTTTGTTTTACATTTTCACAATTTTTTTTTTCTTTTTTTTTTTTTTGGAAAGGTTGTTGTTTTTGTTCTCAACAGACATGGAATCAGCACACACAGACTTACATTTCAAGTTCTGAAAAAAAAAAAGGTATAAGTAGCATCTCTGTGGATGACTGGAGTGAAATTTTATAACCCTATTTATAAAAAGAAATCTAGGCATAAATAAAGATAATTTGCCAAATATGGCTCAGGATGCAGAGGGTTCCTGATTAATGGCTGTGTTGACTTCAGACTCCAGAAAACACAACGGACCATCACCAGTCGATCATGGCTCACCAAACACTCACTGACTTTGGAAACTTTACACTGGACCTCTCCACTCTCCACTCCAGACTCCAGGCCATTCATTCCCAACATAACGCCAAAGTTACGGAGCAATAGTCCATTTTTGTAACATTCTAATTTATTAAGATACAAACTAGACATTATATCCAATTTGTTTGATGGCATTTTTCTGTACCGCTATTGGGAATCTTCATTAGTGACAGGTGATAACGTAGAAGGCAGAGTTTTGTCCTAACTTGTGCAGACAGACTCCGAGCACTCATGGACCTCAGTGGGATAACCTTCTCATTAATAATGGATCTATGTGAAGCCATTTACAGTGGGAATGTGAGCCGGGTCCTGGATGAGAAATTGCCTCAGAAAAAAGGGGGTGATCTGAGAAGAGAGAGCAGCTAGAGTCTGACCAAAGATCAATGTTCTGATGTCTGTAATACTGAGTACAGTCAGAGAGTGAGGGGCCCGGGACGATGCTGAGGCAGGGATTTGAGCTGGGAATCCTCCTGTAGTTTTTACTTTTTCTGGGGGATATAAGCTTGTATGTGACAGACCATGGAAACAATTGTTATACACTAATAAATGTTATTATTATTCCTTATTTTACTACAGTTTTAACCTTTGTGTTAAAGTGTTATAGCGTCATGGCAGTGCAATCAAAAAATGTTGTTATAATGGAAGTCAATGGAGCAAAAACAGCCACTAGGAGTAGATAAGAGAGAAACAATTAAAATCTGGTACTACACAAAAACTAAAAATTGATCAAAGTCAGGGTTGTTACTAATGTTTGACCTGTCCACGACTGTGATTAAAGGTAAAAACAAATCCAGCTCCCAATCACTTTTTATATGGAAAATAGGCCATTTTGAGTGTGAATTTTTTCCTATCCGTGACTTTGTATATTCAACTGGTAATTAACTTGGGATTTTTTTTTTCAAAGTTTGTAGTTTTGAGCAGAACTGAGATAGATTAATAGATTCAAGCAAAAAAAGTTGAAAAAAAATATGTATCTGCTATATTTTTACAGCAGTTTAATTGAGTGGATGTTTTATTAAGGGTAGTAATTTTGCCCACAGTCTATTATTGACATATAGAAACATTTTAAATCATATTTCCAAATTGAATGTCAAATTAAGGTTTGTCACCAAAAATCATACAATTTTCTCATATACAGTGGAAGTTATGGCCAAAAAAAGAGTGAAAAATAGTGGCTAGAAACGTCCCCAAGAGAACATAAGAGTTAAGGACCCAAAAAACTCTTTTTTGGGACAAGCTCCTGGCAGAATTGTGTGAGTTTAGATAATGAGTTGCTGCAGGCGCATACATCGTGACAGGATGACAACATTTGTTACAACATATCCTGACATGATTAGGTTAAATCTACAGCCACCAACCTTGGCCACATTATGGACTCTGATGTTAAGTTTGATAAACAAGTAAACACAGTCTTAAAATCCAGTTTAGTCTTTTAGCTAAAATGAAATCCATTTTATCTTTTACAGATGTTGAGCACGTAATCCATGCTTTTATTTTGTCACATCTGGACTACTGTAACACATTTTACTTTGGAATGAATCATAATCAAAGGTGGACAGTAACAAAGTAAATTTACTTGAGTGCTGTATTTAAGTATAGTTTGTAAGAATCTATACTTAACTTGAGTAGTATTTTTAGGGGTAACTTACTACTTTTACTCCACTACATCTAAAAGATAAATATAATACTTTTTACTCCACTACATTTCTAAAAAAGCAAAAGTAACTTCTGCAGAGAAATTGTATTAAAACTGAAAGACAACTGACTTCCACCCTAAAGATAATTATTTTCTACATAATACTGCTCATATTTGCTCTCAGGAACTAAAAAGAACCTCTGGACACAATCTGAAAGTGATTTAGCTTTTGATTTGAACATTATTTAATTGATTCTATAATAAACCAATTTAAATATAAGTATGATCATAATACCCAGCCTTATTTATAATACGTATGGCTTGTTTTTGCTGTAGAACACTATTATCTATTATAGTTTGAGTACTTTAAATACTTAAGTATTTTTGAAAGCACATACTCCAGTACTTTAACTTTAAAAATTTTGACTTAGCAACTTTTACTTGTATTGGAGTAATATTTAACCAGGAGGACCTATACTTTTACTCAAGTAATGAAGCTGAGTACTTTGTCCACCACTGATCATAATACACTTTATCGACTACAGTTAGTCCAGAACACTGCTGTACTTCTTTTAACAGTAAGTTAAAAAAACAAACAAAAAAAACATCCTCACCTCCTTGCACTGGCTTCCTGTTCTTTTTAGAATTGATTTTAAGATGTTATTGTTTGTTTTTAATGCTCAGTCCACTCACACTCTGAAGGGTTCTCTGAGGGCCAGCTCCAGCTCATGGTTCCTAAGACGTATTGTTTTGTTTTTATTTACTTCATTGCCTTTATACTTATTATTATTTTATTGCATTGCTCTTATTTGGTTTTCCTGGTTCTTATTAGAAGATTGGGTTTAGATGGCGACAGCCCAACGGTGAAGAGCATGACATCAAGCTTGATTCTGTAGATGCCATTGGTCTTTTAGTCATAATTATGCAAGATTTTAATGGAGATCTCAATACCTAGGTCACACTTAGGCAAAGAATGTCTAACACTATACATTACAGAACAAACTCTCCGCTTTCCAGGTGTCACTGTATAAATTGGTTTGTCTACCTGCGTGCAATTGCTCTTCCTTTGATTCCCTCCATCCTGTCTCCGAGCACTGCCTAATGGAGTTTTTACTCTGGGAGAAAATTACTATTGGATGTCCTCCCTCCTCCTGGAAGGGCTTTTACAGATAGACCTGTTTAGTCTGTGTGCTTAAATTAATCTCACATCAATGTACTGAGTGAGAAGAAGCTCTTCTGTAACAGGCAGCACCCAAACAAATATTGGAAGAGACATTAGCTAAAAGATGGGGGGAGATTAGATTCAACTGTGGGCACAAGTCGTAATATTGGTGCAATCAGGCTTGTGCATGTGCCAACCCAGTCCATTTTTACAGCACATGTGATTATTATGTGATTATTATGGGCAGAAAGGAAAGGTTCTTGATTTACTGGTCTCTCACCGTAGTCTTGGCGGTCAGACTAACTCTTTTCCTATTCTATACAAAGAAGTTAGTCTGGAATCCCTTCACCCATGTTTTGTTTCTATGGGTGGGACAATCTCAGGCAGAGTAACCAATCAGAGAAATGCATCATGAGCAGCTCTGTACTTTTTTCTGAAGGGGGACATCAGCAGAAGCCAGTTGTACAAAGACTTGTGGAAAAAGTCAGTTTGTTTGAATGTGGTTGTTACATTGGACGTCAACAAGACTTTATTGTTGTTAAAATGGCAACAAAAAAAGGAAAAAAACACACAGAGGACTGAAAAACAAGGCAGACTTCAGCAGAATCAACATTGGACGAAGGAAAGCATTAAATGCTGTAATCAACTCAGAGGAGTTAGACACTATTTTGATTATTTTGATAGGAGATTATCTTTCACATTTGTAAGACGCTCAACAGATAAATGTCTGTGGAGCAGTGGAAGAAGTACTCAGTTTCTTTACTTAAGTAAAAGTACAGACAAAAGAGCAAGTATTTACTAAAGTCAAAGTAAAAGTATCACCTTAAAATTTCTACTTCTAAGTTACTGTAAGCAGTATGCACTCGTACTGGTTTGAAAACAGCACTGCAGTCTAAATCAAAACAATGGTCTCTCTTCTGATTGGACAATCGGCGATGCAGGGTTTCAGAACCATAACAAAAAATATTAGCAAAAACAACTTTGGCCATTATGTAAAACATATATTTATTTGTTAATAAATCGGCTGTACCATTGTTATCAGTAAAACTAATATTTCATTTAAACATGTTTACATCATATCTTGGCACATGTGGGTCATTTTTATGAAATATAAACATATATATTGCTCATAGCACCATTAAGTAAAAGTATAAAAGTACTTTCAAATGTACTTGCAAGTAAAAAAAATAAAAGTATTTTGCACAGACTCAATAACTCATAATATGTTAAATGTGAGGGATTTTGCTAAAAAATTGGGCTGATTAGTAAAGAAATGAACAAACTGGTGCAGTAGAAGAGACTCAATCTGTTTTTTGTTTGTTTGTTTTTCTGATGTTTCTAAAGCAGTACTACTTTACTGCATCTGTTATTTTTAAGTACTGTGTGTTTACAATGAAGGCACAACAAAAACACATGATTTTAAACTAGTGCTGTCAATCAATTAAAAAAATTTATCAGATTAATCACACTCTTGGGCTGTGATTAATCACAATGTATAACTTGGTAGATTTTCCATGACAATATGCAGCGTTTATATAAAAAAAAAAAAAAGTCCAGAGAGGTTGAGAAGTGTGTTTTTACTTGGATAAAAAAATAAATAAATAAAAAATAAGTCTGTGTAGTAACTGGCCAACCGTTTTGAGATAACAGTGTCTGCTGAACTGTGCTCTGCATTAAATCTACCTCAGACTCAAGGCTGATTTATACTTCTGCGTCAAATCGAAGGCGTAGCTCTGCAGACCCCTTTGGGGCGCCACGAAACCTCTCAAAACCTACGCCGTAGCTCTGACGTGCACCTGGTCAAAAATATAACGAGGTTGCTTGGTCTCGCGGTGAACTGGCACTGCATGAAACGACAGAGAGGGGCAACGCAGAAGTCTGAAGGGTTTACAACGGTGTTTGTATGCCGTCAAGAAGACAGAAATATAAATCATCCTTCATACACCTCTCCTCTGCTCCTCTCAGCGCCGCAGACAGGGGCGGCGCATGGTCACCTGTCAGAGGCGGGGCACGGTCACCTGTCAGAGGCGGGGCATGCTCACCTGTCCACAGTGAGGCTGCCGCTCTGCTCTGAGAACTGATGCTTTATGGAAAAGAAAAAAAAAAAAAAAAAAATGCAAATGAATGGTTTGTAGGAGTTTGCTTCTTGTGGCTCCATAAGTTCAGGGATGGCCATGGACGGCCCCCCGCTCTCACCGCAGGTCCAGGACGCACAGAAAGCACAGCTCCCAGGATCGCGCATGGACAGAGGCAGTGAAAGGAAGAGATATAAAAAGCACACATAACATTTATTAGTAAAAAGTTGTACACAAGACTGGACCGGGTTGTTCACCGTGAAAGCAAGTGAATGTTGTGATATACCCACATTTCAAGACGGTCACGCGCCCCCGACACTGCTTCACGCCCTCCAAAGTGCCTTTAGAAGTGCTGGTGTACAGCAAAAAGATCATGTGATTAATTTGCATTAATAAATTTTTTTTATTAATCGCATGCGCTAACGCGTTAACGCTGACAGCCCTATTTTAAACAAAAACCCAAAATACAACCCAACTCATAAATGTAGTGGAGTAAAGAGTACAGATACTTGCTCTAAACTGTAGTGAAGTAAAAGTATCCCTTTGTCAAATTTACCCATGTAAAGTACAGAAACATGAAAATTGTACTTAAGTAAAGTAACTGAGTATCTATCTGTGATAGGTTGGTATGAAGTTGAATGGAGACGGCCCACTGTGTAGGTGGGACTGTGTGGCCAGGCTCTCCCTGTGCTCATGAGCTCTGGGTTGTGACAAAAAAGATGAGATCCCAGATACAAGTGGCAGAGCTGCAGAGTCACTGGGCACGTCCTGAGAGATACACTGAGGAGGATCTCAGAGTAGAGCCACTGCTCCTTCACATCAAAAGGAGCTAGTTGAGGTTTTTTGGATCTACTTCAGCCTGCGAACACCTTTGGACAATGTTTCCCAACCAAGGGTAGAGGGTACGTGAGCACTTTGCAGAGGGTACTTGAAATTATCCCATCATTTAATAATAAAATATTTGCAATCTTTTCATATTAAAAGTGCTATAAGCAAATATATAATTTTAATATTTCATAAAAATGACCCACGTGTGCCAAGATATGATGTAAACATGTTTAAATCAAATATTGTTTTTTTTCTGATAACAATAGTACAATTGGGTTATTAACAATAAAAAAAAAAAAATTTTACATAGTGCTCAAGTTATTTTTGGTTATATTTTTTGTTTTGGTTGTAAAATTGCATGGCCAATCATCCAATCAGTACCAGTGCATACTGCTTACTGTACCTTTAAGTTAAATTAAAGTGAAAAACAAGTAGCCTTAAGTGTTGAATGACGAAAAAGAGGTAAAACTACAAAAAATATTTGCTACATATTTTATTGGCTTGTGTCAAAGGGAAATGATTCCACTCATTATTTTTAATTTAATAATAATAATAAAAAAAAAAAAACATATTTTTTAGTCATTTAAATTGCTTAGTATTCACTTAGTGCAAATTTATAATGCGTTTTGGATTATAATTTTTCATACTGAACATTAAATATGTAGTAAAATAAGCTAGTGTCACAGACGTTTATGTAGCTTCATTTTTATTATTCCACTTTAAAGGCATTTTTTATGTATTTAATTTTCAAAACAACAAAAATGTAGGAGAATTAGCATTTACAACAAAGGAAATATTATAAACACTGATGTTTTCTATGAATATTTTTTCGACAAATTAACATGTATGAGCTTAAAGGGGAGCATGTTTTACTTTTTCCCGAGAATGTAGTGCTGTCCTATAAAGTAAATGAGAGATTATGGACTGGGGAGGGGTGTGGGACACAGATTTACTTTTAACTGGATCTGATTGTGAAACAAGCAGAGTGCACCGAGTTTGTGGTGTGTATGGTGGCATCCTGCTGTTTTCCTCCTCACCTCTCTGCAGTGGTCTGTCTGACCAGGTCAAGGCACTGCGCAGTAAGGAGACAAACATGAAACCCTCCACTTTCCACATCACATTTTATTGTCGCTCTACACAATCTGACTAAAGGCCATGAACAGGGCACTGCCTTGGCCTTTGTCCCAACTGTGGCTCTTTATGTTAAAGGCTAACCTACTCTTCAGACACAAAAAAACCCATCTGCTGTATTAGAATTAAGTAAGTAGTAAGTAAACTTAATTTTTGTGGCACCTTTCACATATAAAGATCACAGAGCTTTACAAAGTGCAGCAATATGAAATAGAAGAAAAACAATATTAAAAACACCACAATCTGGGTGCTACTGCCTGAAAAGACAGGTCTCCTCAAGTTTGAAGATGAATTTTGGGGACCTTAATGAGGTTCTGGCCCAGGGTCCCAAAGACTGCAGCCAGAAACATAAGGAGATAAAAGGTCTGTGATGTACTGAGGAGCCTGTCCATTCAGTGCTCTGAAGGTTAAAACTAATCATTTAAAATCAATTCTAAATTTGACAGGAAGCCAGTGTAAAGAGGATAAAAATAGTGTGGGCTAGTGATTGTTTAATACAGGAAAGACATTTTTAAAACCACTTACGATACAACCACAAGGACTGATGTACATTAGGAATTACAGCGGGCCTAGGACTGAGCCCTGAGGGACACCACAAACCAAAGGGGACACATCAGACGTGATGTTATTGATGAAGACTGTAAATGTTCTAAGATATTTTGGGTCATTTTTTTGGATTTATTGATAAGTGGAATAGTAGGGAATTGAGGAGAGAGCAGGGAGAGACATTCGACAAACTGTCAGAATCTGGGCTCAAATCCATGACGCTGAGGCAGGTTGTAGTTCCCCTGCATATGTGCTGCAGCTAATGTATATTAGAATGGCATACACCCAACTCAAATTCTAAAGTTTTCAACAACGAATATTTTTTGTTCACTTATATTGATGTTCACATGTCTAAAAACTTTCAACTTTAAGTTTTACTCGCTATCATAATTTATTTAACTCATCTTACAGCCAACTTACTACCCACTGTTCAGAAAAAAAGTATTATTCTTTTGTTAAATTTAGTTTTTATTATTCTCAATAATAATACCTTTTAGACATGTGAATATCATATTAGGTGAAGTAAAAATATTAGTTGTTGAAAACGTGAGCTTTTGAGTTGGCCCCAAAACTCAAAAGTCTTGAGGGATCCTGTTGCCTTGAGTTTTTGAGTTTTTGCAGTGTTTACACTGGTGTAAAGTTTAGCATCTTGCCCCGTCTTTGGTGCTTGAAGGGGCTTGATTTCAGCCATGGGGTGCCAAAATTTCCATCCACAAAAAGCAAAAAAAAAAAAAAAACAAGAACAAATAAATACTCTAAAACATGTAATTTGCTTAGAGAGGAGATTTATTACCAATGAAGAGGAGTTACATACTTTTTGTGTTTTTGATTAAAAATATCTTTGTGTGTAAATATGCTATCCAAATGTTCTTAAGTGGCAGAAATGTAGCTTCATCTGGTTCAAATCTAGTAAAAATGAATTGATTTTTTGTAGAATTATCACCCATTTTTAACTGGAACTATAAAACACCTCAAGTTTTTAACCATCTCATGCTTCACTATTTGATTTATAATTGAAAAAATAATCGACAGAATAATTTATTTGCAGAATGATTGTTAGTTGCGTCCCTCGGTGACAATGAAGTATAAGCTTGGGACCACACTAAAAACCAGCCCAAAACTCAACCACTCTAAATGTTCAAATCGTTATACTTAAGAAAGAACACAAAACTTAACAGGAGACCAAAAAAACAAACAAAAAAACAAAACAAAAACAAACAAACAAATGAACTGATGATGTGAGTGGGAGGATGCAGACGTTTATTTAACTCTGCATTTCTAATTTGTTTGCCATGACTACTTTGTTGGTATTTTTGGCCAAAATATTTTCTAAAAACCCACCAAATGTTGTGAAAAGCAGCTCAAATTTCACAAAGCAGCCCAATCTGGCAACACAAAGAGAACACTTGCAACTGTCCTGCTTTAATTCTGAATGTAGTTATATTTTAGCAATGGAACTTTCTATCTCTGTGAGTGATAGGAGTTATGAGCTTTGACTTTTATGGTTAAACAGTGCACTTTACCCATTCTGCTTGGCCCTAAACCTCATAATCCATTACCTGTGTGACCAGAGTTGACCCCTCAGCTCTATGTTGTAACACTCCTTTATTGTTTAGTTAAGAAATGGACAGGTCAAGGCACAGGCCCTGTTTGTCTACACCTGACACACAAGAGGAGTATTGATCTGTCGGCTTCTCTCTGGTTTTTGTCTTATGAGAGCGCACCTAAATGTTCAGAAAGGCCGAGTAAACACAAAACACCTAGGTCAACATCTTTTTTAGCCATTAACTCTAGCGGGTTAGTGAGAGCAAGCTCTGGAGGAACCTGTAAGAGAGCAAACATGGAGCGCGGTCAGCTGGAGGTCAGGGAAATTTGACCAAAATGGAATTTACAAAATGAATAAACAACATTTCACTGGGCAGGTTAGTGGAGAAGAGTCAGTAGTTGTGTATGGAGTTAAGTGGAAGGACTGGTTTACAGAGAGGAGGGCCTGCTGGTTACTGTCAAATAAATATTAGTAGATGGAAAATAAATGCAAAGTTGAAATTTTAAAACCATTATTAAAATTCTGATAAAGTTTTACAGTAAAATAATGTAAAGACAAAAACTGTTTGAATAAATTGTACTTCTAAGAGTAGTTTTATTGCAACATACTTTTTATTTCTACTTGAGTAATATTATTTTGAAGTAACAATACTCATACTTAGATATCATTTTTAGCTACCCAAATCTATACAGAAGATTACCTAAGTATTCGTTTCAAAAGTTTTATATTGTGAAAAAGTGAGATTTAGAAATGTTTGTTTCCTGTGCCTTAATTTGTTTGTTCTTTTACTTTTGTACAATTTTTTTATTGTGTATGTTAGGTCCAAACAAATACTGTTTGGTTGGCTGTTTTTTGTTGTTTTTTACTACTTTTTTCTTTACTTTTGATGAATTATTTGAATCACTACCATGTGCTTCTACTTGAGTAATATTATTTTGAAGTAACAATACTCTAACTTAAGTTTAATTTTTGGCTACCCAACTCTATACAGTACATTAGTATTTGTTTAAAAGTTTTATCATGTGAAAAAGTGAGATTTAAAAATGTGTGTTTCTGGTGAATTCCTTTTTTAAAATGTATTTATTAATTAATAAATGTATTTATTTTTATTCTTTACTATTTGTTTATTGTGTACTGTTTGGAAATTATCACATTATTTTATATGTTTGGCCTGATTACATCAACACTAAAACATAAATCAGACGTTAGGTTCAAAAACTGTTAATACTAGAACTTTTTTGTTGTTTTATACCACTTTTTTTACTTTTGAGGAATTATTTAGATGACTACCATTTACTTCTCCTTCAGTAATATTATTTTGAAGTAATAACACTCTTAAATACAATTTTTGGTTGCTCTCCACACCTCTGCTAATATGACGCATTAGTAAGTGCTGTAAAAGCTTTTAGATGGTGTTTGCATTTAAATGTGGAGTTTAAAAAAAGCATAAAATAGCTTTTACTGTAAAGATTACAGATGCTGTAATGTATTTAATACTTTCAAAATAAACAAACAAAGAGACAAACAAACCAAAAAAGAACAGAATAAGAATGAGATTTAAAAAGTGTACTATAGGCTACTGTACCTCAAAGTATTTAGACATTTTAAAGTTAAAATTGTAAATGCAGTGTAATTGATGCTGTTTGAAAAGTATTTACATTTATATTTTGGACAGTTATATTTACTGTTAAAACATAATAAAAATAGCTAAATATAGTACATCACCACAATAAAATAACTTACATAACATGGTTTTATAAATACAGTATGTTAAAGCTAAATTAAATCCAAAAATTTCATCCAAAAACAAAAACTGTAACATTAACTAAATTACATGTTTTTACATTTACCCATTGTTCCAAATACACACTATAAAGACACAATGTTAATAATACATTCTGTACATTTTATACTAAAAGCGGCACCAGGAGAAATTAAGATTGAGATTAAAATTCAAGAATTAATCATTTTTAAAGTCCTTTAAGCAAATTCTATGTATTTTTGCTATGTAATATTTTTTGACACATGCTGCATTTGTTACTAAAGCTTTCCGTCCTATACCAAGTAAAGTTTTGCATTGTATTGTCTTGACTGTTCTAAAAAATATTTGTACTGTGTAACTCGATCCCACAAAGTAATTTCAGCTGTATGCAGTACTTTTGTGTAGTATTCTTTGACCTCACAGCGTGGTTGAGTGTAGGCCGCAAGCGAGCACATGGTGAGCCGAAAGCACTTCCCGACCCGATCCGGCACAGGTCAGAGGTGAGGGTTAGGGGTCGCGAGGAGGAGGAGGAGGGGGGTGGGGCCTCAGAGCAGAAGACGCCCCCCAGGTTTACACAAGTGTAAAAAAAAATAAAATAAAGCCCATTCAGAGCCAGCGTATGGGCAAGAGTTTCACAAAGCTTTACTGTGTAGGGGCCGGTGCACCCCCCACATGCACACATATACACACACATACACACGTGCACACACAGAGACACACATGCACTATTTACACACAGCTTTGTTACTCTGGAAATCAGAACAGAACTCATCAAATGGTAAAAGTCTTCACTGTACAAGCAGCTTTAGATCATTACAAAGTCAAATACTAAGCCCATTATATCTTTTATGTGTAGTAAAAGAACTTTAAGAGCCTATAAGAATACATCAGTGATTCTCAAACTGTGGGATGGGTACTGCTGGTGGTACGGAGGAGTCTTTTGCAGTTAGAGACAGTTTAATTCCTGCTTTTTGGGGCTTAAACCACTGCTTTAGTCCTGGTTATGGCTCAATTTAGTCCAGGTTTTAGTCCTGGCTCAGACCTGGATTAGTTCTGGTTATATCCTAGTTTAGTCCTGGTTTAGACTTTATATTAGTCATGGTTTCGTCTTGATTTATTCTTGGTTTACCTCTTAGTTTGGCCATAGTTTAGTTGTGATTATTTTTTTTTTTCCTTATTTAGTCAGACATTTCTCTGTGTTAATGACTATTTTATCCCTTTAGAAACCGGTTAGTCAAAATTTAGGCTTATTTTAGTACTTTAATTCTTGTACTTGTAAAGGCAGATATTTTCTGAGTTTGAGAAGGGCTGGAATAGACATTACTCTTAAAAAAAAGACTTGCCTCTTTTCAAATGACTTGCTAAACTCTGCTCAGGATGAATGAGAACCTTCAAAAATCTATAATTTGAGTGTTTTCTTTTTTATTGGCAATGACTTTTGCCACATATGATGCAACAATGTACATTAAAACAGATAATTTTTTAAGGCCATTTCAAATTTGAACAAAGATTTAAACAAAACTTTGAGCGAGACAATGCTGGTGAATGAAAGATTTTTTTTTTTTTTTTTTCATTCTAGGGTGATAGCAGGTCCCAAAGCCATTTTCAAATTAGGCATTATATGTGTAAAAATTCAGAAATGTGCAAACAAAATGTTAATATTGGAAAGAGCCAGGTTTAAAATTCATACATAACATAAACAGGTTTTTACAGAAGAAATTCTATATTATCTTACACTGTCTTTCAATAATCTAGAAAATACTGATAATAGTCTAAGAAAATCTAACTTTGCCTTGTTTTTAGAAGTAAAATGTCCTATAAATCCTTCTAGGTATCATATATCAACAAATCCTTCTGTAAAACCAATAAAACTATAGTTCAGTACAAGAGACTGGAAGACTGGAAATGCTTGTAGGGGCTACTGAAGACTGTTAAAGGAGCATAAGGGCCCAAAACCTCAAAATACAAAATAAATAAATAAAAATACCTTTTGGCTGTAGTGTCTCCTCTTAAAATTGTCCCCTATAATGTTTTTTTGTTGTTGTTGTTGTTGTTTTTTTACAAACTGTATTTTACAAAATTGTACATGAGCAAATAATTGACAGCACATTGAAGACAAATGATGTAGATGCAAAAAAAAAAAAAAAATAATAAAAAAAAAAAAAATAATAATAATAATAATAAATAAATAAATAAATCATCAAAATAGCAAGTGGTTTTAGAATTTGGCTTTAAATTTTTACTTTAAGAATCAGCAGAAGTCTTGTTTTATTTTTGGTGAGCTTTGGTTTGTTTTGGTTAACTGTATTACTTTTATTGTTTAATGTAATGTAATGTAATTGATTCCATGTCTCTTATTTCTCTTAACTATCTTAAACTTGTTTTAATGTTTCTATGTTCATGTGTTCAAAAAAACAAACAAAAAAAAAACAGGGATTTGGGCTTGATATCTATTTTTATGAGAATTTTTGGTTTAAAAAGGAGGCAAACATTGGGACTGTTTAATATGAATCAGTACTAACTCATGGCTCAGTTGTATAAATTATATAGAATGACAAATATTAAAAACAGCTTGTGTGGTCCCAAATGAAATCAAAATATTATGATTTGATGCAGCACACAGTAGAAGGAAAGAAGGAGCACACTGTCTGTAATGTTTAACTCTGTCCCAGTGAGGCCAACAGGAGCACAGTCCACTCCCAGCAGAGAGGACCCTGTTCTCACAGAACAGGACTCCCTCTGGGCCCTGACTCATTCAGGACACAAAACTATTTTATAAAGACAGATTTTTGCTTTTGTAATCCATATCTAACCCATTATCACAATTAATTCCCTTCATTTTAAAATTTAAGGCCATTAGACCTCAGACCATTTGAGGAAGATAAAACATTTATTAACACTTGTGCCCCAGTGAGGACAAAAATGTTTTTTTCAAGTTTTATTTTAATTTTTATTTATTTATTTATTTATTTTTATTTTATTTCATTTTTTTATTTTTATTTTATTTTATTTATTTTTAATGGTACATCTTATTACAAATTTTGATATTCTAAACACAAACCTAGTATTACTTCAGTTTTATGCTCTAACTAAATTTGTTAAGTTGCTCCTGTTCAGTGACAAAAGTGTTCCCACCACAAAATATCATCTTTTGTTTTTTTTGTTTTTTTTTGAGAAGGAAGGTGTAGAGGGAGTTGGGTGGGATTTTAGTCTTGGGTGGATCAAAGATTACCAACACCTACGATCCAATTACATAACAATAGTGCCTCTGCCACAAAAGATCTTAGAGTGTAAGTAATATTAGTATATGTATTATATTACGTACTATATTTTTTCTCCTTTTTTTTTTTTTTTTTTTTTTTTTTTTTACATAAATCTTTTAGTCTTACTTATGTGTGCCCTGACTGTTATGCACAAATAGAACAAAAAATATGAATGTCAACTATTTTTATGATTTTTTAAAAATTTGGGGTATAAGAATTAAAAAAAAGAAAAAAAAAAACAAAGAAAAAAAGACTCAACAAGGTGACTGAAATATTAAATATACATTTGCCAAAAGTGTTACCTTTGACCGGGGTCATTTGTGACCTCGGTATGTTCTTGTGTAGAAAAGAAATACAACAGAAGCTCATGTACTTTTTGCTTAATTACCAAAATACATTCTTTACTATAACTTTTCTCCCTCTTCTTCTTAGGATTTTTAAATTTTAACCTTTCAAACTCAACTAATATCATAAAAGTGTCCTCCCCAGTGTGAAATTAGCTATAGTTATATTCTTTTTTTGCTTTAAGTGGACCAGCTACTACACTGTCCCATATTTTCATCCCTCCTTCCACCAGTGTGTCCATCTGTGTGTGCAGGTATTATCCTAAACTCCAGTGCTGATGTGTTTTTATAATTTGGCCCTGGTCCTGTCTCTCTCTCTCTCTCTCTCTCTCTCTCACTAAAACGGTGGATTATTGCCAGATTAAGGGAGTGCCTTTTTCTTTATCCTGGGTAAGCTGCACAGCACGCAGCTCAAAGGTAATGAAGCTCTCCGTGATCCGGCCCTGGATGAAACTCCGAATTCCCACCGCACCACTGTCGAAGAGAGGAAATGAGATTCTCCCAAAAGCTTCCCCCCACTTGTGTCCTATACTTTACATTCTGATGCATAAAACAGTACTACAACCTGCTGCAGTAGTGACCTGTTGCTGCTCAGAGATGTGTTTAGGGCTTGACGTTGACTTTTTCGCCCACTGTCTTTTTTAAAAGTAACTAGCCAGGTAAGGGTTTCACTAGCTACAGTAAAGTTAGCTGAAATATTCATGTGTTTATTGTCTAGTATGAGTAACTGAAAAAAGTGTTAGATTTGAGAGTATACTTTTATGATTTTTGGCAAAAAGTTGTTGTATTGGTTGCATCTATATAAAGGTCTTGAATCATATCAGATTGTATTGTTCTAACTGAAGCAGTATTGTTCTTGAATTGGATTGAAACAATTCTACTCAGTATGTTTTATTGCAAAAATGTATCACTATGCCCCTAATTATTGCCAATCAAAATATCATTATATATTAGAAGTGTAACAATACAGTACCTATATTTATGTATTTATTTTTTATCCCTAACAATACAAGAATATCGATACACATTACCTTGTATCAGTCGACATTATCAGAAATATCAATATTAGAATTCTGCATGTTAAAAATAAAACCAGATACGGCTTTTTTTGGTGTCATTTTTGTGTTTTTAATGAAATACAATGTTATATTTAACTTTGCTTTGCTCTCTGTCTGCTGGACATACTCAGTCCTAAGAGAATGTCCCACTTATCTCTCCTTTAGAAAGCAACTTAAACGGTTTCTTAAAAGAAATCAGTCCTGTGATCATTTTAACTAACTTTACCTTGTCCTAATGTGTGTCTGTGTGTGTTATGTTTGTCATAACTAGAGACTAGAGGTGAAAATTAGCAACTATGCTACAATCTGGCTCATTTCCAGTCTGTACTCATGTATATGATTGTTCATGAGTGTGCATTGTCCCAATTTAAATAAATAAATGAATAAATAAAAATAAATAAACCTTGGGCGTGATGCTAGATTTCGAGTATACTTTTATGATTTTTGGCAAATTTTTGCTGTATCGATATGAAAGTGTTGAATCGTATCATATCGTTCCATATCTTGAATCATATTGAAACATTTCTAATCATTATGTATTGTATTGTTGCCAAAACATATGGTTACACCCCTACTATTTACGGATGTTTCAGTATTTTCTCACTTCCCTACTTTCTGTATACATTTGATCCAGGGCTTGACATTAGCACTAGCTAACCAGCCAAATTCTGGTAGATTTCAATTTTGGCAAGTAACTTTTTTTTTCATTTCATTTTCATTTTTTTCATAGTCTCACTAGCCACTGGCCAGTTGGATTTTAACTTCAGCAGTCCTCAGTTCCTTTTGCTACGTTTGAGTGAATTTAGCAGTAATTTAGTAGTATTCACCATATTATTCATCATAACCTGAGAGAAAAAACAAAACAAAATATGTATTAAGATAGACCACATACACAATCTTCAAATTTATTCGTCCTGGGTAAACCATGTTTTCATTTCTTATCCTATACAATAAAATAAACACAAAACAACATTTAAACTAATTACAGTCTGGCTACTATATTGTCAAGCCCTAATTTGATCACTTGTATAGACATTTTAGATTGTAGATGGCTGTTTGTGGCTCCACTTTTTATTTTAGATCCTCAAAATAAAGAACATCTGTGACATTAAGATATCTAATTTTACACTTTACACTTTTCTTCTGCCCATCATTAATAAAACCAAATATACAGTTCTCTGCATATAAACTATTCTAAGCAGTCTCCCCATGAAGACGTCGATATCTGTCTTTTAACCTGTGTCACAGCAGTCCTTCATCAGGAGCCATAGGACAGAGTGTGCCGCAGGAGGCTGATTATCTCTCTCTGATATGTCTCTGATGAGCTACTATATGCTATACATACACACACCTCCAATAAAGTACCATTACTGCTGGGCTGTTTAAAGTATCGCAAAGGAAGAGTGGCTGGTTTAAATGCACACAGGACAGTGGGACAAAGCTAACTGATGTGGTGGCTAAATGCAAACTTTGGCTCTTTAAAAGCACTGGAGTGTTTTAACATGTCCTGGGATGGAATAGTGGCTGGAGTATGTAACATCAGTTTTAAAAAATGGACATTAATGTCACTATGTAAGAGTTAAAGCTGAAAGTTATGAGGTGTAGCAAGAAAAAAAACCATGCATCAATGTTAGAATTACCATTCAGTTTAGTTTTACTGATGATAGATATGTTATACTCTTATTAAAATCTTTTTAAATCAATCTTGGTCGCCTCTAGAACAGCGCTGCATGTTACAACCAGCAGAGGGCAGCAGAGTTTTTGCTTTTTCTTTTCAACATAAACGAAAAAGCACTTCACTTCCTTAAACTTTTTGTTTGATTTTACTACAATAAAAAGTAGCTGTGAGGAAACAGAGCTGTACACAGGTTTTTGATGGGTCGGTGCTTCCTGGAGTGGGCGGGGGTTTGTGGGGGAGGCGGGGATTCGTGAAAGCAAGCGTTCTGTGGCATCAGAGTCTCAGCGCTAGAGAATACAGTAAAAACAAGTGTGAGTGAAACAAAACTCTATGTTTTAATGCATAGTTTATATTTCTATTGTATTTTGCATGCTCTTGTAAATGCCTTTTTGTTTATTGTTAAAGTATTCTTGTTTATTTTATAACTTAGGCTTATGTGGCTTCAGTGTGGACAGCGAAGAAGGAATTTCATTGTACATTTCCTTTCTGTGCATGTGACAGTAAACGCATTGAATTTTTGAATCTTGAATCTATAACATGGCAGAGAGCTCAGAAGAGTTGATTTTGCATAATATGTCCTCCCCTTTAGAAGAGGTACATTTGTTTAAACATAAACCTTCATGCAAAAGTGTTACAGCTTTACATTTTTCTCTCAATTTTTCTTGTGTTTTTCTGAGATGATTGTACTCTATGGTTCAGTGTTTCATTTGGTTCTGTAGGTTCTGTGATGGCACCTTTTTTATTTGACCAAAGAGGATTAATTAAAAAAACTAAGAGAAGAAACACAGAAGAAGAAGAAGTATAGAACTTAACACTTCTAATTAAATAAGCAGACTCTCTTATTGTAAGAGCTTTTATGAGTGGCTGTCTAATGAAAATAGATGAAACCTTTTGCAGACATTTCTTTCAGTTCTTATTATGCTGATATAATATACATGCATTCCTCTGCACAAACTCTGACGCCTCTAGATGCACTTCATCACAGCTCAGTCAGGTTCATTCACTGGAGATGGAGACCTAACACTTTATTGTATGTTAAAGGTAAAAGTGGAATGTGGCCATCTCTTTCAACATGTCGTAAATCTCCTTCCTTATCTAACGTTGCACCACGCATGCACACTTTATTTTGCGCATGCCTTTTATGAACACTGAGCCTGGAAAAACTACTTCTTTTTTTTTCATTTTATAGTCCTCACAGGTGGAACAATCTCCAACCATGTCCAGTAAATTTCCGTCTGTTGACCTTTTCAGACCTCTTTTAAATAATGTTTTATTTGACCATGTACCAGTTTTAAACTCAAACTGACTTTACAATTTGGTGCATCATTCATTCACTCCTCAGTTACACAATCATACCCACACATTCATTCATGCAAGGTCGATGTATTGCGTACTGTCATTGTGTCCTTGGGCAAGACATGTCACCCATCTTTGCCAGGTTGATTGTGCGTTTAGTTATTATTATTATTATTATCGTTGTTATTATTAAATGAATGTCTTTTTCCCAATGAAAACAGGTAAAGAATATTCTCTGTAGTGATAACTTACAGTTTTTCTCAATTGTTTTAGCTCATTTACTGAAACCTGGTTCCATTTGATCTTTTTCTTCAAATCTATATTTCACCAGGATTGTCTGTTCATTAAGAACATTTCTCATAATTTCTCACAGTTTTCAAACTCTTTCTCCAAACTCTTCACTCAGCTCTCACACAGAGACACAGCCTGACTGAAATCACTTTGTTTGGTCAGTATAACACTCTTTTTTACACATGGAAAGGGATTTTGGTCAAAATGCTGTCCATTTAAATATAGAAACTTAAATGTAGCTGCAAAAATCTAACATGTGAGCGTCTGATTACAGGAAAATAAGTTCTGTTTCAGTGTTGAGTGAGGTTGAATCAATCTCAAGATGATTTTCCCAGCGAACATCACAAGAGAAGAAATACATACTCTTTTTCTTTATCAGAATAAACCTGTTTTCATTATTGTTAGCAGTGCTCCCACTGACAGTGGATGAAGAATAAAGTAAATGTTCCTTGCTTCAGTTTGCTGTACTGTCATGGTTATGTCTTACAGTAGACTACAGTATAAAGAATACACTGCAGGTTTACAGTGTATCACAGTATAAAACTTAAACACACATTCTGTATTTATGTCAAAATATTTTATCAGTATTTTTCCCGTTTCAATATAAAATGGTCAGGTTTTAGGCACAGAAAATACTCCCAGTGTCCTGTTCATTCATTTGTGTGCAGTATGAAGCCTAAACGCTGGCTGCAGTAACTCAGTGAGAGCTGCAGTCACTGAGAGCAGGACTCACAGTCTGAGCTGCTGAGTGAATGAGTGAATGTGTGCATGAAAACATGTGATTGCAGTTTGATCATTTTAATGCAAAAACTTGCTTTTGAGGGAAATTTGAAGAGTTTTGATTATAGAACATTTTATAAATAAAAGCTTTTGTTTTGAGAACCTGAAATGCTGTTTAGATTTTCTGTGTGACCTGTTTTGCAAATGAATGAAATGTGTCCAAGCCATTGAGAAAAACTGCAGTGTCAAATATTTAAACCAGTCAGTGTTGTGTAATATTACTATAGCAAAAGAGTCATTTATGGATTTACCTGTTTTTACATTAAACACCTGGACTGCTTATGTTTTCAATATTCCTTTTGTGTATATATTGTGTATATATATTGTCATACTGGGCATTGATATTGTTAATGTGAGAAAGATGCTATATCTACATGCACCCTTTTTGATGACATATACAGTATTTGTACAAATACTCCAATGCCCAACACCCCTCTTTTTTTCTCTTCTTTTTATTTGTTTCATTATTTCTTTATTTATTGTTTTACATTTACATATGTGTACATAAGTGGCCTATATATTGTTATTTTTCTTATTGTAAAGCTTGTATGGTGCTGTGATTAATTCATTATATTTCTAAAATACTGAGAAACTCTTACACTGAGTTTGGCTCTAAAGTGATGAAAAATATACTCAAAGCTGGAATCCAGATATTATTCATTAAAAAATACAAATTAAAAAACAGCTTCTACAGGAAAAAAATGGCATGTATTTTTATGATCTGATTTTGGCAAACTTTAAAAACCTAAATGAACCAACACATACTGTATGTATGTTGCTCTGTGCTTGTTTCTCCACACTGCCTGGAGCTGACTGGAGCTGACTGGAGCACATACAGTGTCACATGGCCCAGCTCATTAGGACACACACCTGTCTGATTCTACTCACCTGTGGACAGTAACTCCAGTCACACACAACACAACACAACACAACACAAGCTGCTGGAATAAAGAAGGATTCATCACATATCATGGATGTTCAGCAAATGTACTTTTACTACAGTCAGTAAGTATTTTGTTTAAGATTTCACTGTCCATGTGATACTGTGTTTGAACAGTATTAGTGGCAGTATTAGTGTGGTCATGGCTGCCCTTTCAAACTACACAGACAGCTTGTACACAGACAAATTGAGTATAGTTTAGATTTAGTTAGGTGGACCGAGTCAGTACTTCAGTGTAGTATATAAATGACTACATGTGACAGCTCACAAGTGGCACATAACATTTTTTTTAAATTTTGCCATCACATCTGCATCAAGACTCATGTCAAATATCATGTTATGTAATCCATGATATACTGTATACATACTGTATACATACAGTGTGCTATCAATATGCCACTTAAATGGCAAATAATTTTAAATAATTTTAATTTTCCCCACAGTTTGAATTTAGGAATAACATATCACTAAAAAACAAGGAATCATGACTTCAGTATTTTAGAGTGACCAAACATTTAACTCAGGAGTATTGTTACTTCAGTAAGCGGCAGTAACCTGAACGGTTGAAGGTTCAATCTCCCCTCTGCATGTTGCTGTTGTGTTGTTGGGCGGGACACTTCACCCACCTTGTCTGTGTACTGTGTACTGTGTACTGTGTACTGTGTACTGTGTACTGTGTACTGTACTGTGTACTGTGTACTGTGTACTGTGTACTGTGTACTGTGTACTGTGTACTGTGTACTGTGTACTGTGTACTGTGAAGCCTGTGTGTGGTGGTGGTTGACGTTGGAGGTGTCACACCTTTTTTAGTTTTGTTTCCTGCAGTGTGACACGACTTTGAAGTTGAATAGAAAGATTATTAAATAAATATTTCAAATATATATAATTTGAATGAAATGGGTAAAGACTGTTACCGCATTTTACGGACTATAAGTCGCACTTTTTTTCGTAGTCTGGCTAGGGTTGTGACGTATACTCAGGTGCGACTTATATATTAAAATATTTCAGGTGTTGGTTAGAGGGCGCTCTAGGCTTGTGTACCAGCATCTGCTGCACCTGTACCACTGACAATTTAAAATGTAAACATTACCACTAACAACTATACCTTGTGAAAATCTCTGTACCTTTTTTTTTTTTAATTGCTTCATGTCTTTTATTTCTACATTAATTCACATTCACTACATTTTGGGCATTTTGAATTGTAGTTATAAAATATTTAACATGTCTGTTGTGCTAACTTGATAAATACATTCCTGTCCCATCATAAAAAATATATTTTTAACATTCAGAATTTTATTATGTGAAAAATACAGCTGTCACACTGCAGGACACCAAACAGTCACACATTAACAACTTTTGATAAAATTAGGATTTTACTAAAATTAATAATAAAATAACCTTTTCTCAGGTTCTTTAGCTCACAGCCTTAACTCCAGAGGTCTCTCTGGTCTGTCCATGACAGATGGGGTCCTGGAGCTTTTGTTGCAACTGCCTGTTTAAAAAAATGTATTTTTCATGTCACACCGCAGGACATCATTTTAATGATTATTGTAGGATATTACTGCAGGTTAAAGTGTTGTTTAGGAAAGTAAAATGAGTAACTGTCCCAGACACTGGTGATATATTTTGGAAATGTTTGTATTTTGAAAGTGTTACAGTCACACTGCAAGATATTTTCCAGTTTAATGTTAAAATACAAAAAAAAAAAACAACAAAAAAACACAACTTTCTAAAACTTCTAAGGTTGCATAATAGACTTTATGTTGAACTTCTGATAGATGTTGGATGAAAAACATCAGTGCATCTTTTCAAGAGATTCCAAAAAAAGAGACAAGACCAATGCAGTATTATATTACTCAGACATAAAAAGTTGTCATCCAAGTAATTATTCAATTAAAAGAAAAGTAAAAAATAAATAAATAAAAAAGTAGTGAGTAATTGTTACTGTAGAGCAGTAGTTCCCAACCTTTTTGGTTTTGTGTACCCCCAGAACCTGGACTAGTCCTGGTTTAGTCCTGGTTTAGTCCTGGTTTAGTCCTGGCTTAGTCCTGGTTTAGTCCTGGTTTAGTCCTGGCTTAGTCCTGGTTTAGTCCTGGTTTAGTCCTGGTTTAGTCCTGGCTTAGTCCTGGTTTATCCTTCATTAATATTGCATTTTTTTGTTAACCTCTGTTTTATTCCTCCTGTCCTGGCTGAGTCCAGATTAACATTCATATCTGTCTTTGACAGTTAAATATTTATTCCACATACCCCATGCAAAGTGCTCGCGTACCCCTGGGGGTCCCCGTACCCCTGATTGGGAACCACTGCTGTAGAGAGATTAAAAAATATAAAATAATGTTAGAATTCTGGCATTTCCAAGCAGTAAACACAACTGAGGCACAGGAAACAGAAATATCCAAATCTTCTCACTTATTCACAACATAAAGCTTTTAAAACAAATGTCTAAATGTGGGTAGAATAGCTAGAAATTGTACTCAAGTAAGAGTATTGCTACTTCAAAATATTACTGAAGTAGAAGTAAATAGTACATTGTGATAAAACTTAGTACAACTTATTCAAAAGGTTAGCAATGAATGTAAGCAGGGATGGACAGTAACAAAGTTAAATTTTACTTGAAGTAGAGTTTTTTTAGAATCTATACTTTACTTAAGTAGTAGTAATACTTTTTACTCCACTACATTTCTAAAGAAGAAGCAAAACTAACTAAGCAAAACTAAGAAATTCTCTTAAAACCAAAAGACAACTGACTTACTCCCTAAAGATAATTATTTACTACATAATATGTGGAATAATAATACATAATATATCCAAAAACAAGGAGCAGACGAGAGAGAGTCCAGCGCAGAATATTACTCATATTTGCTCTCAGGAACTAAAAAGAACCTCTGATCACAATCTGGAAGTGATTTAGCTTTTGCTTTGAACATTATTTGCACAATTCTATAATAAACCAATTTAAAATGAATTAATTAGGATGATCAAAATACCCAACCTTACTTATAATACTGTATGTATGGCTCATTTTTGCTGTAGAACAATCTTATCTATTTTGGTTTAGTTGATCGCCACATTTCCTCACTAAAATAAGTTTGGTGTCTCATCTTTAGAGGATTAAGAATCTATGAAAATATATTTTACTCATATTTCTGGAGCTGCAAATTTCTGACTTGAATGTTGTAGAAATTTTACCCAAAAATCTTGACTGCACTCATTTGAAATGCATTGTGAAACTCTTTCTTTGTATTGGAGTAATATTTGACCAGGAGGATCTTTACTTTTACTCAAGTAATGAAGTAGAGTACTTTGTCCACCACTGAATGTAAGAAACTATCTGTGTATTGTAACAAATAAATTGAGTCTAACTTCTCTGAGACTCATCACTGTTCTAAAGACATTGCTTCATCACAAGTAACTTTGTCATTTTGAATTATACTCCTCAGAAATGACAGTACTGTACAGAAATCTTAAAAATCCCTATGATTCAAAAAGTGAGTAAGCGGGCATTTTCACAGAATATTGTCAGAATTTTTTATTTTTTTATGTGACGTGTCTTTATGTAGGCTACATTTACAGAGCTTTCATTGGAGGCACAAAATATTCCAAAAGCAAAATGTTGTTGTACTTAAATCTCTTCTGCTCATAAGCCTAAAGTATTTTTAATATTCTTGAAGAGCAAGTATGAAATTAAATAAAATCAAATAAAGTCTCCTTGTTTAATAGGTCGATATGTAAAGTCAAATCTTAAATACTAAAAACAACTGAGTGTACAACTTTTGGTTGTAATGCGCAGTTAGTTATTAAGATAATGTCCTTCTTCTTTCATTGCTGCTCGGTAGATCTTATCAAAAGTTAGATTCAAGTTAAGAACAACAAGATAAGATTATATTCTTCTGGGTTGAATGCATGGTTAGTGTGGTGCTGTCTATGTTTCAGGAAAGGGCTCATGGTTCTGTGAGCTGGTGCTGCTGGACTGTGCTGAAAAAGGCAGACTGAGAGCATATTTTTTTATAATTGATTTTTTTTTTCTGTTCCACTTTTTTCCCAATGAATAAAGTCTCAGAAAAAAACATAGCTTTGCAAAATGTGTGTGTTTTTGCGATGAAAACAACACATCAAACGTTTTATGGACACTAAACAGTAGCAGCAAGTATCTTTAACTAAATGAAGTTTAAAAATGTATAATATCAAAGCTTATAGCGTTGTCACACTGTGTCCCTTCAAATCACACAACTTGCCCCACTTTTTGAACTTTTTCAGCTTTATTTATAAATATATTACATTTTCCCACAGAACCAGGACCATAGAGATCTTTTCCCCACAGAGCCAGAAAAATAACTCAAGGAAAAATAGGAGTAAAGGCACATCATAAATAGCATGTTCTGAAATAATATTAGTGAAGTGCTATGTGTTTCATTTAATTCAGTAAACCCGTGGTTTATTGTGAATTTCCTGAAAAGTGCAGTAAAAATACCGCGTGTAAAACCCCGTGTGAACCCAGTGTGTACAGTAGTACAGTAGCAGACAGCGTGGAGGGGGGTGGGAGGGTCCAAGCCTCTCGCCTCCTCAGCCTCCTCTGTATCCACAAACAGCCCCCTGTAGGTGTCTCACTTTGTCAGCGTTTGCGTGTGCGCAGCCGGCTGCCCCTGCCGCCTCTCGAGCCGCTGCTCCAGGCTCCTCTCTCTGTGCTCTGACTGTTGTGGCTGCGATGCGTGTGTATCTGTGCGTGCGTGCGTGTGTGTGTGTGTGTGTGTGTGTGTTGACGTCAGCGCCGTGTTGATTCGCTCAGGAGCCCCGACACGGAGCGAGCCAGTTTAGTGCGTGCGCGAGTGTGCGAAAGAGAGAGCGGGCACTGCGAACTGCCTCGACTTGCCTTGCCTCGGAAGCCCCCACGCGTTCCGCTCCCAAACACACGGACTCACGGACGGATTCTCCCCCCCTCCCCACCCCCAAACTCCCGCAACACAAAAAACGTGGGTGAGTACTACAACCGCGGCCGGCGACAAGTGGCAGCGCTGGCGTCCTCCGGCGGCTTCACGCGTCTCCCACGGGCTTCTCTTTCATTCAACCATGTGGATGTGTGGATGTGTGTTTCACGCTTTTTCCACCCGCCTGTCCCCGCGCAACCTCTTCACGCTGGGAACTTTTCCGCTTGTGGCAAGTTGGGAGTCTTTCTTTAAACGCGCAACACTCTTCTGCGCGTGAACAAGTGTCCTGGCTTTTTTCTTTCTCCCCCTGCTAAGTTTACTAATATTAAGGTTGACGTAAAGCCCCCACCACCACCACCTCTCTCTCTCTTGTCTCGCGCTCACTCTTGTTTAGTATGCTGTGGAGGAGCTCGCAGGCAAAAGGGACGTGAGGTCTGGCTTCACACGACATGACGCGTGCATTATTTTGGAATATTACGCACATTTCTTGTAAACACGCCGCTCCTGTGACAGCCTCTCTCCAGACGCGCTGACATCACGGACCAGGTTAGGGACAGGGGACTAGTCTAGTCCCCCCCGCGCGCACTGACTCTCCGCACTGTACTAAATGATTGACAAGCTCCGTTCACGTCTCGTCTCAAACAAAGTCCACCTGTGCGTACGCGGTGAATTGAGCTTGAGCACGTTTTTTTTCCTGATCGCGCTAGACTTTTGGATATTTGCTCTGCGCACGGCCGTCTGTCTGCCCGCCTGCCCGTGCGTGCGTGAGAGTGAGTGTAGTCATGTCTGGAATATTGAACGCTGTTTATGCTTGTTGTGGCTGGGTCGCCGTGGCGCGCTGCCGCTGCCGTCGCTACTGCCGCTGCTGCTGCTGCTGTGCCACGGCAGACAAACTCGTGATCCCCCATTGATCCCACTGTCTTATCCTCCTCCTAACGTGCTCCGGTGTATTGTCTGCTCTCCTCCTTTCCTCCTTTCCTTTCCGTTCCCTTCCTTCTCCCATCTCCTCCTGACTAACGTGCTGTTCCGCTGGCTAATTTGTCTGCGTCGCTGTCTAGACGCACGTCCCTCTTTGATTCCGTATTAATAGAATCATCCCCATCAAAAAACAGTAACTTTCCACGGCGCGCAACAAGCATCGATCTTGCCGCGCGGCTGTAAATCGCTACTATTGGCACGGTGTAATAAAAGATAATGCGCGCTTTTTAGGGGTTGACCTCTGCTGACTGAACGAGGAAGGCTTCGTAGCGTCGATTCTATCAATGTGACGTACAGTCATGGAGATAAAGTGTCCCAAAACAGACACGGATTCACCTCCATTCTCAAACAAAAGCGGGTCGATTCTTTCGTTCTTTCTTTTTATTTTTTTTATTTTTTCTTCCTCTTCCCAAAGCCCGAGGCATGGTGCATGTGCTGCGTAATGTGTGCGAATTACTGCGTGATATGTGGCAAAAGTGTTGTCAAATGTGAACGCATGTTTGCTCCAGGATTCTGGCTGTTTTGTTGGAAAGTAGAAGGTGTCTTGTAGAAGATCTTGGCGCTATTCTTTCTGCGTAAATGTAATAAAATGTAACTTGGAGTTGCCAGTCAAGAGTCTAAGGTTGAATTTGACAAATTATTAAAGAGATGACCTCTTGTGCAGTTGTGAAAAAAATGCAAGGAGGATATCTAAAGCCTGGTTTGGAAATGTTTAAAGCAGAATTTTCTGTGTGTGGGAGAAAGTGGAGGGAAAGTAATGTCTGGAAGTCCTGTAGTAATAAATCCATTCTTTGCTTATTGTAATGCAACATACGCAAAAGTGAAAAGCATTCACTGACAATGCATCTACAAAAATATCCATTTTAAATGTATATATAAGAAATGAGAATATATTTTGTGAAGACATCATAGTTGAGGCACTTTTTAGAGTGTTTGGGGCAAAGGATGGTCTCAAATGTGAATGCATGTTAAATTATGATTCTTGATGGGTTTTTTTTAAAAAGTATTGTAAGTGTCCCATATTTTTGGCTCCGTTCCATTAGTGTAAGTGTAACAGTGTGTAACTTGGTGTTGCCAGTCGTTGATTTTTCAAATTCTTAGAGTGATGACCTCTTGTGCAGTTGTAAAAAAAAAAAAAAAAAATCCAAGGAGAATATCTGTAGCCTGGTTTGTACATATGAGAAAGTGGAGGGGAGTAATGTATGGATTTTTGATTTTTGGACAAACGTCATAGCAAATTGATGCATTCCTCCTTAAAAAAAAAATGCATCAATTTACATTGCATAAAGGAATTAATTTATCTTTTGAAATATAAACTAGAGATGAGCATATTTTCAGACATAGTGGAGTTTTAGTGATATTTTCATCTGAGATTTAACTGTGGCAATAAAGTGGTCCAAAATGTAATCTGATTCTTAATGTTTTGTGTGAAATCAAAGACATATTTTGGCTTTGTTCCTTCAACAATATGTAACTTGGAGTTGCCAGTCAAGAGTCTAACCATTCATTTTTTTTATTTGTTAGAGCGATGACCTCTTGTGCAGTTGTAAAAAAATTCAAGGAGAACATCTAAAGCCTGGTTTGAACATGTTAAAAGCAGAATTGTCTGTGAGTGAGAAAGTGGAGTGAACATCTGAATTTTTTTCATTTTGGACAAAAGTCAGCAAATGAATGCATTCCTCCTTTTAATTGCTTCAGTTTATCTTTTAAATTATAAATGAGAAATGATATTCAGACATCATCCAGACAAAACATTCTAAAGTGAAATTTGTGATCATCAAAAGATTGGTCCCAAGTGTGATCTGATTCTTGAAGTTTTGTGTGAAATCAAAAGTATATTTTGGCTGTAAGTGTAACAATATGTCATTTCCAGTTGCTAATCACCAGAGTAGCATTCATATTGAAAATGTTGGAGAAATGACCTCCTGTGCAAGATAAAGCACTTGTCTATGTCCATGAGAGAGTGTGCTGGGAAAAGCAATTTCCACCATTTAATTTTTGGACAAAAATCAAAAAATGAAAGTTTTCTTGAATAGATACATTTCTTTATTTACTGTAATGCAAAATATTGATTAGAATGCATTGCTTCTATCTGTTCTGTATCAGGAAATTCAGTTATTTGGAATAGATCAAGGAGAAATTGATGAATGATTTTGTAGATACAGTGTGTCTAAGTGAAATTTTGAGACCCCCAAGGGTTGAGAATAAAAAGGGCTTAAATGAGGTATGTGCCAAATGAAAGCTTATGATGACTTGTCTTCACTGCCAAAATATCACAGAAATATTCCCAATAAATTTAGAGTTATTGATAAAGAAAAAAAAACAACTCCTATATCTTAACATAGGATTCAGTCAGTGCCAATAGCTGCTATAGAATTCTATTACCAAATGGCCTGACAAGTTAGAGCCAAAAATCTGTATGCAACTTTTTTTTTTTTTACAAAAAAAAAAAAAAAAAATCAACAATTATATGTTTTGTCATCTGCGTCTGTGAATATTTAATCTTTAAGGACTTGATTAATTCAGAGATGTCATATCAAACACTGAACCTTTTTTTTTTGCTTTTCCTGTAAAGTTACCAGAATGTCACTTATGCCCTTTAGATTCTAAGCCCTCAATTTGTTCTGCAAATCTTAGCATTTTGCTTAAAAGTAGAAGATTTAGGTGCTGTTCCTTTTGCGTAAATGTTCGTCGAGTTATCCGTCAGTGACTGAAATCGTCAGAGCTGTGACCTCTCGTACATAAACCAAGAAAAGCCATCCGCCTGGAAAACAAAAGTGTTGTCAAATGTGAAGCTCCATGATTCTTGCTGTTGTCTTCCAAAGTTTCAGGATGTACAGTCACACTATTTGGCACTGCTCTTGATTCTTAAATGTAACAATACGTGACTTGGAGTGCAGCATTCATTTTGAAATAGACGTATCCTCTTGTGCAAAATGCAAGGGAAGTCATTTAGAATCCGGTTTTGTAAATGCTTGAAGTGTTGTTTAAGTGTGTTGCACGAGAGAGTGAAAGAAAAGTTTTGTCCACAAAATCCTGATCAAAGTTTTGCTGCAGAGATGCGTGTGAGATGTTATTTAAAGTGCATTTCTCCTCATTTTATCATGAGTAAGAAGTTATTATATCTGTAGTTTTGTGGAGATGTGCATAAACTGCTCATGCTACTTGAGTTTTAAAAGTGTAATGGACAAATTTGTAGCTACAACATTTGACATGAAGGAATTTAAAGGGGCAGTAAGTTGAATTTTGTTCATAGTTTGAAGCCATGAGCAGATACAGTAAAATGGCATACTGTACATACTGTAACTTGTCACTGAAATATCTTATGGCTGTGTTTCTTTTGTAATTCAAAGTCGTAAACCTAAACTGGTAGAGTGGAAGATGGTTCAAACTTCCCAAGCGACTTATCTGGATGGTCGACTTTAGTTTTGTGAAAATGCAGCAGTGTTTGGAATGAACCATATGGAATAAAAGAAGATTCTTTTTACTCAGCAACAAGTGCATGATTTGTAAATCCTAATTTATTTTCTGAACTGATTTTCTAGAGCTCAAATTGCTGTAGATTCTAAAAAAGTTGAGAGATAATGTTTTTACATTCCAAATTTTGCCCCTGCAGCTTTAACATAGAGGTCAAACCAGATATTAGTTCTTATTGTGCCATTCACTTAAAGCCTAAAGCTATAGAAGGCAACATTTGTCACTAATCTATAATTTAACAGCTTTGTCCTATATTAAACTTGAGTTTAAAAAGTTTATTTCCAATTTTCCCTCCTGTTGAGAAGTGCTGTTGTAATGCAATGAGACGACCATAGAGATCTTTTTCCTTAAATTAATGTATAGGTATAAGTATATTGTATATCACTTGAAAGATGAAAGATTACAATAGTAGTCATAGTATAACTTAAACTATGAATATTGTATTGGAGACAAAATGTTTATTAGAATTTAGCTTTAACTATTTTTGGAATAGTTTTGTGCATACAAGTTTTCACTTTTTAGGAGTAAACTCATTGCACTCAGCTCAAAATTGAGTTTTTGTTTAGGGCACTTTGAGTTCTCAGACCACATAGTGTATTCCAGGAGAAAAAGCAGAAACATTAAGCCTTGTTACATCCTTGCATTTACTTCCCTTAAGTGGCTCAGTAACAGGTTGTACGTAGTTGAATTGGCCGTTTAAAGCCTTGTACATTTCCATAGCCAGGATGAGATTACATAAAACATAATGATGTGACGGCGGGCAACATGTGCGTGCCATCTCCGCTCTCTCTCTCTTTGCCATTAGACACTGTATATATGTATACGGAGCAGGTTCAGTGCTGCAGCCTTGTGTGGCGCTCTGCTTTCCTTTCCTTCCAGCCCCTGTTCTGGCCGCTGCTCCCCGCTCCGCTCTGTGATGGGAATACTGAGTGAGATGCTATTTAATTTCAGAAAGGCTGCCGATGCCTTCTTTGTGCACCAGACAGCGACGTTCGGAAAAGAGGAAAAAAAGTCCAGCATTCAGACCTGTTTAAGTGGCAGCAGTTCCAATGAAGACATCTTTTTTTTTTTTTTGACCATAACATATGTGCGAGTGATTGGTATTCATGGTGAGCCCCCGTGGACGCTTCACAAATTGTCACCCTTCACAAGTCTACAGTCAATACTGCGCTCATTTTAAGAACAATGCCGGAGCGGCGAGTGTTTACCATTCCCGCAGCGTGTTTGCAATTTGAAAACCCGCCGGCTTAACCTTGAGATGGCCAGATTGTAAACGCCACTGAAGTACTCTGTGTATACAGTGCATTTTTCTGAACTGGATTGGAAAAAAAAATGTTGACATCATATTTGTAGAAAGTGACGTATGATCTAAAGGATAGAGATTTGAGCATTTGTATATGTGGAAGCTTACTGTTTGGCTGCGTCCACACTAATCCAATCCAGACTTAAACATCAATCTACCTGTAAACAATCTCATCCACATTTACACATAAACCAAAGATGACTGCAGATTTTAACAAGGACACTTTTTATTTGTCTACAAAAAGGCCACACATTTTATTTACTTTTTATTTAAATTTTTTATTGATAGGAAAGATTAAAGGAGAAATCTGAGAGAAAGCAGGAAGTGACATTCAGCAAACTGTTTGAGTCCAGAACCAAACCCACAACACCGAGGCAGGCTGTAGATGCCCAGCGTATGCCCCGCAGCTGTACCACAGCTCTACCTCTATAAGTTATAAAGCAAAAAATTATATTTTTGTGGATGCATTAAGTGATACCATTTATGTGCAGTTCCAAATATTTAGACTTGAATGTGGACAAGGCTTTGGTTAAAAAGTCTTAATTTTTTGTCGCTTCACTTACAGTACAAACTCATAAAGGATTTTTTTGATATTTTCAAAAATAACAAAAAAATTTCCAAAACCTGCCATTGCTAGATTAATGTGGAGACAGTATTTAAAAATGCCGAAATTTATTGTAGTTAATGTAGACATGCAATGGTGTGGACAGAGCCAAAAATTTCACTTAATGTTTCTTTGAATGCTATATATCGTGTTGTCAAAATGTTGTTGTTTTAGCGACGGGGCCGTTATGTGGATGCGTCATGAAAAGTTAAGAACTTCAAGTGTGAAAGCATTAGTGTGGATGAAGCCAAAGACTGACTGTGTCGAATGCCGATATTGAGTGTTTAAAAGTACAATGGACGTATACAAGTTGTTGACAATAATGGATTTGTTATTGGTGTAAACATTGTTCTCGGTGCATCAGAATTCACCAGGCTCCCTTCTCCATCTCTCCGCAGGTTTTGTCCCGTTTACACCGTTAGCGAGAAGCACTGCTGAGTGGAGCAAAGCCGAGCCTCATGAGTGGGCCTCGCCGATCGCTTCCACCACAACGACGACGACAACGACAGCATCATGGACCTAACTAAAGTGGGTATGATCCAGCTCCAGAACCCCAACCACCCCACCGCCCTGCTGCACAAGGCCAACCAGATGCGGCTGGCGGGGACACTGTGCGACGTGGTCATCATGGTGGACACCCAGGAGTTCCACGCCCACCGCACCGTGCTCGCGTGCACCAGCAAAATGTTCGAGATCCTCTTCCACCGGAGCAGCCAGCACTATACCCTGGACTTTCTATCGCCAAAGACCTTCCAGCAAATCCTCGAGTACGCTTACACTGCCACGCTCCAAGCCAAGGTGGAGGACTTGGACGACCTGTTGTACGCCGCGGAGATCCTGGAAATCGAGTATTTGGAAGAGCAATGCCTCAAGATCCTCGAAACAATCCAGTCTTCAGATGAAAATGACGTGGAGGTCAGCGTTAACGACGGCAGCACGGAAGAAGAAGATGACCGCAAAGGTCACAAGAACTCCAGAAAGCATTCCATGGAAAGTCACTATCAACAAGTGTCCGCCATGTCCGGCATGGTCGACCAGAGTCCCTCGGTGTCCACGTCCTTCGGAGTTTCCGCGCTGAGTCCGACCAAAGCTGCCGTGGATAGCCTGATGAGCATCGGACAGTCCCTTCTCCAGCAGGGCTTCACTAATGAGCAGCTAATCCACGCCAACTCCCACCACCACCTCATGCCGGAAATCAAGACCGAAATGATGCAGGTCGACATGGGTGGCAACGGGCACGAGAGCCCTCACAACATGGAAGCATCCAACGGCGAAAGAAGCGGCGAAGATCGGAACAGAGACGGCCCCGGCACCCCCACGAGAAGCAGCGTCATCACCAGCGCCAGAGAGCTCCACTACGTAAGAGATGACGGCATGGGCGACCAACCGGTGGAGGTCAGCCAAATGGGCCTGGAGGCTATGGCAGGGATGACGGAGAAACACCTGGCGTCACTCTACTCGCTGCCGACCAACCACAAAGCCGAAGCGCTCATGTCCATGCCGGCGTCCATGGCCTCGGCCCTGCCCATGTCCCCGGCGCTGGCGATGTCCATGGACTTCAGCGCCTACGGGGGTCTGCTGCCGCCGAGCTTCATCCAGCGGGAGTTCTTCAACAAGCTGGGCGAGCTGGCGGTGGGAATGAAGCAGGACCCCAGGAACCAGCACGAGAGGTGCAACGTGTGCGGGGCCGAACTGCCGGACAACGAGGCCGTGGAGCAGCACAGGTAGGATCGCAATTCATTCACTTAAAAAGGTTTTTTGTTTAGTTTTTTTTTCCACTTTTTTTTTTATTGTATTGAATGCATGTAAGATTGCGCACAAAATGTCATCCAATCAGAGCAATGCTATGTTTTTTACATTACTACTTCTCTCATACTATGGAGCGCAACAGTGCCGGATGTAAATTTACCATTCATTTTTCCAATAGACTTTTTAAAAAAAAGGTTTGGAGGCTAATCAGCTATGTGATAACTCAGGACCATAGCACAATAAATTTTGTAAATAATAAAAATCTGAAACTTGTAAAAAGGCACAGCCACAAATGTATTTCACTGATTATATAAGTTTGAGATATTTTTTCTGTTTTTAAATTAATTGCACTCATGAGTTAGCACATACCTGATTAGCCTCCATCAAGGTTTTATACTCTTAATATACACAGTTTTTGAAAAGCCCATGGGAAAAATAAATGGAAAATTTACTTACAGCACCACAGCACTGTTGTGCTCCATTGCTTCAAGTCCACTGCAGTTCAATCATCTTCACATAGACCACATACTGCAAATTTGGTTTATAAGTAAAGAAATACCCTATACAAAAGTGTGCAAACGGTTCTATTGTCTGAATTTTTGGACAGCTGGGAAAATCCATCGATAGACCATCAGGACTGACAAGTAGAACAAGTAATAAAACACAGAATCCGGCAAGTCCTTAGCTCAATAGTAAACAGAGAAAAGTACAGCTAGCAGACATTCAGTCCACATAAGTACACATGCATTGCCATTTACATTTTCAAACATTATATCATAAAAGTTTTTGAGTTATTAATCAGTTACCTCACATTGCTTCTACTCTTCACAGAACAATGCATACATCTTACACTGGCTGTTTTTCATGTTACAGCGCTAGGTGCTAGTATTGCTCATCTTAAATGGTTATCCTGGGGAAAATAACTTGGCTGTATGTGTTGTATGTAAATATGGAACATTCATTGCGAGTGTCTGGCAGCTTACGTCTCATCCTTTAATAGCAGCACCCAGGTGACTGCTTATAAATGACTGTCTAAGGCAATTAGCCACACTTTGCGAGACACAAGTATAGCAGCTCGCGCATACTTACCAAAGTGGTGCTCTTTTATCCAGGACAGCCCCACTTGTACTATAACTGCAATTGGGATATGGATGTCACTGGAGGGTAGTTCTTTGTGTTTTTAACTCGAATTACTTGTTGCAGTTTTTTTTTTTTATTATTACTTTTTTTCAGTTTTCAGTTTAGGCCTTCTTGTCTGTGCCCTTTGAAAAGCTTTTTCTTTGTCGTCTTGGAAAGTAGTGTTTTCTCAGTGTGGCTTGCAAAGTGGAAGTGTCCTTGTGCGTAGCCTCTTTCGTAGAATTTTGAGATTTTGTTATTTTTTTTTGACTGGTGTTTTGTCAAGGAAGTGGCAGTGTGAAATTTGCCTGGCCTTCGGCATGAGTACTTATTTTCTATTAGTCTATTAGTCAATTTTAGATTCCTAATTTCACCGGAGTTATGTGCACACTCCTTGTTTTGGAGAAGCACACAAGAAAATATTGAATCATTCAGGCTAAACCATGTGCTGCAGTTAAATTGTGGCAGTGTAGATTTTATTTTAAACTCTTGACTAATTCGATGTCTGTTTTCAAGGGACTCCAAAGAGATTATTTTTCTCATGGGTTGAAAAATGTCCCAAAGTTTGGTTCACATTGACGTGCTTGTACAACAGATTAATCATATCATATGTTGACAGAATTGCATAAGATAAATGTGCAATGGAGAATTATTTTTTACTGATGTATTTGGGCATTTTTTAGGGTTTATTGATAGGACAGAATAGTAGGAAATCAAAGACAGCGTGGGGAGAGACAGTTGGCAAACTTTCAGAGTCCGGACTTGAACCCACAATGCTGAGGCAGGCTGTAGTTTCCCTGCATATGTACCACAGCTCTACCACTGAGCCACACGGCGGGAAAAACACAAGTATTGTTATTTTTTTTTAAGTAGTTGCTATAGATACAATTAAATTGTAGAATAGTGAATGTTCCTATCTGCCTCTCCAAATTCAAAGCAATTAGTTCTTGCTCCCTTTTTCCAAATATTGGTCGTGCATCTTAACTTAATCAAATCAAAACCTGAGCAACAGTTCTGAATAGATTTCGTGCAATATAAAACAAAGTCTTAACATGTTCCAAGTCAATCTTGAGAAAGTCTGGCATGTGAAATGGTTGCCAGTGTTTCAAGAGCTATTTCGTCAAGTCGCTCAAGCTGGGAAATGGTGTATCAAAGGAGATTTCCAAACCGTTTCATGCATTGATCTCGCTACGTTGCCCCGTAGCATACTAATGGGTTAATTTAGCCGGGCCGATACGCCGACACGACACTGCTTAATATTGTACACAGCGTCCCGACCGCCTTCCCCGAGTGTAGGAATCAAACATTGCATCACCGCTGTCTGCTCTGCCGTCAGCACATGAAAGCCGCGCTGTGTTGCGATCGCTTCCGATGCATAATCAGGGTTCCCACGCACGCAGCCTGGAAAACCCGGGAATACGGTCAGCTCGATGTCCAGTCATGGGAAAGTCATGGGAAAATGTAATGTCCTTGAGAATAGTTTGCCAAAGTGATAACGTTAATTTTGAAATCTAAATGTACACTTGTCATATATTATATTATTTGTATGTAAGGACTAACAATATATCTGATAGTTGTTTTTTTTTTAATCTAATCTAAATCAGGTCTAAACCAGCATTTAACCAGGGGCTACAATAGAACTACAATCAGGGTTTAGTCAGGACTACAACCTGTGCTAAAGAAAGGCAGCTCTAAAATCCATTATAATTTAGGAGCTAAGTGAGGGCTAAACTCGAACAACAGAACTAGATAGGCATGTACTACCATAATTGAAACAGGATTAAACCAGATCTAAACCAAGACTAAGCCAGATGACTAAATTAGGTCTGAACCAAGACTTAAACAAGGCTAAAATTGTGTCTAAAACAGGGCTAAAGCAGTTTTTAACAGGCACTTAACCGTAATTAACTAAACCTGGTCTAAACTGGGATTAAGCCAGCTCTAAGCCTGACACTAAACCAGCACTAGACAAAGAATAAACTGTCTTAAAGACCAGAACTCTGCCAGGACAACCCCTGGGCCTTAGCTGAAACTAAATCCAAACTAATTGAGAGCTAAACCAGGTTTAGACCAGTGTAAACGCAGCTTTAAACAAGAGCCGAACCAGGACAGTACCATTTTATCACATTGTTACTTTTTGTAGTAATGTTTTTGATTTCTTTTAGTGTTGTTTTGATTCCTTTTGATGTTTAGCTTTTTAGTTTTAACTGAAGAGCAAAACATCAAAGGTTGAGGTCGAGTTATAGTTCTTTTAAGTGATGATTTGTTTATTTTTATTTTTACTTTGATTTTGTTTGGTGTCACTTTGTTACTTTATGGCCTCATTTCACTCTCTTGATCTTTTTTAGAGTTGTCATAACACTTAAATCATGACTAAATCAAAACAGTTTCAAGGGGAAAAAAACAATATTTCTGATAATTAATAACATCTAGTACCATTATAAGTTTAAAAGCAGCTGATTTAAATATCACACCTCCTGCCTGTCAGACTGCCTCAAACACTTTGTGATTTGAGTCCGTGTTTTACCCAAACGGAGTCATGTTCCCAGTGACTAATTACACATCATTTCCCAACAGCCTCTGTGTCAGGGTCACTGTCGGCCCGACAACAAACGCCTAAAAAAAGTTTGGCGGAGTTTACTCGGTGCAGCCAGGTCAAGTCGAACATGAGCAGAATAGTTTCCAGATGTGGCACAGGTCACTGGTGTGAAACCTGTGTGGCGCTGCGTCTATGCAGCAGAAAGTAGCCACTTCCTGTATAAATTAAGTTAGTGCTGCCTTTCATTCCTCAGCGCCCTGGATTATATCATGAAATACCCACCCAGACTGAAGGCGGAGATTCAAACTCTAGTGCTAATAATGTATCCTGTGCATATTAGAAGATCCATAATATTAAATTGAATAATATTTCATTTAATTCATCTTGTTGAACAGAACTGACAAAAATAAAAATAAAAAAAATAACTCAGTTCAGTCAGTAAAGGCTGCACACTATCAGAAACATACTTAATAGATTTCTGGAGTTCTTGCAGGGGCGTAACATCAGACAGTGCAACTGCAATGGGGCTCCAGGAGGTTTAGGGGCCCATAAGAGCTCCTGTAGGCTATATCTCTTCACCTCATGTCTGGGCTTGAAATATTCCTAATAAACAAGAGCAGCACATGACTCTGTTATAGAATAAAGTTTTTACTTTATTTCATAAATTGAAATAAACTTAATACAAAATGTTAGACCAGAATATATCCCTGCATGTTTAAATGTGTCTTTTAAAAACTCAAGAACAAAAGTAAATAAAAAGTAGCAAAATTGTCTTTTAATAAATATGAATTCTATGCCTTCAGCACCTGTTTTTGCAATAAACTGCAATAAAAACTGAGCTAATAGCTCTGATATAGCTTAGAGGTCTTAAGTTTGAGCTTAATGTACTTCAAATATTTAGGGCCCATTCTTAAAACATGCACTGGGGCCCCTCATTACCAAGTTATGCCACTGAGTTATTGTAGTCCAGGTAGGCTTTGTGGTAGTGCATGCATGTATGTATTGGCAGTATATTAGCGAACTCCAGTTATAAGGCTCTAAACAGCTTGAATTGACTTGAGTTATGAAGTTATATGGGAGGTTTGTCAGTACAGTAAATGAACACATTTTCTTTCCTATTGTTGTCTTATCACTTTTACATCATTTTCTGTTATTTACCTTTTTTTCTATTTCTAGTTCTCAAATCAGGTATGTTGCCATACACTAAACCCAAATGCTAATAGGCAATATTAATGTGGCAGTGTGCAATATGCCTAAAACTAGCATTAGTTTCATTATTAAAAGCTACTGAGACAAGTTTATTATCTTCTGTCAAGAAATGTCACTAATATTGCAACAAAGACTATTGACCCCATGCTCTGTCTACAATGAATGAGGTCCTCCCTAGAGAATTCCAAAAACCACTGTTTGAAATGATGAATGAATCTCTGTTTGGCTTGTAATTCTAGAAGCACATCTCCCATTATTAAGTTAATCTGTTTGCTTGGGACAGTCTCATCTTGAAGTTAAATTTGAGTCTTGCCCTGCTTTGTTGCTAAATTGATTACCTGCGCTTTCAGATGGCTAAATGTACACACTCCCGGAGTTTTTCCTCCCACCCCCGCTCTGACAACACCAAGATTTATTCTTTAAAGGAAGTCCGAGGTGAGCGCCGCTGTTGCCTCAGCCAGACAGCCCTTACAGCAACATTTTAGTAACCCTTGCACTGAGGAAAATAATCAGCGCGCGATGGGCCTGAGCGATTATTGGGTAAAATAAATGCATGATGCTGTGGCTAATTCTACAGCAAAGGCGGCATGGGGGAGAGAAGAAAAGAAAAAAATAGCCTTCCACTGTTTGGTATTCCAAACACAGCATCCAATTCAAGGGAACTAGCCTTGGGTTTATCTCTTTCACTTAATCGTCTATTCTCATGCAAATGACTGACCCTCGCTGTAATGTACATCACATAAGTGAAAAAAGAGACCGCTTTAAAAGAGCTTTTCCCTGCATATAGCCGTTAAACATGTCTGATAAGCATCGCTGCTGTCGAATGGGATTTCATTGTGGAGGGGTATGTAAAAGATGTTAATAAGATGAATCAATACTCGTGTTAACATACAGTATATTGTGGAGAATTTGAAATGTTACATTAGAAGGAATATGAATTAGGTGCAATTGAATTAACAGTTGAGAGATGTAAATGTATGTATAGTGATGTGCGGTGGCAGCTAGGGGTTAAGAATATACCAAAGTATAATGTACAGTGCTTAAACCCCCAGTAGTGGCTGAATCAAGCAAGCAGTTGCTGGTTGTCTCGCTAGGTATGATTCCACAACTTTGTAAATGGGGTAAAAATGACCCCATTGTAGTTACTATTGTAGAACGCTCACAACTAACTGGATGGATGCTGAAACAGCATCTGGAGTCTTGTTTCATATAAGTTAACATACATTTAAAACATGCAAATGGGGTAAAAATGACCCCCTGGAGCTTAAAATTAACTGGATGAATCCTAAAATGGCAGATTCTAGAGTATTGTTTGAAATAAGTTTTAAAAATACAAATGGGGTAAAATGAAATGACCCCCTGGTAAGGTTTTATTGGAAATAGACCTTTATTTTTCCTAGAAAGCTCAGAATTAACTGGACACGCAACATTTGAGATCAAGTGGTATTATGAAAACTTTTTAATGTATTTTTTTGTAAATTCAATGTAAACAATTGCAGTTCTGTCTTTAAATGGACAAACACCATCCCAGTTACATGTTTCAAGTGTTTTGGACCAAAATTTCTGCTTTTCTTTTTGCGTACAGTATATTAGCATTATTAAGTGTGAGAGCACCTACATTAACCTCAGCTCAGATCAGCAGCCGCCGGGGCTCGCTCTTCCATTTCCTCCTCTTTTGTGCTGTAGAGGGGGTCCCGGAGCGTTGCTGGGGAGAGGGGGGCTGCTAATACCCGGAGCCCCAGGTGTTTAAACAGTGAGCCCACGCTCCTTATCTGTGCATATCACCAAGGGACAGATAACCCTCAGCTCTACTCCTCACTAAACCAAGACTAGATAGAGGCCTGATAGTGGTCTGTGACGTTTGCACCAGGTGATAGTGCCGTATTCAAAAGCATATCTAGTCAGTGTTTAGACAGTAAGGTCAGCTGAGTGAAAAGTGGTTAAATTTTCTCCTGAGTCAACTATTAACTCTCATTGTTTACTGTAACTAATGGCTACTGGATGCAATTGGTGATTGTAAGTACTAAGATGAGGTCATTTTGGGACACAATGTTTTGATTCTGATGCAATGTTTCCCCAGAAACAGACTTTTCAACCCTAATTTTGTGTGTGGCAGATGGGACACTTGTGTTTCTGGCTTTCGTTGCATGTGGATCAAAAGCGCATGCTAATGTTGCTATTGCACTTTACTGGTTATCTGCGTTTACTGCCTCGTGTGACATGATTCTGCTATGACCAATACGAATGGATCTGCCGATGCTACACTTTGATTTAAAGCAGATTATTCATGATTACTTGGGTATTTGTGCATTGGTTCATTGACTGTTCCTATGGCGTATTCATGTGGTCCACAGAAAAATTGTTTTTCTGTGTTAAAATATGCACATGAACGCCTGCACAAATCTGAAAAAGTACTTGGGAAGTCGGGTCATCTGCTTCATGGACAGAGCAGAAAAGTAGCTCATTAATTCATTTGCATTTTCATGAGCTCTTTGACTAAATGTTGCTTATAATGAGTTTACTATAAGTTGTCGTTCACATAGAAGTAACAGAATTGGGTTAGAAATGCTAATCATTGCCATTAATTTATTCTACCCATAACTTTCAAGCTCTGTGGCTAAAGCTACATTTGCTAAATGTATTGAGGTTCAGCTTTTTTGTAGCAAGAAGGCTAATGTTAAGTCTGACTAGTTAGCTGTGTTAAGCACTAATTTAATTTAATTACAGATCAATAACTTTGTTGGTATACATAAGGTGATGTCAGAATTCCGACTTTCCGAGATAAAAGCACAGAAATACCAGCAATCGAGGACCACATGAATGCAGCAATACACAATATAAGTATATTTTGATCTATATAGGGCATAGCATAGAATTTTATGCTTGCAGTTGCCAATGCCCATTCTAACACATTGAAAATTGTAATGCAAGGTAGAGCTTCCATTGCCCTATTTTAATTATGCATTCACATATTAATATCAAAATGAATTGCAATTTAAACTTAACACATAACCATGCAATTTATTACAACAACGGTTCCAAAAGTGAGGTCTGAGGCCCCCTGGGGGTCCACAAAAGTACTGCACGGGGGCCCACAGAGGATGTTTATATTCAGTACATAAAAAGAAATTGAGTTTAAAATGAACTACAGTTATATACTTGTTTAAAAATATAACTTTTTTTTTTTTAGTGATTTTTTTTTTTAGAGAAATCTATGTAGAAAAACATGACATGTTCTTGAATATGGTGAAGTTTTATTGTTGGGGGCCTGTGTGGGATTTTTGGAAATTTAAGGAGGCTGCGAAACTTCTGACTTTGGGAATGGCTGTATTACATGAAAATACATAGCTTTACAAACCGTTTAATAACTAGCCTTAAAAGTCATATTGATGATTTCACTTTTTTTGTAGACAGTGCAACCAGCTTTAATTCCATTGTGTAACTCTGAGCGACAGATCACCGTCTCATGAGAATACATATCTTGTCAAATCAACACAACTTTCCATTTGTTTTTATACAGAAATACATAGAAAGATGCAAGTGTTTCATGTGAGCAGTTGCAGACACATTCCTTAATTGGATATAAATCCTTAGAAGTCACAGTGTATTGCATAAAAAATGTAGTCACTGAGCTTAGAATCCTTCCAGCTTTAGCTCTGTACACCTTTTAAAAATACATCAAGAACAATCCTTCCACTCACTTTTAACTTCTCTTAGTCTCCCTCAGTGGAACACGATTTCCAAAAGTCCCTCCATTCCCTTTTTGTTTTTGGAGACTTTTTACTAGAGCAGATAAATAATTGGTGTTGATGTGCTCTGGCTGCGGGACACGAGCGGACTTCTGATGCCGCGCGGCTCCTCTTCTCTGAAAACATTGTTAGAGCCACGCGCCGCTGTGGCCTCTCTGCGGCTGCCTTTATCATCAAACGCCACTGATGTCTAACTGTGAAACTCTGGCCAGAAACAACACGAAGCATCAAGCAGTAACCTCCTGATAACTAGCAGCGACCATTCACTCTGTGCAGTCTGTGTTCTACTGCCAGATCTTAAATGGACTCAGTGTGCATCACTAGCAGATATATAGTTTAAGCATTCATGACAGAACTTCAACTGGTGTTTCTTTTAATGGTTATTATGGAGGTTAATGGTGCTATCAGCAGTATACATATCTTTTGAATTCCATAAAAATTACCCACATGTGTGCCAGGATATGAGGTAAACGTGTTTAAATATAATATTTTACTGATAACAATGGTGCAACTGATTTGACTACAAAAAAAATCTATTTTACATAATGGCCAAGTTGTTTAGGCTTACATTTTTTGTTTTGGTTCTAAAACTTCATTGCCGATCGTCCAATCAGAAAAGCAGAAAGACTGGCAACCCACAGACAACTATTTTGATTTAGACTGCAGTACCTTTTTCAGACCAGTAGAGCGCATGCTGCTTACAGTACCTTTAAATGAGTCCCTCTCTCTGGGGAAGGTGAACAGTGGTAGCTGTTTAAAAACACCCTTATTTACAGCAAACACACAGTAAAGTTATTTGAATTACTTTACCTTAAGGTAGGTTGTTCTGATGAAATGCTAATGACCTTCTCATATGCTGGGTTGATGACCCACCCTGACTGAAAAAGTTACTTTTGGTGCGTTTATAAACATTTGCTTCAAGTCATGATGGCGGTTTTCGAAGTTCAGCTCTGGCAGTAGCGGCTCAAACAGAGCAGCAGAGTCTCACAGGGGCCACAGGTCCCCAATATTTGTAGTTTTAGTCTGTATTGGATTTAGCCTGAGTTGTCATTTAAATGCTTATTTGGCTGCTTCTCCTCATGCCTGCTGCACATCACCATGTTTGTTTTGCCCTCCAGTGGAATGCAAAAGTCACGTGGCTAAAAATATTGAATACCAGCAACTATGGGCCTTTGGCAGGGTACACCATGGATAATAGCCAGTTAGTCACAGGGCTGTCAACTCTTTTTGTCTGGTGGTGGTTGTTGTCGTCTTATCTTTAGTCACCTAAATCCACTATGCCTTAAAGTAAACTGACATATGCACACCTGCTAGTTGACAAAACCAAGCATGTTTTAATCAGGTTGCATGGTCAGTAGGGGTGGGAATCTTAGGGCATCTCACGATTCGATACTCCATAAACCAAAACTAGAAAACTAATAATTAATGTTGCAGTAGCAAATTTTGTTAGCATTTGCCAGAGCTGACTCTTGGCAACCCAGTAGCATAACATTTGTATTAGACACAGCCTACTTTAAGGGTTAGGCTTTTTTTTTTAAGAAACAATCGATGCATCAAAAAATGATTATTTTTCCCACTTCAAATGTATTTAGTAGTCCTTTTTCTCAGAGCTCAGGTGCAGAATGAGAATGTCTATGCCAAAGTGTAGTTTACAGCCTGCAAATACCGCATATCAGAAAACCATGTTGCTGATACCTGTATGACTAGGGAACTGCTCTGTCCTCTTCTGAACTTGGCAGTTTTCCATTCACTGTACAGTACATTTGGATGAAATGTAACAAAACAGTGAGCTCATGATCCTAACCTGTAAACGTCTACAGGCGCTCTGCTGCTTCCTAAAAGCTGCGCGCCAACAAAGCATCCATTACAAGGCACTAGATTAGGCTCTATTAGAAATCACTCAGTGAGCTAAGTCTCCCGTGTCTGCACTCAGACGTACACTCCATGTTACAGTGTGAAAATCCGACAGTGCAAAAAACTCATTCAGCAAAACCTCAGAAATATATATAGCAGCGAGCAGGGGCTTATTCCACTGTGTGTGCACGTCTTTATCCTCTCAGGTAGCATTGGCCTTATTGAAGGAGCGGTGTTTGTTGATGCCCCTGTAGAAGAGGGGGCTTTGACCGGGGCCCCCTCGGCGACGGCCATAGCCCAGGCAGCAGCTGGCCCTGGACCAATTATAGACAGGCTTTAAAAGGCTGTGGTTGAACTGTAAAGATTTACAGCGCCATCGCTCTGATCTCAGATCTGGGCCCTGTCCTCACTGTCAGCAGAGGCAGATGTATCGATTAAAGACTTAACACAGAGGCTACATCATGTGGAATGGACTGAACACACTTCACACAAACACACACACTTCTACACACAGTCACACACAAACAGAGAATGGTGTTGCCTCAGATCAAACATTTCGTTGCAGCCTGCCGTCGTGTGTTGTCACCTTCTTACATCAGGAGCGGCGGATTTCCAAGGAAGGATGTTTGAAGAGGGAGGAGAGAGAGCGTGGCGTTCAGTGGGCTGTGCAGGGGTTACTAATGGAGATACATTACAGACAGCATCAATTATCAGCTGATTAAGACAAAGGCATGGTATTTTTAATACTTTGATAATTAAATTTAACTCAGTTTGACCCCTCAGAAGAGTTGTATTGTCCTAAGAAACCTGAGAATGTTAGGAAAAATTGCAATACTTTATTATATTATATATTTTTATTTATTTGTATCTATTTATTTTATTTGTTTTTAATGTATATATTTAAATATATTTATGTTTATTTCATTTATTTATTTATTTTAGTTTACATTTTTATATATTTTTATTTTATTTTTTACATTTTGTTTTATTTATTTATGTTTATTTTTATTTGTTTATATATTTATTTGTATTAATTTATGTTTACATTTATTTTATTTATGTTTGTATTTTTATTCATTTTTCAGTTTCGTATCTTTAGCCCCAAATACACACTTTTGCACACTAAATGATTATTAGTAGCTATTTCAGGTAATGTACATCTATTGACTCAGTAGCCGTGGTGCATGATCTAACCACTCCTGTCCTCTGGTTTTACCAAGGCTCTCGTTTTAGTGAAGTCAGTCCCGCTGCCCATGTTGCTGCCCCAGCGCGGCTCCCCAGGGCCCTCTCAGACTTGGCCTCTGCTGATGCTCTGTGGCAGGGGCTACTGTGAACCCAACACACTGAGGCCCCCTCATCTTTTGTCCCCGTGGAGCTCTATAGAGCTCAGTTGGGGAGGGGGTATAAGGATAACATACTGTACCAGAAGTGGGCCTGGCGTGTGAGAGCCACGCCGCTGAGACCACTAATTACCCGCAGTTATCAGGTGACATGCAAATGTGTTATCTGCAGCTTCCTGATGAGTATCTCTGGGCTGTCGGGAGCTGTGCGGCGCGGGCAACAGGCAGCTGTACTGCAAACAGTTAGTGGAGGAAATACTATATGTTTGTAACAGAAGTGCTTTATTTTGACTAGAATTAATAATCTGTTCTATTTATGGACTATACTGCAGTTTAGTTATGCGGTGATGTCGCCTTCAAAACAAGTGTGTGGACTTTTCTCAGCATGTTGATTAGAACACAGTTAGCAGTGCCATATTAACTATATTAACTACTAACTAAACTAATGCAATCAAACTGAAGGCTTCCTTTGGCTTAATTTTTGAAGAGCACCAACTAAGATGAATGTCTCTAACTCATTCACACTAAGATGCAATTTGTAATCATTAATAGTAATGCATTAGTCTTATATAGCATTTTTCTAGACACTCATAGTCTCTTTACAATTAGGTGCATTATTTAATCACTCCTCAGTCGCACCCAGTGGTGGTGAGCTGCTTCTGTAGCCACAGATGGAAGTGTGGCTGCCAATCTGTGCCTGCGGCCTCTCCAAACAAATCACAGTCACACTGACAAATTCATTCAATGAGGGTGGGTGTCTTGCCCAAAGACCCAATGACACGATGCAATGCCGGTAGCGGGGCTCAAACCGCCAATCTCCAGGTTGGTGGGCAAACGTCTTTACCGACTGAGCTGAAATAGAAATTTTTGTGATTTTTTTACCTGCAGACAAATAGGGGAAAACATTCTTATGAGATATTTTATAGCACCGATATATTGTCCAAAACTTTATTGTTCTTGACCATAGGGTGACCAAAATGGCACAGGTTCAGGCAACAGGATAACAATGTATAAAAAGAAGCCATAATGAACTTTCTAAACTGATCTCATTCATTCTGAAAGCCTCTTGCTGCTCAGTTGGTGGAGCTGTGGCACATATGCAGGGCAACTACAGCCTGCCTTGACATTGTGGGTTTGAGTCCAGACTCTGACACTTTGGGGAATGTCTCTCCTCACTCCTTCCTGTCACTACCCATCTGTGCACTGTCTAATAAAGCCTAAAACTGCCCAAAAATACTTAATTAAAGACTCTGTACCTAATCTGTCTCTAAACTTAATGATTAGGACGAAGGCAAACCTTTACTGAGCAATGGCTTTGTCTCTACAGGTTTTTTGTTTTTAAATGCATAACTTCTGCTGTGTGTACTGGTAGTAACTTAGGACATTCAGGCAAAATCACTCCTAGGCATATTACTATATAACCAATAGTATTCAATGGAATCTCCTGAACAATGCTCTGGTCCTAAAGTGTTTGTGGTCTAGCCCTGTCTGTTGGTCCTGCACCTGAACACTGCTGGTTCTAATCCGGGCCCATATCCCATTAGTCGTCTCTCCGGGTCAGCGCCACATGAAAGAGGATGTGTCTGAGGAGCTTTCTCTGATTCCAGCGCTTTGGCACGGCACAGGGAGGAGGGCCATGGTGCGCTCCAGCCAAACATCCAGCCCCCCGTGTGTAAATGTATGTGTGTGTGTGAGAGAGAGAGAGAGAGCCGCCTCAGAGGCCCCTCCATGGGAAGTATCAAACCAGAAACCCCACTCGGAGCTTCTAATTAGCCTCTTTGTTGCCACTTGAATGCTTTGGCCAGGGATTGGCACGGGGGCCCAGTGGAGTGATACCAACACAGTAAGAAGCAGATCGTGGAAATTACTCTCCATACGCTCCACTGTCACCTGGACACAAAGGGCTGCTCCAGGTACAGGCTTTGTCACTGGATGCTGCTGAAGCAAATTCCTAGAAATGATCAACCTGTTGGTGGAATGATGCTTATGTTGTATTACATAAACAACCTCAACTGAAACTTTTTTTTATTATTTATTATTATTAATCCTTTATTTATACAGGTTGGTCTCTTGAGATGCAAGGTCTCATTTACAAGAGAGACCTGTTGATGTGAAAGCATGTGGTCAAAAAAGTACAGACGGTGAACTGACATAGCATGGCTTAGCTTAGAATAGTGATTCTGAAACTTTTCATAAGTACCACTTCAGAAAATCTTTGGCTTTCGAATTACAAAATAAGGACAAGACTGTGATTAAACCTGGATCATATCAGAACTAAATCAGGTTGAAACCAGGATGTAACCAGCACTTAACTACGACGGCAGCAAATAACAAACCCCAAACAAAGTTGGATAAACACAGGAATAAACTCGGTTTAAATTAACTCTTCCCCGCCAGCGTTTTCTCAAACAGTTGCCAGCCAGTGCCAGTGTAATTTTCAACAATCTTTGTTGTCCCACAGAAAATGTTGTGCAGTAGTTGTATTTAAAGTTTAAATACCAAAAGAAAGAAGAAAGTCTTTTCTCTGTCAACAGTTGAAGGATAGTAGTTTTCACCAAAAACAAACATTTTTCTGCTGATTAAAAATGCATTTTTGTAAAACATTTTTTTGTAAAATGTTGCATTGTGTCCTGTTGCCAGAAACAACTTCTTTACTTGATTTTCATGGAGCAAGTACTGTCCTAAGTGTACAACAACCCCTGTATGAAAACATGGATTGACAGAACATACCCATCATTGGCGGTGAGAAACTTAAATTAAAACAGAACTTGAACTGGAAAAGACTTCTGAGTACCACTAGAAGAGGCCCAACTGTGGTACCCATGCCCCATTTGAGAACCACTGGCCTAGAATACACAATGGCTTACTACAACCTGCATTTAATGAAATTGCATTAATCAATAAGTAACCGTGTTGGCAGCTAACACTTTTAAAGTTTGTAATTTGCAAATGTAAACCAGTAATTGTGCTCTAAACTAATGTTTTGTTTTGTTTTTTAAATAATGACTAATTACCTGTCCTTTAATGAAATTTTGCATTGACCATTTTATAATTTTTGCATACTGCACCTTTAATTTCTATCAATTGCTCTACTTTCTGCATTGGACAATAAGCAGTTGTAATTTTCAAACACTACATTTTTAATTTTTAATTTTTTTTACTTAGCCTATTACTGCTCTTTCCTGGCAGTTCCCTCAAAACCTGACCATAACTTTTTGGATTATGTCCTTCACTACCACTAAAGATTACTCACAAACATATCTATAAATTCTATTGTTGAGTGGAGGAATCTCAGCCCTCTGGTGCACTCTCATGTGGCGTGTCACGGTGCGAGTGTGACGGCGCGAGCACAGCCAATGTCAAGGCGGCCGCGCGACACGTCCTAAGCCGCGCTGTAATCCAGGAGGGATCAGTTGGGTAAATCATGGCATAAAGCTTAAAACCATAATTGATTTATGTATTTGCTGACCGAAGACGCCCGCAGAGATTACCAGAGGGAGAGAGCTGATGATGGATAGACCCGGCCCCCCCTCTACCCCCCTGCCATCATACAGAGAAGGGAGGCTGTGGGGGGGGTTTCAATTCAACAGAGATTTGTGCACTTCCAGAGCCTTATACACACACACATCAAACTAGTGCCGTGACACCGGGTTTTATCACAATACGGACTATTTTTATAAGGACATGGGGATGATTCCAGCACAGATGATGGATAAAAACTTTTAAAGCTGTAACGGTTGTTTACATGTTTGCACATTAAAACAAAACAAAAAATATGAAAGCAGAATTAAATAATATGGGCTAAAATAATGGAATATTACTCATATATAATGTTGCAATTGGTTTTAAAATCGAAAAAATGTGTGACTCTAAATTAAGCTGAATGTGAGAGTGAATGGCTGTTTGTCAGTGCGTGTCAGGCCACTGTTCAGGGTGTACCCCGCCTAAGGCCTATAGTTACTGGGATAGGCTCAAGTACCAGCCACCCCTAATGGGAATCAGTGGAAAAAGAAGATGAATGAATGAATCACTATTTGTCAAAAGTTATATTTTGTAGTGGCATTCCAGTGAATGTACTGTCATACTTTCTACTCAGGCTTTGTTCTATCAGAAGGCTCCAACATAGATGGTCACAAGCAGGGCCGCTGACAGACTTGATGGGGCCCCTGGACAAAACCTCTTGAGTGGAGGCCCCCTTATACACAATTGAACTATAGAAGAGATAATTTTGGGCAAGACACTTCATTTGAACACAGTGTTTAAAAGGGTAATATTATGCACAATGGCATCATCAGTGGCGTTACTTAGTAATGCGGGGCCCCAATGCAGGATTTCAGAATGGGCCCTAAAGTTATGAAGCACATTTAGTACTACAGGTTCATGTATTCAGCTTAATAGTTTATGAAATGTTGCTCTGAGCTGTTTTCCTAGAATTTAATACAAAAAACAGGTGCTTATTCATTAATATTATGGGGCAATTTTTGTTTTGTTATAAGTTTACAAATTTTAACAAGATTTAAAATTCTGATGTTACAACTGTATTGGTATTGAACAACGCCCCTGAGCATCACACGAAAAGTTTAAGCAAATGACATGCTTTTCTTTGAATATGTTCAAAAGAGCCTAACACTCTGCTGCCCTCTGCTGGTCTCTTCACCACTTTCTTTATTGCACCAGTAGAGTACTTATTAAAAGCGTTCTCTTTTAGTCTGATAATGTTTTTTAAAGGTTGTAAAACACACAATGCTGTTGTAGAGGTGACAAGATTGGTTTAAAAATATGAATAAAAGCATAATATCACCTTCAAATCTGTTTTTTTTTTTTTTTTAAATAAATCTAATTCATGAATATTTGCTGTGCTTTCACGATGCATTGGCAACAACCCAAGCTTTTTATTATCTCAAGCTCAAAACAAGACTTGCTGATCGTCTTTTAATCTTAGTTTCTAGTCTTCAAGTGTGGACAGGAAAAATTATCGCAAAGTCCTGCATTTGCTACTATTAAACTATTAACTTCACAGTGCTTCAACTTAGCCTTAGCCTTATATAATGTACTATTATAGAAAAGTGCTCATATCTCTTGAATGAAAACATATTTGTCTTCCTTTTCTCACATCCGCCTTTGTAAACGTGACATTAATTAACCACTTGTACATCATTCATAACTCGGCTGCCCGCTGCATTGAGCTCTCTATATTTCACATGACATTATCAGCGTAATCCTAATTGACACACTGCTCTCCTGATGACTCCCGATGAGCTCTTTGATAGTCAGTCTTATTTAATCACTGCGGCTTCTCCTTTCCCCGACACTTCCTCTCTTGTTTACCGTCCACCTGTCAGCCATCTCCAAGGTCTCTGTTGTGACCGTGCTCAGATTGTGTTGTGTTTTTGTCCCTGGGCCCCCAAGTAAAAGCCATAGTAAAAAAGAAAAAAAAAAAAAAAAGAAAAGGAAAAAAAAAGAAGGGTTGAAAGGAAAATATATATATAAAAACAGCTTTCCATTTCCTGGACTGATCGCTGAGGCGGGTGGCGCTGACATGTCATGAGTCAAACGGCATCATTTCTGCCAGCGCTGTCTCGCCGCTGACCTTACAAATGATGCTGTAGGCCCGCGCCATATGCCATTAAGCACGGTGTAAAACAGAATGGGCTTTTATCCACACATACAGAGGCTCGGCAAGGGGTACTCACCACCCTAGTCTTCTAGAAACCAGGCTTTACATAGCCATTTTCCCTATTTACTTATCCAAAATGTACAAAAATAAAGTTGAGCAGTAGAATCACCATAGGGTCACTTTTATCCCCTGCTATAACGAACTTAACAAAAAAGTTTACAAATCAGTGTTGCATGTCATTTAAGCTGTATATATTGAGCTCTAGTGTAGTTGAAATATTAGTTAGAAGTTGCTAACACAGACCATTACGCTATATTCCAATAGGGTACAAATGACCCACTTGCTGCTTAGGTGTAAAGATTTTAGTTATAATAACATGAAGAAATATGAGGAGAAGTAATGGGGAGTAAAATATCGAAATGAATAATTTAAAAGAAAAAAGGTGGGGGAGGTGGGGTACAAATGACCCACTGTAGGCATTAGTGTTAAAACATTTTGTATGTACACATGGTTGGTTTACACATTTGAAATGATGTCCATGTGTCTTTCCTATGCCAGAATATCAGATTTTTTTTTCTTTTGTCACATCTGGTTCAGTTGTATAGACTGAGCTCTAAGTGTAGTTGGAATGCTAGTTAGAAGTTGCTAACAGAGACAACTGCACATTATCCCAATAGTGTAAAAATTACCCACTTGATGCTTAGGTGTAAAGATCCTAGTTATATGAACATTATGAAGGTATTTGAGAGTACTAAAGAGTAAAATATCTGAACAAATGTTTATAAATTAAAAAAAGATGTGGGGTACAAATGACCCACTGTAAGCATTAGTGTTAAAACATACCGTATGTACGCATGTTTGGTATGTCCATTTGAAATTATGTCCATATGTCTTTCCAGCACCAGAATATCAGAATTGTTTTGGTACAACATACTTTCCTTTTGAGCTCAATTTATTGTTGTGCATGTCACTGTCAAATAAATTCAAATTATTTTTTTTTCCTTTTGTCACATGTGGTTCATAGACACAAGATGGGTTGGGGTGGTGAGCGAGGACCAAACCCTAGGAGTTTCCACAGTTTGCATTCTATGAGGTTGAAAACATGGTGCTCAGAGTCAAATCAATACTTGTGCTAACGCTAAAACATCTGAAGTATGAGATTATCTGACAAATTATTAAAAGTTTAAGCCTTTCAAGTCTTCAAACGTCTTGCTTAGATAGAACTTTAAGGTCCTTGTTATTGCAAACTCTTGCTTAGAATCTTTACACGACCCAAACTCAAAACAAAAGTGTGGGTTGCATAATTGTGTTTTGGAAATATTTCACAGACTCATTTCATTTATAGACAGCATTGATCTTTTTTTCCCCCTTCACTCGCTCAAAAGCAGATTACACCAGTGTTTCCTCTCTGATGCCTTATATACTGTCTGTTGGGCCTCTCCCTTTTATTGCCTCTTGCGAGTGTTGGTCTGAGGCGTCCCTAACAGGTGTTTGGTGCTTATCGGTCCACGTCTGGGTTGCTTATCTCGGGGCCCTCAGCTTCCTGCGTCCTCTCTGCCGCACGCCTCAGACCAGGGATATATTTCACTTAGCCTCTGACCCACACCTTCTCCCAGGCTAACGCTTTCTGATGCAGCTCTAAAACGGTGGACGGCTACAAAGGGGCCAGCGCTGCCAAGAGACTATGCTATTCAAACCTAATAAAGTCTTAGTTTAGCATTAGCACGCCTTAGCAGTGTCAGTCATCGCATTTCAAAACCAAACCCATTGTTGCATCAAGGTGATTTGTACAAAGTAAAGCTGTGAGCTTCCAAAATTAATCCTGAATGCAGAAGAGAATGCATGTCATGTCAAAATGTAGTGTTTATCCCTACATAATGCAAAGTAATTGGCATAACCACCTTAGAAACACAGTCTATAGGATATGTCAAGTTGAATCGAGGTCTCGGCCTGGCCACCCTCAGCTAAGCTTGCAACTTATAGGCCTAAAGGTACTCAAAAAGCATGCCTAAAGTAGTATTAGTAGTCATAATACGGTATTAGTTTTGCAAAGTCACTTGTATGCAGTAAAAGCATTTGGAAAAGCTTACCTGTTGTTTATGGCACACTTTATAGTACTTACTAAATGGTTAGCAGTTTATGTAAATTTCTTGTGTTTGCTATAGAAAAAAATGTGTTTTGATGGTTAATGGGATTTGAATTTTCAAATTTTCAAATAAAAGTGCACTAAATGTACACTTAGAACTTCTTTTAGTACTTGTTTTAGTAAAAGTTACTCAGAAATTGCTTATTGAAACACTGATAATCCATGACATCTGCAACTAGTCAAGGTTTTGAGCACACACTAACTGATATCAAAGTCTTATTGATTTTTAATAGATGTGTAAACAGTGACTTCGCTTGAAGACGCTACTTTTTATACTCATGTCTTTTAATAGAGCTTTTATCATTAATGTTGGAACTACCCTCTGAAGACAATGGGTGATGAAAACTGCTGCATAACTAGAAATTAATTAGTACCAGTATTATCTGGATAACTTTATGTTTTGTTGTTATGATGTATAAATGCATGCATGTTGATTTATAATTTAAGAATGTTATAATTACAGCATTTTTTTTAGGAATTGTATGTGAAACCTCAGTAGCCACTAACACAACAATGAAAACCCATTTGGTCCAACAACCAGGAGAAGGTGGTGACAAATCCAAGTGTCCAGTCCAGACCACATCCTCCCGCCATGTCACATCAGAAGAACTTCTGTGTGGAACTCATCATTGGCGCCTTTTCTCTCTCTCTTCACCTTTCTTCTCTTTCCCTCCAGAGCTCACCCTCCCCCCGCCTTCAGCAGACAAAAGTCAGGTCTGTAACCCCTGCAGCCCAACCCCCTGTGCTCTTTGACCTATAGTGGAGGCCTGGCTGAGCACAAACAGTGGTGGCCTAACCCCCCCTCACCTCAAACTCACCATTACCTCCACCTCCGCCCCAGCTCCGGTTTCACTAGAGCCAATGAAAAGGCCTACTGTAAATAACGGGGGGCCGTGGCCGGACCCTAGTGTTCCTCCATCCTACTGTAACAGAGCCCCCCGCACCTTTACAATGAAGCCTCTCATGGGTGTTAGGCTGCGGGCGCGCTCCCCTCTGTGCCCACTCCAATGGGGATTAGAATCAAGAAAAAAAAGAAGGGCCCCTGTCTGGTCCTCCAAGAAGGGGTCGCCGACCCCCACCAAACCAGCATCAGCACCCCAGACACTTTAGGCTTTGTCCCATGTGAGAGGCAGAGGAGAGGACGCAGGGGAATGCGGAGGTGGGGCTATGGCCTGAGACCAATCACTCTGGCAAAATGCTGTATCAAAACTTTTAGAGGCGAAACAGCATCAAAGCTCACAGGACGGACACTTCCCACAAATCTGGCCTGGGTCAGTTAGGGTCAGAATATACCAGGATTCTGCCAATAGCATTGCTACAGAAATAAATGCAGTATTAATAGTAAAAAAAAGGTATGTCCGTAAACAGTATTGAGCAATATCAACCATGCAACGCCTAGGTCCTACCAATGCCTAATGACCAGACAGCACTGGACATAGCTGAAACAAAGACCAGATACATGATAACAGAGTATAATGCCACCAATAACAAATTAGTCTTAATTTTAGATATTTGTCCCATTCAATATTAAAGTCCCTTGTGGATTCATGAACTGTATCTAGGTCTAAAAGTCTAATAAGACAGATTTTGATTGAATTTCCAAAAGTGTGGGTGCAACTTGGTTGAAGTGCAAAAGATGGCATGTATAGTCCCAACCTTACATATACAGTAATCAACAATTAACTATATAATTAAAAAAAAAAAGTTTGCTAAATGAACTGCATCCATAGAGGAATCTCTAAATATTGCTGACTGTTACATAATGTTGTATTAGCTGTTCTGTAGTAGGATCAGATTTGCAAAGTTCAGAAGCAAGTATAAAAATCCTAATAGGTTTATATATATTATCATTCATATACAGTACAACAGCATGCTAATGTATTGTTATCAACATTGTTAGTCAAACCTATAATTTCTTATATAAGTATTGACAGGTGAAAAGAAATGATTCCATCTATGATATAAAAACATGTAATACCACCACAATAAATTTACATAAAAAATAATTTAATCTTGCTTTAGAACATGTGACAACGTATAACATCATTAGTAAAAGGATGAAGCTTTAAATGGCGTTTAAAATTGCTAGATTCAACATGGTCGCCGCCGGCTACAGGCTCAGCCCAATTGTCCTGAAGTGACTCTGTGACCTACATACCCCATACCCCCCTTCCTTCCTTCCACCTCCTCCTCCTCCTCCCAGGCCGGCCTAAAGAAACATACAGAGCACAGAAAAAAAAAATGTATACAGTCGCTCACCGTAACCCGATCCTCACATTCATGTCTCAGGTCATTTTGGGTCTGAGCCATGTGACTGCTGCTCACTGTACACAAAGTTATGTCAGAGGGCTGAAGGCTAACTACTGTCCCAGATTAGGCAAGCGTCATGCTAACTGTCAAGTACTGTAAGTTTCAAAGTAAGGGAAATTGCTGGAATGACTTATGTTTCTGCAAAATAGCAACATAGGGAATTTTGAGGTTTACTAGTTGCTTGCATTTTTTACATTCTAAATTTGAAAAAAAGATACCAACTACTTTATTTATGCAAAAAAAAAATTTTAAAAAATGCTCACTCAGTTATTTAATAAAAAAATTAAACATTATTTCACTAAAATAATAGCTCTCGCTTTGCAATTTTTAATATCTTCATCTGGATAAAAATGAACCTTTTATAAAAGTAGAACTTAACCACTACAGGTAGAAATCCTACATTTTAAATGTGCTTGTGCAACATAAAATTTTGTTCTGCACTTCATCTGTGATGTCTTGCTGAATGATAACAAAGGAACCTTGAATATAAACTAAACTAAATTATTAATCAGCACTAAAACTGTGTTTTTAGGTATGGTTAACTCGGTTAAGTTTAGGCACAGATGCCCGCAGCACTTTGTGTACTGCACAAAAGTTGACAAAGATCAACCAGAAAGTAAAAAATTATGCATATTAACGAAAATATAATGCTCGCTTACTAAACTTAACCACAAGCTAAGATACTAGTAGAAAATAACTTTGTTTTTTTTATGGTTAAGGTTGGGAAATGTAACCAGGACTTTGTGTAATTTAGAAATCCTAATACAAAGTACGTTTTTATGTGACAGTTTTAAAACCAATTCACATTGCCATTTTCTTTTTTCTTAAAATAACCACAACCTTTTTTTCTGAACTTAACCAAAAAAACACATTTCAACCATTTCAAGGGGCACTTATTGAAAGACTTGGAATTAATTTTATTGCCACACTGTCAAACTAGGCAAAGCAATGTCTCAATTCTAATTAGAATTTTTGCAATAAACAGTTTATATAACATTTTGCCTTAAGTTTTTTTTCCCCCAAATTAAAAGGAATTTGGTTTGGTTTATCCCATACTGGCTCTGACAGTGTGTACCTACGCCTCTACCCCAGTTACCGGGCTTAGTGTTCATTTAGCCTAATCCCACGCCATCCATTACAGGCCACATCCAGCTTGTTGGTCCTTCATTAAGATGTGGGAAGTTGCCAAGGGGGTCCCGTCATAGCACACGAAAGTCGACCGTCCCATCTGTCTGAAGAATCCAACATAATCTTACTATAATCTTGGTGTCAACCTTTTGATACAGGGAGAGAAAAAAAAAGCCCTTGCGGGGGGACGTACAATAGAGACAGCAGACTCCCAGCCGTTTGTTTTTCCGGAACCGATTTTATTATTTTTGCCACCACAATGACGCCCGGGGGGTCAAAGGTCAGCGGGCCCGAGAATTTCAACAGATGAAGCAGTGTGCAGTAAGAGAAGCTGGGGACTGAGGGAGGGAGGGGGGGGTAGGAGTTTGGTTTGACCCCCCACCTCTCACCCCTATTGTCCCGGGACAACACAATGGCTCCTGTCAAACTCTAGTGGTCAGCTCTTTGGCCAAAGCCACTGAGCTATAGGCAGATAAAGCAGAATATCAGCCAATCAGAGACGAGGGACGGTTTGTCTTACAATGTATAGTAGACAGCCAAATTTTGGACTTTAGCGTAATTGCAAAATGGCTGACTGTTTGTGGGTATGATTATGCTGTTTCCTGAATTTAAAAAAAAGTTCTAGATGTTTTGTGGAAGTTTTGTAATTTGTTCTGAGTTTTTTGATGGCTCTATAGATTAACTTGTTAATTAATACATTGGGTGATGACATAGTCTTCCTTATTCAATGTCCAAGTGCCTGAAACCTCGGCCTCATGGAATTTTGAGTTTCCAAGGAAGAAATATCTGGGTTTTCCAGATTCTTCGTGCAAGATTACTTCAGAGAAATGAGAACAAACGATAAAGAAATAATGTAAAACTAGACCTAAATTTCACTGTCACCAATTTATTTATTTATTTATTTATTTATTTTTTAGAAACTTATCATAAGATTGACTTGGACTTAAAAAAAAATGTTGTTGACTTTCCAGAAGTTAGACTTTACAGAAGTTAGAAGCATTTGGGCTAATGTCTTTCAAATCACTTTCCAGAAACCACTGCTTCATGGAATTTTGCCAGTGACAAAAATGTTGTGTTTCAACAGCCCTCAGGCAGAAAAAAACTCATTTAAAATTCAAATTTGACTCATTCTCAAAGCGCTAAAGGTTAGCATTTTCCTGTGTTATCATTATTAAATAAAACCACATAATACAAGTAGAGATTTACCTTTTGTTGGGTTTATAGAATTTTTTTTTTACTATTTTTGGTCAGTTGACACTTGAAATGACTCTGAATTTTGTTTATTGAAAAAAAAAAAACAACTCCTTGTTTCAATAAGGTAAAAAAAAAAGACAAAAAAAAATGTATTTTGTAATATTTTTAGTGCCACAAAATCTCTTACCTTGACTGGCTGTAGATGTATATGCTGAAAATTTTTATTGCATATTTCTGTTTTGGTGAGGAATTCATATTGTGGTTTTTGTGTTATTGGACAGTGCACAAACTTACATTTAAATCTTTGTTTTGGCTTTGTTAAGGTTAGGGAATGATACTAAGGCAACAGTTGAATTAAGAATTAAATTGTTACATCAAATTTTGTAATGTAAATTGGGCTTAAATTTCAACTTATTTTTAACATTGCCATAGAATATAACTGGTGTCATTGTACAGATATGGGGCAGAGTTAGTGCTATTGCAGAAAATCATTTTAGTATTAACTTTAGGTTACTTTGCTGTAAGATTTAGTTTTTCATACTCTAACGTACAATAAAATTAACATTAACCATTATCAAATCAATGCTCAGTGAATTATGGCTGGCTTTATCTATTTTATCAGTGCCACTCCCACAAAGTTATGCCCCCAACTTGTAACATATTGCTCTGTAACGTGTAATTTAATGGTGTCACTCCAAAGTCAGCATGTCATCTGCCTGCGTGCTGGAATGTCTCGTGTGATTGGCCAAGACCCCCCCCCTGCCCCTCCTCCACCAGCAGCAGCGGCCCCATTGTTACCTGCTAACTGTTGTAAACCAGTAAACAAAGCTCCACTATCCCAGCGTGGGTCGTATTGTATGCAATTTAATAGGCGAGTGCCTCCAAGACCTCGATGAGAGCTGCTTTAAAAAGTCTGTTTGTGCCACGAAACTATTCAGGCGCGATGGATCATTGACTATAAGTATACGGTTGACACGAGGAGCACCGCGATTCGAGAACAGAGCCGTTTTTGTGGCAGCCATTTGTCAGGAGCAGCGTTCATTATTTATCGCACCATCACAAACGTCTATGGTCCAAACCTGTCATTGCCACCTTTTACAAAGACAAAAAGACAGTGTGTTGGATCAGAGAACAGAGCCGTGTTGCAGAGGAATACTCAGGAGACCTCTAGGATAGGTTATTTAAAAATGCATGACTTTTGCGGTCCACTATATTTCACACAAGACACTCTTAGTTTTAGTTTTAAAACTGCTGGCCAAACTTTTGGCGCAGACATTATTTGGCCTCCTGATTACAATATTTTTTGGCAGTTTTGACTATGTACCGTCAATAGTCTACCTTGAATGCATTCATATGGCATTGGCTATTTCCAATGTACATCAGCCTCAATGCATAAGCTTACATTTGACAGATATCAAAAAAATAAGACAATTGTGACTCCACATTGTTAATAAAGGCAGCAAATCAACTGATATATCAATATTTAGCATTCACATATTGTCTTAGTTGGCTGCATTTATTAAAAACATGCAGCATGATATTAGTTACTGTTACTAATGTTAATAATATAGTATTTGAATGCAACCTTTGAGTGAGTAAAAGGTAAGCTGATTTAGAATGACAAATGATGAACACCAAGGAAGCAGTGGTGGAGGAAGTACTCAATTCCTAATTTAAGTAAAAGTACAGATACAGTTTTGCTCTTGTGAAAGTATCACTTTAAAAATTCTACTTAAGTAAAAGTATAAAAGTACTTACTTTCAAATGTACTTGCAAGTAAAAAAGTAAAAGTATTTCACACAGCAACTTAACAACTCATTGTGTTAAATGAGGAATTTTGCTGATTTCAGATGAAATTAACAAACCAGTGCAAAAGAAAAGACTGAATCTGTCTTTCTTATTTTGATGCTACTACTTTAATATTTAACTGCATCTTTTATATTTAAGCACTGTGTGTTTACAGTGAGGGCACGGCAAAAACACATAATTTTAAACCAAAACTCAAAATACTTTCAGACCAACTCAGAAATGTAGTGGAGTAAAAAAGTACAGATACTTGCTCTAAAGAAAACTCAGCACTTGTGTTAATTGGTTGATACACTGTTTGTTTTAAGGCTTTGTTTGTGCAGTTATTTTTTTGTAAATGTCTGTCACATGGAAGATCATAAAACTTCTGCAATACAAGTTTCAGTGATGTTATGCAGACCTATGTATTACTACACAAGATACAGAGAGAAGACCTTTCTGCACTGCATTAGTGTGGGCATAGCATAAGCTGGTCTCTTTACATGCACTGACAGTGATGTATAGCTTCACAGATTAGCATCAATGTATAGTCTTTCCACACGGTCCCTTATTCGGCACCGTATATGGACCAAATGTGACAGCGCCACCCTTTTGAAATAATAATAAGAAAAGAAAAGAGTGTATTGGATCAGAGGGCGGCTTGTCGGAGCGGCCCGACAGTTCCCGGCTCAGTTCTGCTGGCTGTCCTCTAAATACCCTTGACATATTCTACTGAGATCAAAAGGCGTGAGGACAAGTCTGTACAGAGAGAGGAGAGAAGTCGGACTGTAGGCCACAGTCAGGCCTGACACCAAGAACGGCTTTAACACTTTGAGTCGGGACGCTTTAGCAAGGCCGTTATATCCACCAGTACAGGAGCCTGCTAACTTCTCTGTAAAATTAACACATTGTAAATAATAATCTTGTTAAATAACAATTTAACACATTTTTTTGTAACACTTTATAATAACTCGCCACTATTAAGCAGTAATATAGCATTAATAAATATGTAATTAACAATATTTCAAATAGGTTAGGTTTATTGACCATAGTTGTCATAGTGGCAGTGGTAGTAGTATTCATAGTAACAGTGGTAGGAGTGTGGTAATAGTAGCAGCAACAGTAGTAGTGCTGGTGGTAGTTGTACTAACAGTAAGTTCTTTCTATTAACACTCAATACCATGTAATAATACTTTAGAATAACTCCCAACTATTATACAGTAATAAAGTATAAATATATATGCAATAACAATAATTTAATGAATAAACAGTTTATAGATGGTTGTTAACGCTGCCATTTATGATTTTGCATTGATTTATGAGCTTATAACTCAAGAAGTCAACAGTAATAACAATATTTATAACTCAGTGGTGTTTATAAATGTTTCAGTAAACAATTAGTTAACTGGTTACTACTCCTTAACTAATACTTAACTATTGATTCAAAGTGTGAGTTAGTCTAAAGTGTTACCTCTTTTTTTTTCTTTCCAAAATTTGAGAATAAAATGGAAATCCAAAAATAATGCCACATTTATTCAAAAAAATTAAAAATACTTTTTTTGCAAACATATTTATTATTTTATATATATATATATATATATATATAATCCATAATTAGCTTTTTTAGCAGTTCCAACAAAATGTGTGTATCATCTACTCCAATAACCATATAGCTTCATATATCAATATAAACATGTACCAGCAATGCCGGTTCTGTGCATTTGGGGGCTCTAAGCAGGACAGGTTTGGGTGCCAAGCCTCTGTCTTTACAGTACAACATTTTAATTTAATTTTAATAAAACACTCACTGACAAGTTTTCAAATGGGATGAATGCTTTTAAACATTTTTAATTTGCAAATTTAGCAAGGGGGGCCCAGGTAAACAGGAATTAATATACAGATTGCACTGGACCCCACTTTCAGATAGACCCTCAGCAAAAATGACCAGCAATTGCAAGCAGATTATTAAAACCAGTAAATTAATCAAATAAGCAAATAATGGGGTCCTCTGATGTCTGTGGGGCCCTATGCAGTTGCTTAGTTTGCCTGTAGGAAGGGCCAGCCCTGTGTACCAGTGTGCTGTGAGGTATCTGTACACTCCTTCCACCAAAATGTAGCAACACAACAATAATGTTGCTCTTCAGGGTGGACAGGTCCCATCCCATCCCGCTCTATTGCTCCGAGGAGGAGGGGGGTACTCCTTTTGACCCCTCACCAAATGTACACCCCCCACCCATAGTGTCTTTGTCCAGTCAAAACTGTAAAGCTCTGATAGCCCCCAGTGTCCAGTCTGTGCAGAGGTCAGTGGACACATTACTTTAGCTTTCACATGCCCCCCTCCCACCTTCACCCCAAGGTCCTGACCCCCACCTTTGTTGCACCACACCCCCTCTTACCCACCACCCATCCCTGCTGCAAAAGGGGACCGAAGCTCTCTTTGAGTCCGGACCCTCAACCCCCCGCCGAGCGCGCCCCTTCACCACATTAATAGTGGCACTGGAACTAATTGCCCAACCTTTAAGATGTGCTTGGGACCCCGATCGCCTCAGCTGCCAGCCCAAGCACCAATACCCCGCCTGTCAACACTCCACCCCGAACAAGTGAAAACCAAAAAAATAAAAAATACAAGAAGAATCACAAAATTGACAGTTTGTCCACACAGGCCTTTCTGGTCTCAATAGACTGCAGTTATTTCTTTGTTACTGTAAATGCATGTCCATTCGGGCTTGTTGCAAAACATCGTCCACCAATTCTTGTCTCAGCATTTTATTCCTGCAAAGAGACATCAGATAAACATATTAAATACTTTTTTCTAATGTAAATTTGACATAACCTTTTTTGGGGTAGGCTGGAGTTAGGGCCAGGGCTTAGGTTACAGATGAGGGGTGAAGATTTTATTTTATTTATTTCATGGCTTCTAAAGGTTTTGGCACATTGTTAAATTTGACCATTGAGATTTTTGAAAGAGCACTTTTGGTTGTACTTTTTGTGGAGTTTTAAGTCCAGGTCATGGTTGCAGGGTTATGGTTAGCAGTTTCAAATTCTATCCACACAGTCTTTTTAATGTGTTACATTTAAATGGTTTCTTTGCATTCCCTCAGATAACATTGTGTTCAACCATTATTCAGTCTAAGATTCAAATATAAGAAAGTAATTGTATTGAAATCAAATACTTTCATCAGAATCCTGCAAAACTTTAGCATTTTAAGGCTATGGTTAAGTATTCTAGACAAACGTTTAGTTGTATTTTGTTAGGGCTAATGTTTACATGCTATTTACTGTTGTTGTCAAGATGTTTACTTAGCTTCTTGAGACATAAATGCATTCCTAAAATAACTTAATTTATTTGTGTTAATTATTTTACCATCATACACAAAGTATGTTATGTTAAAAGAAGCTTTATCATAGAAACAGATGTCTACATTTATAGCTGTCAATATGAATTTTGTATGGTTAAATCTCATGTATGTAGCTGACTATTGTGGACAAAAAGTTCAGTCCATTTAGGTTAGTTTTGAAGACTATTTTCTTCCAGTATGCTTCTTGCAAAAGTGCATCCATTTGCCTCCTCGAAGTGCTTTTATTCTGGTCTCACATTCTTAATGTAAGTTTTATATGACCTAGTTTTCTGTACTTGAAGCTACCTCTATAGACAAAAAGTCCCATTCATTTCTGTGGCTTCTGAGAGTTTCACTTCTGCAAAGTGAACTATATTTTCCATACTGTTTTTTTAGGCTTTTATGCAATGCCATTTTTTTTTGTGTGTATAAGGTATAGGCTTTTTACCACTATTGTCAAAGTCCCTATTCTTTTGTTGGCTTCAAATGGCTTTCGTTTGTTGTAAATGTCTGTGTAGCCTCCTTTTCTGTGTCTTCTGATTCCCACCCCATTCCTCAAAATATCACTGCAATGTTGATTCATATGACCCACTTTTATCCTTAGCTAACATTCTATTTTTATCCATTTTAGGCAGTTTTTGTCATCTTCAAAGACCGTCGTTCATTCACCGTCACTGTGCACTTTTCAGGCTTGTTTCCAAATTTCTCCCCTCCTTTTTTGCATCTTCCAATCCTCGCTTTCTCATCCTCGCAACCAGACATTTTGTATCCCATTTTCCGACGTAAACACAGACTGACAAGTACTCACTATGTACTTCTTTCGCGCCTCGCCGAGACCTTTTCCCCGGCATGCCATGCACCCGCCATTTTGCTGCCATCACACAAGGGGAAAAAGGGAGCTCCAAAAATCAGCCCTTTGTATTCCATGCACGTATTGGTAATCCGTCCCTATCATTCTGGAAATATTCTTCCCTGCGTGCGCTTTGAACTGTGAATTGCGGCGCGGGTGTAAAGTGGTGTCTAGCACCAGACTGTTGCTGTTCACACGTCTAGCGTCTCGGCCCGGTTCAAAGGGACGCTGACAGGGGAAGGAAGCTGCCTCACAGGGGGTTTTATGATTTTATTGGGCCAGGGGAAGGCATTGTTGCAAAGGTGTTGGGACTGAAGTGCTCCATGCCCTGGCGTCCGCACTAGTGTTTTGCTGGGGTACATTTGGTTACTGTCATAGTTCTGTGTACTTTTAACCCACATTGGGTCACAGTACTCTGCAAGTCTTGGACACTTTTTTAAGAGGCTATGAAAAAAGACTGGTGCCTGGAACTGGAATCAAATTTGAAGATCTCCTAGTTCAGGGGTAAATGATCTACTAAAACTAATCATATGTTCCTTTAGTGAGTGAAGTTTGGTCTGTATTGAAAAATGGTACAGAATTCCTCCTATTCTGCAAACTTTGAAGCTTTTAATCATGTTATAATGTTTGCATCTCAAAAACATACCTGGAGTAGTATTTTGTTTGAGTAATGCTGTTTGCTGAGCCTGTCGCCCTTCTCAAGAGCTACAAACACTCAGTCTCACAGCTCTACGTCGACACTTGAAACCAGAAAGTACTGTGCAATTTTAAAGCTCAGACACCATCACCAAAGTTGTTCTGCTAATTTCATCATAAATCACTACAAAGCAGTAAGCTCATTTATCTATCTGTTAGCTTCAGGTTGCTAATAGTAATGCTAAATAGCCATTTTATGCTCTGTCCATTCAGCACCATTGCCAGCAGGGGGCAACAGGCACCTAATCAATGCATTCTCTGTAACAAGTAACAGCTCCCCCCAAAAAATTTTTTTTCATATAAAATGTAAAATACTTGAGCAAAGGTGTCCAAAATTATTTCAGAAAGAAAATATGTCCCCTTTAAAACACTCCTGGATTCAAACAGTGATCCACTTCAGAAATAATTATTTTGTCCTTGGCCCAAAACTGACCTATCCTGCTATTTCCATAACTTTAAAAAAAAATCGGTATTCATTAAAGCACTCTTAGTTAACAGCATTTTTTTTTACACCTCACTAAAACTATTCAGTTTAGAGGTCAACATACACTGGAAGAAGTACTGTCTTAGAATGGAAGATTGAATTGTTTATGGATAGATATTTGTCCAAGTACTAAAGGAAAGGTGGCTGTTGACTAGGTTGACCTTTGATGTTGCCTGCAAAAAAAAAAAGACAAACAAGTTAGCAATCAGGTGATATCCAATCCAGCCACAAACCAGTGTACTCTTTGTGCCAATCCCAGGCCTGGATAAATGGAGAGGGTTGTGTCAGGAAGAGCATCTGGTGTAAAACCTATGCCAAATCAGTATGTGAATCACTTCAAACTAGGGGCCAGATGATTGCTTGTGATGAGCCCAGAAGAAAAAATAATGGGGAAAAAAAGAAAGGAAGATTGGCAGTAATACTTATATTCATAATATTTATAAGCATATAAGGGTCATATAAGGGTTAAACTGCTGTCAATAAAATATTTTTGAGAAGCAGAAAGACATATTTCAGGGATTTGGACAGCTGAGTGCGCGTGTTTGAATTTTTGGTGTTGTGTAAATGGCTTCTCAAACCCTTAGCTAGAAGCATATGGTCAGGCTGGACTGGAAAGCTAAAACTAATTCAGCTGTCTGTTTACTTTTGACACTTTTCTCTTTGCACTAGCAACAGAAGAACAGTGACACTGGACCGGGAGCCAAAACAGTATAGGCCTACTCTGCACGCAGCTGTGAAATTGTTACTGTCCAACTAAAAACAGAATATATGCTATTTGATAGAGTATATTGAACTTATGACACAAAATGTTTCTCTATGTACAGTATATGCACATTTTTGAATCCACCATGCCAAGCCAATCTAAGACACTGAAAGCAAGTCTTTCTTATTGACCGGTTTCACAGATAAGCATCATACATATGCATATGATAAAATAACATAGCAGTTATAATTTTACCTAAACAATGGACTCTGAGCTGAAAGCAAACACAGCTTTGCCCTCCCAAAACACTGTAGCTACTTGACGCTGTCTTTTACAGAACAGCAATGGAAAAGCTTGGTAATGTTGTTTTTTTATTGGGGGGATGGGGGTACTTTTCCAAAAATACCTTGTTTACTGTTTTAATTAATTCAGTAAGCTCTTAAAATGGCAGTAGGAATGAATGAGAATGCGTGCACTTCAGCTAATGGTAGCTCGACAATGGGGATCAATGGTAGAAGCATATTTTTGGATAAGAAATGTCTTTTTAGTCTAGAGCCTTTGGAGTCGATAAGCATTGAATGTATAACTGCTACAGAAAAAGGGGAGCACTGGATCATTTGAGAGTGCATTTACTGTATGGTTGTGAGCCGTAATGTCAGTGGTAGGTGCGATCCAAGGCCCAGTGATAGTGGAATAAAACTCTCCAATGAGCCTGATGAAATTCTTTGAGCCTTCAGTGCACTTTAAAGAGGCTACAGCGGCTCCTTGCACAAAGAATTCAAGTTATGTCTGGGCTTTTAAGCAGAGTTGACACTTCATCCGGCGAAGGGCTTCGACTGAGCCAAGGTAACGCTTCTCATGCCCCCCGACTCTGTGCAGAGAGCCATCCACGCTCCAAGGGACTAAACAGGGGGAAAAAAATACTACATTTTACATCTTACTTAAGAGTGTCTTTAATAGTAATGGAATGCACTTAAAACAGTTGTATAGGTGCATTTAGACTGATGACATAGACACTATGAAAATAGTGGTTATTATTGGAAAAGTGAATGCAAAAGTGAGGGACATTGCCTTCCAGAACATAAAATGAAAGGATAAAGTCATTGTAAAAAGAAAAATCTAAAAATTAAGACATTTTCCAATATTGTCAGTATTGTGAGCTACCCTGGTTTATAGACTTCTTCTTTGGCTGTTGGCATCAGCTAGCTAAAAATGACTAAAGCTAGTGCTAATTTTGTGACCAAAGGTCAAACATTTCCAAATGTGATCATTGCAGTTTTGTTTGTTTGTTGGTTGGTTTTTTGTTTTGTTGTTTTTACAAACAGATTTAAAAAGTCATTAGAACCTCTCAAATTTGTCTAATACCAGTTTATGGCTACTCTTGTACTCTTGTTGCTAGTTTTGACATTAGCATCACAAGCTAGGCTAAAGCCAGAGCTAACTTTGTGACCATTAACTTGACAAAGTTTATCAAACTGCAATAATAGCAATAGTAATTGCACTTTTATCCCCATGCTAATGACTTACCCACTGGTTTATGCTGCTTTGGATGTTAGCTTCACTAGCTACACAGGCAATAGCTATAGCCTAGCTATCCAGTGACCATCAACTTAGAACTTTTTAAACTTCTATGATACAGTTGAGAATATAAATATCTATAATGGAATCAAAATATATGGATAAATATCTACTCACCCCATTTTGTGCTACTTTTGTTAACATCACTAGCTACATAGGTTGCAGTTACATTTTGACTACCGGCATATTCACACTTAATAGTCTTCACTGTTTCTTTGGCCGTTAGCCTCACTAGCTACAATGGCTAATGCTAGAGCTAACTTTGTGACCAATGGTAGAACATTTCCAGATATGGTCATAAAAAGTTATTAGAACCGGTCAAATATGTCTAATGCCAGGTTAATGCTAGTCTTGTCATTAGCATCAAAAGCTACACAACTTAGTGACAATGCACTGTGGTCTAAAAAACATACTCTGATCTGACGAAGGCTGTTGAGCTGAAACGTAATCAAATAAATATTTTTGACATGGGATGACGGAGTGTGCGGTGCCTTTTTTGAATTTTTGATAAATCAGATATCAACACCACTCTTTCTGTAACACCACTTACAATAATACCACAACTCCGACCCAGCCATATTTGCATGCTTCTAAATAATCCGTTCGGGGCTGAATTTCTCCTTGCTCCTTTCGATGAACTCCCAGCAGCAGCGGCGGCGGCATCAGTAGCAGCAGTGGTGAATCTGCTTTCACAGCATGGCCGGTCACATAATCCTCCATGGAAATGTGGCCCGCTGACAGATGTGTGCATGGCTATCAAGAATTACAGCCACGATAAGAAAGACTGAACTTTATCCTCTTGCAGCAACAATACAGTGATGGAGCGGGCCGGAGTTATTATATGGTGAACATCTTGGACACGATGGGGCCACTCTTAATCCCATGAGCGTCTACTTAGATCTCTTCTCTGAGCATATTTGTTGAATATACTGTTAAATGTTGTTGCATGCATTTTTTTTTTCTTTAGCAATGTTGAGGTACCAATTTCAGGAGTCAAATACAGATTTTTTCTTTGAGCTTGGTTCATCTGTTGCATTTATTTTCTAGTCATGAGATGATCCTAATTGGTTTAACATCAGGTTGACCCGCAATGGACAACTTGACTTTGGCCTTTGGTGCAATGACCGTGCCACAATCATGTCTCAGAACAGATGCCATTAGTGGTCGCCACAGCAAACCAGTCGCATGGTGATTTGGTAGTTTGTTTGTTTTGTTTCTATGCTGGATGCCCTTCCTGTCACAACCTGCCACATACAGTGACTGGTGGAAGGCATTGTGAGTGCAAGTGTCTTGCCCAGGGACACAACGAGCCATGTTCGAACCGCCAACCCACTGACACACTGCAGCACTGTGGCCCCAGAGAACTTCTGAAAGTTATTTTAAATTGCATTATTTAGAAATAAAAAAAATGAATAAATACATAACATTGAATTTGTAGTTTCAATATTAAAGAAAATTTGTCAAGTTTTTTTTTCACTCTTTAGTTATTTAATTTATTATAATTTTTTGTGATATTGAAACCTTTCTGATTAGTTGCATTTTTTTTGTGTCTGTTTATTTTAAGTACTGTATGCTTGGTACTGCCTCCCATTTTTTTATGTGGTTAATTGTTCATCCAATTTCATTTTTCTTTTCATTTGTTTTGGGCAGCCCCAGAAGTCAAAGAAGCACCAGGCTCCTTCATTATATAGATAAAAAAAAGAATGTTCTTTCGGAATTGCCCATTTTTTTAAAGTTTTAAAACAGCCTATGCCATTAGCATTAAACATGGGATGGTGTTTTGTTGCATTTCCACATTTTAGTCCTTTCCTGAATTGTAACACAAGACACAGACGGGCATTTTTTCTGGGAATTTAGATATTCACTCAAATTTCTGCACTGTAAATTCGGAAATCCACCTGGCTGGCCAGAGCACTGACCTACATGCTATTTTTAACAACAAACAGCTCGAGACGTTTTTACTGGGCTACTGTGGCTGCGCTTCAGGTATTGTGTTTGATTTAGTACACCAAGAAATTCCCACTATGCAAACTAACTCCAGGGAGACGAGAAGTTGGAAGAATTAACAAGGAGTTTGTTTAGTCGGATGCCATTTAGATGTTTGCGTTGGAACAGTTCAAACTCATCTCCTCCTCATCTTGTTTTCTTGAGTGTTTAGTTGTTGTCCTTGATGGAGGAGATTGAGAAACTGAACTTGAGATGATACCACACAGAGACGGAGGAAAATAAAATACTTGTAATGTTTAATTTAATGTTTATCTTGGAGCGGTGGGGTTATATCAAGTTCTCCACTCAACTCGCTCTCGCCAAGGAAAAAAGCATCCTTCACCGAGTATTGTACAGCTGCAAATGTCTGCTTTAAATGTTGTGAATAGCGCTCTTGAGTTTGCGCGAGGCGAGCTGGTGACCTTGCAGCCAGTCACCGGCGCGCACGTCTCCATAAAGCATCACAGCGAAATTACAGTTGTTAACACTAAACGCCTGAACACGCTCTCAGCACTCGGCTGTCTTCCTTTCTTTCACGAGCAAAATGAACGGCCTTATACATGCAGCTTTGTCATGAGACGCCTCAAGATTTTCACGACTGACGAGTGTTAAAGGCTCAGGTTTATCTGTCGTCTGTCCAATGCAGGAGTATAAAAAGCAAGGCTACTGTTGGTGCGTCATTGTCTTGTGGCAGAATCAGGTCACTTTCTCTGTCGCCAGGAGGATTTGTAAGGCAATTGACTGGAAGATTATTCTTAATGATATGATGAAGTTCCACCATTTGGTTCTGTTTGTATTGCGAGTGTTTTCATAAATTCCTGCGCCTTCTTTTCCTTTGCTTCCCTCAATCTCTCCGTTCCTCTACAGTTTCTCTCATTCACACGTTTCCTGTCTTGCTTTGGTTAACATTCATTCAGTTTGGTTGTATTTACCTACTAGTAATAAATGCGCTTATAATGTAACTTATCAGGACAAATGCTGCAGACAGTGTCAAACCTTAGGCTTAATGGCAAAAATAAGAGATATATGAGGAAGAAAATGATTAGTCTCTCTTTGCATCTGTCTGGATTGATTATTGCTTGTCTAGGGCTTCTTGCTGGAATCTACTATACCAGGTTTTAAAAGTATTAAACAAGTATTAAATTTGATGGCATCAAAATCAAGGTATTAAAGGTGTTAAATCTTAATCAGTGGATATTACATTTTGTTCATCTGGGTATTAAATTTGACGAATATTTTTGAAAATATATTGTACTTTTTAAAAATGTTATTTCATTTATATTTTACATTTGTCATTGTTTTGTTGATGACAATGTTGGTAATTTCATTCTAAATGGCATTAAAAAGGTCTTAAATTTCTCTTGACAAAACATTCAGTCTTCATTCTGTGCTGAGATCCAAGTACTAAAGTTAATGGCAAGAAGTATACTTTTACAAATCCAGCTTCACATCTCTTGTGTTTGTGTGGTAGCACTACAACAACAACAACAAGAAAAAAACAAAACAACTTTTGCATTCTTTTTGTGTATCTAAAAATATGTGAGGACAACTGTTGATTAATACTACAGGTAGTGCTACTTCGCGCTGCATGCACTAATGACTTGTGACAGAAACAGCGCTCTAACAAGGGATCTAAAGTTTTTGTGCTTTATCTTGTATAGCAAAAGCAAAAAAAAAAAAAAAAAAACTTGGAGTATCAGTATCTCCAAGCTAAAAAGGAAAACCAAGCTTTGCAAAACTTCTACATAAGATAATGATGAATGCATAGAGCCACGATATCGAATAACAAAAAGTGCATCGCCGTCTCCTAATTCCATCACGGCTGTATCTCCCTCCCCAAAAAAATATGGAACTAATGAGATCATCTTTTTTTTTTTTTTTTTTTTTTTTTTTTTTTGCATCTGCCTGCTTCTATTTACAACCCTCCCTCTGCCTGTGTGACTCATGCCCGACTGAGAACATCCCCGTCCCACTGCTCCAAGTCTGGGATTTGGCCGGATACTTCCACGTCGCCTGTCTCCCACTAATCTCAGTCGGTAAGCCTGGTTGTGGAGGCCACGGTGTTCCCGGGCTGCATGGTTCCGACCGACACAGAGCTCTACATCCAGGGCCCGGGCGAGGTGACAGAGGCATTACGGCTGAAGCAGGAGGAGGGGGGGAGAGGGGGGGGTGTACAGTATAGCCCAAGCACCTGTCTGATATTCATCTGGGCTGTGTAAGAGCTGATCCGCCGTGTGCTACATGTGTTATCAGAGTGGCTTTGGGCAGAGCGCAGAGTGTGAGGTGCGAGTGTGTGCGAGGACTGGCTCCCAGCAGGACTGTTAGGAGATATTCACCAGAGATGGCAGACTCTCATAGCTTTACTTTCATTCTTTTAGCCTATAGTACCACTGGAATTGATATTGCTTTTAATCTTAATGTGGCTTTCTGTTAGTGGTATTCTTAAAATAAGGATTTCCATCATCCTTGAGCCAAACCGTTATCTCCTGACCAAAATCCTGACTCAACTTTTTTAACACCATTGTTTAGGAAAAATAAGACCAATTTCATAAGCATGCAGTGTACAAAAAGCTGAGACCATTTGTGACAGTGAGTGCCGGTAAATATTTTGGTCTTGGTAAGAAAAGGTCTAAGCTCTTGTAAAGGTGCCGGTAAAATGCCTTTGAGCATTTAAGTGGACATTTTAGGTCGTTGCATCAAATGTACACGACATATTTGAGACCTGTTTAAACGTATAAGAACAAATAGTCTGCATTTTGGCAAATTTAAGACTTTTTAAGGGCTTAAATTCAGACTTTACAGAGTTTTTAAGACCCTGCAGAAACCCTGCAAGGTCTAGAAGAGGGTCCCCAGGGTCGCCCACTACACCTGACAGTTTGTCCCAGCATCACTGGGGGTCTGCTCAAATGCAGAGAACAAATTTCCCTATGGGGACAATAAAATATACCCAACAATACTTGACCTTACCTTATACTAGTGCCCACAGCTGCAGTTTTACTTGGTCTTGAATCCAACTTTACTCAGACTTGTCTTGAACTCAGATGTGGCAGTCTGAGATTTTTTAAAGCCATACATTATAGAAAAATACTATACTTTAGAGAACATAGGAAAATGTGTGTTTGCTTTAAATCAATAAAATCATCATTTATGTATTTGAAACACTTTTTTTATTTTTTACTTTTCCCTGTGATTTAGTGTTAGTTTACAGGGTCTGGTCTCAGTTTGCCTTAGTTTTGAGCTCATCTCTGTCTCTGTCCTTAAAAGTCTCGGTCTTGACTCGGTCTCGATCCCCAAAGGTCCTGGCCTTGTCTTGGTCTCGGACTGGCCTTAGTCTTGTTTAGTATGCTCTTGACTACAACACAACTATATAGCTTACCTTACAGATGACAAACCAGTGTGTTCTTTGTGTCCTGTCCCAAGCATGGATAAATGGAGATGTTTGGGTCAGGAATTTTGAAAGCCCAGGCACAAGTTTCAGTCTCTGTTGCAGAGTTACAGCTCACGGTAACTGCTCAACCTCAGTACATCAGCAGCAGTCAGAATCCAGGATACTGCATTTATATGCCACAGTATCCTAGTTACTATCTGAGTTTTCCAGGTAGAGTATCCCGATCTCTCATAACCAGGATACTGCCATATCCCAGGTACAAAATTCGGAATACTATGCTTAAAGACAAAACTTTGAAACTTAAAAAACCTGATCATAACCGGGATACTCAAGTGCATGATTTGTTTCGTTGCCCTTTACTGATCTTTCCTGAAAATCTAGCTATAAACTTTGGAGTAGTTTTCCTAGCCGCCAGTAACATAACCTCCTCCTACAGCTAGCATAACGCTCTATGTTAACCCATAGAGATAGAATAGAACACTAGAGTGGACACTCTAATGATAAACTGCAGTAATATACATCCAGAGCAGTCACCATATTATGACTGTAGCCATTCTACCAAGTGCCATGTAAACAAATGGAGAGCTGCACTTGCTTTCACCATATTCTTTAAATTTATTTTTTTAATTTGATAACTTTTTTATATTTTTGCTTGATCTAATGTCTAGCCTTTTTGTTCTTGCTCCAGCACAGAGATATTTTGGACAGTTGCTTGGTTCAGTGGCATATTTTAATTGATTGTCCTTACACTCTTAAACTTGGTGCAGTGGTCATCTGTTCTAACATCTTTACAAATACAAACATACAGTGGATCTGGATAAAAGTAGAGACCACTGCGATATTAATAATGTTAATATAATTTTTTGTTTGTCACTGTTTCTCAATTTCCAGCATTTATTATTTTTATTTATGTCATTGTTTTTACATTACTTACCATTAGATCTTACAGTCAAAAGATGGCTGCCGGAATTGCCCATGAAGCGGTTGCTATGGCCACTCTAGTGTTCCATTTATCGCTATGGGTTAATCTAGTCTGTATTGCAATAACTGCTGGCATGCTGCTAATTTCACGCTGTTCCAAAGAAACTACAGTGAGTTAACATTTCACTAACTTGAATTACAGTAGTTGCAGCCTGTGACTGTCATTTGGTCATGTGACTGTCGTGGTCACTTTTGTCATGTGATACAGTAGAGGAACAAACGGTGGCTAATGCATTGGGTCAAGAGTCCCATGTTTCTCTTCAGCTGAATTTCCAACATCCAAAATTTCTATGTAGGCAGTGCTTGTTTAATTTTTTTTTTTTTTTTTTTTTGCGGTCTTTGACTTGGACACATCTACCTCCCACCTCTCCGCGCTCCTGAATGAACCAATTAAGGTGGTCAGCCCCGCTCTCTAATTCCACTGCCCCCCTCTCCACTCTGCCACCTCTATTCCTCTATTTTGTAACAAAGCTAATTAAAAATGGCGTGTTTTGTCTGCTGCCGGGCCGGTGCCAGTCACATCGCCGCTGACTTTGTTTGGAGAGCCGTGACGTTTGCCAAACAGGAACGGCTCCAGCAGGAACACTATTGAAAAAAGGCTCATTTCGCACGCTTCGCAGTCACACCAGGGAACAATCGAGGTTATGTTTATTAAAAGACAACAGAGAGGTGGACTGCACGCCAGGAGCCATTCACGGCCAAAAGCAAAGGGTCTGGTCTGTGATCACACTCAGAAAAAAAAAACAAAAAAACAAACCAATCCAGCAGAATATTAATAAAACGATAAGCTTGTTTGAATCCACTTTTGTATTGGTGAAATTGTGGAGTAGTCCTATCTTTTTTGATATGTAAATGAAATGACTTGAGTAGAAGCAATACAAGCAGATGTCATCAGAGTTACTTTGACTTTTTACATAGGATTTCACAGAAATAGTTTTTTTCCTACTTCTTTGTAACCTATTTTTACACCCTCTATTACTATTTAATACTATTTTGGACAATACCGTCAGTATGTGTAGTTATACTTCCTAATTTTGGTACTGAAATAATCTAAATCTTGAGTACTGTAGAAGACTGTTTAAAGGTCCCTTATTCTGCTAAATCAACTCTTTTGAGATTTTAATCATATTATAATATTTCCACTTCAAAAACAGAACTGGAGTAGGATTTTGTTTTATTCACACATTTGAGTAATCCTGTTTGCTGACCCTAACCCTTCTGAAGATCTGGAAATCAGATCAAATCAAACTTTATTTCTGTAGCACTTTCCAACAACCAAAGCTGACCAAAAACAAGATAAAAATCAATAATAATATTGTTCGGTATTGCTCACCACTCTACGTAGACGCGTGAAACCAGAAAGTACTGCTGCGCATTATTAAAGCCCATACACCATCACCGGACTCATTCTGATGAGATCAGTGCTTAAATTGCTGTCACTACAAAGCAGTCAGCTCATTTACTGATCTGTTAGTGTCATGTTGCTAATAGCTGTGCTAAATAGCCATTGTATATTTTGTTACCAGCAGGGGGCGACAGACACCCAATCCAAGCATTTTCTACCATTTGAAAGTAACATCTCACCCCAAAGGAGACGCTTTTCCTGCGTATACATTATTTTAAGTTGTAAAATGGGAAATACAATAAAGCAAAGGGGTTCAAAAAGCCTGGAAAAAGCATAATAGAATAATAAAAGTCCTTCAAATGTTGAAAAATGTATTATTTAAAGGTTTTGATTAAACATTTCAAAATTGTATATCATATAAAACATAATAACCAGCACAAGCTTTTGCTTTACTGTGAAACATTTATCATATGGAGCAGTTTAGAAACTTTTCTGTTTAAGTGCAATATGAATTGTGCAGTTTGAATTAGATTTTTTTTTTTTTTTTGTATTTTGCTTTTTTTTTTTTCCTATCATGCACTATGTCTAACTATTGCATGTCAATTAGAAACAATGATCAATGTATTAATATTTAAATTTTGAGACTTGTACGTGGATACTACCTGGACTTAAGTAATTGTTCAAAACTTGCAGAAACATATGCAAGTGTCTGTAACTCCCAACTAACTGTTAAAGGTAGCCTACTCTTGCACCTAGAAATAGCATAAATAAATAAATAAATAAAGTAAATGTAAGAAGTGCAAATTGCTGTCGGTATCATTCCCACTGCACTCCATATCAAAGTGGGCCAAACATTTTTCACAACGTTTCACAATTCAAGTGAGTTTGCGTGTGCACGTGGATGTAAGTCAGCGTATGTGTAAGTCAGCGTATGTGTAAGCAGCGGCGGCTTCCTGCAACAAAGGCCAGCCGTGCCGTGTTTACACATATTCAGCATGTGGTGAAACGAAGGAGGAAGTGATAGTGAGCAGCAGCTGCTTCTGGAACCACTCACATGAGTTTTATTCTTAGAGCCACACTTAGGACATCTCTGGGTTTACTGGAGTCCAGCAGCGGGATGGAAAAGGCGGAACTGGAACTGTCGGCACACTTTACATTACAGTCGAAGGGAAATCAGTTTTTTGTGCTGGAGGGAAGATCGGCTTTAAAACTGTGTTGCAATATGAATAACTGCAAAATCTATATTCAGCATTGTGACAGATATTTAGAATCAGATAGTGTTAGCGTTATAAAGTCTAAAGAATTGACACAAATGCCTACTGTATATTCTGGCTACGCCAATAAGGGAAATTAAAATGGATCAAACACATGTTCTCCACCCTAACTTGTAAACAGCTTAGTCTAATGACAAGTTTCCAAGCAAACACACTGAGCTAACACTCAAATGGTTGGAGGTCAGGCTAGGTCTGTGTGGTTAGTGTAGAAATGCAGTGCAAATTAATAGAAGATTGGTTAAAAAAGGCCAAATTCTCCATTGTACTTACCTGACATCTAAGGAAAGCTAAATGCTATAAAATACTTTTTTTTTTTTTTTTTTTTACATTTGTGTGCAGGGCTTCACATTAACACTAGCCAACTGTCCAAATTTAATTTTAGATATAATAACACAAATACTCCCACTAGCCACTTTGATCTGTTGAATTTTGCACACCTATTCCTTAAATTTAGAGGTTAGGCCTGAATGTATGTTGCTCTCCATAAGTGTATAGTATATAGTAATTCAACATGAATAGAGAAAGAAAAATATTAATAAAAAAAAAAAACATGTGACGCCAAATGGACAGAGATACAACTTACTCCACAACCCATTTGCCTGGAAATTCCAGACTCACCGCTGTACCAGTGGATGAGTCTGGTCGCCATAGAATCAATTCGATTTCTAGCGCGGAGCAAACGGGCAGCGGAGTTAGCCAATCAGAAAATGGCGGATGTGATGTTAACAAAGCGACAAGAAAGTAAGCATCGCGAAAAATTTTTTTTTTAAATAAAGGCTTCTAGTGCTGCAAGCTGCTGTGGTTTTAATGACTCAATATGTTTTTGGTCATTTAAAACGGAATTTACCGCTGAATGAAACAAACTCGGCTCCTCAGTGCTTCGCGAAGAACACGTGACTTAAATAAGCGAATCAAATGCACGGTACGGTTGGGATTTGAGTAAACCACTGCGGATGACGTGGTGACCAGACTGATATTTCTCTGTATAATAATACAGAGACACATCAGTCTGGATTTTCCAGGCAAACAACCCATGCCCTGTCCATACATAAAACCAAATTTTACATTTCTTTAAGCTTATGATACATTATAAAATAAACTCAAACACAAAAAAAATAAAAATATAAATAAAAAATAAAAAAAATAATGTGGCTAGCAACATTTGACAAAGACAAGTCATGGAGAGGAAAAAGGCAAATGTCAAGCCAGCGATAAGTTTAGCAATAGACTTAGCAAGCAGTAGTCTTTTGTGACATGGCTTTGTCTGTCAGTAATGCAATTTCTAAATTTTGTAAGGCTAGCTATCAGCACAATCCAACACATCCAGTCTTGTCTTTTTCTGCAACAAACATTCTGCCAGCACTGTGCACAGAACTTGCCGTCTAGTCCAGCAGCAGCCCAACTAAAGAGCTAAAGCTGCAAGCATGCAAAACTAGTATAATTAAAATGTACATTATTTATTCATGGTGGCTTGAAGAAAATGTGAAATTAGTGACTTGTGAATTGTAGAAGTGTAGATTTAGATGGACTACTCGATTTCCAGAGAGTGACAACTGGCTGAAGTTTCAAAGGCCTAGACTCTATGTTCATAATGTCCATTCTAACAAACTGAAGGCCTATTCTATCCATTATCTAAATTCCACTGTCTGCAGAGAGGGTTGACAATCCAAAGTCTTTCATTATTACAGTAAATTGTCCAGTCTCATAAGCTCATTTAGTTACTGTCCCTGATCACTTTACAGCAGCTCTGAACTCTTTTTGCCGCAGTCTCAGTCAAGACACATTCTGAAGCCATAATTATGAGCCCAAACCTGAAAGCTGTAAACATGGCCTCCAGCCTGCAGCCCCCGGAGTGACCTCTGACCTCTGAGCCCTGGGCCAGGCCAGCACAAACATTTACCATACAGTCAAACATTGCACACACATTCTGCAGCGTATTTCGTCTGTTTCTGCATTGGTTTTCTTACCTGTAACTTATCCACACTGATAACTGGGTCTCAGTGCAAATGGATTACACAGCTACCTTTTTAGCTTATTGTTTAGTACTTTAAGTATATAAACTGTTCAATATTTTACACAATTGAAAATACTTCATGTTAAGAGACACGCTATGCAAAAAAAAAAAAAAAAAAAGCTGTTCTTTAAGTTTTTTTTTTACATCTATAAAGAACTTTCAACTCTTAAGTAGTTATAAAACATTAATAAATATGCAATTAACAATAGTTTATACATGAGCTTATTACTAAAGCATTATAAATAATAGCAATGTTTATAACTTAGCAGTGTTGTAAATAATCAACTGACTGGTTACTAATCTTTAATAGTTTTTCTAAAGTACAGTATATGTAGTGGTAATTTATTTTGCAGTCTCCCAATTTTCCTATTAAAAGTGTATTTTTACATTCCATTAATATTTCATATGTAGAAGTAATATGTTTTAATATGTAGTAGTTCTGTTAGCGGAAGCTAGATTTTAAAGAGTTATTGTACCTGTCATAGGTGGCCTTGTTTCTTGAAAGAATTAAATAACATAAGATGTTTTAAAAATAATCTTAGAAATAGTTTGGCTTTTCAGTGATATTCGTGTTTTATTGTTTTTATATATGGTTGTACTATACTGTTTTGTAGGTATTAGTGTTTCTCATATATAACACTTTGTTTTTAACTATCCTTTGTATGTATTGTTGAATTTTGTATGGCGTTGTTTCCTTATGTTATAGACCCCAGCAACTTATGGGAATCCATTTTAAACAAATCAACAAATCATTGCTCCTGTCTGCTCCTCCAGACAATACCTACTGTAGGGAAGTTATTATCTCAGAATTTTCACAGACCATCTAATGTTCTGGGGTTGAACATTTGAAAGATAGAAAATAGAAAATAGAAATAGAAATAGAAAAATATAGTTATAGTATAGTGTTTTTATGGAGCTCAAAAGTTGTCAAAAGGCAAAGTTACAAATGCATTTTGCTCAATTCAAGTTTTAGTTAATGTTTTTGATAGAAATTAATTGTGTTATGGTCATAAGTTACCACATAGCTGATTAACCTGCGGCAAGCATCTTAACTCTTGATATACAGGTTTTTCAAAAAGTCATTGGGGAAAATGAATGGGAAATTTACTTCTGGGAAACAGGAGTGGCCGGACACTGTTGAGCTCCATAAATTATTCAAGATTCTTTATTGTCAATTTTTCTATACAGACACACAGGGGAATCAAAATGTTTATGATCTCTTCAACATGCAATAAGATAAAAATAGACTAAAATAAAAAAAGTAAATAAAATGGATATAAATTACAATAATTTCAATATACATTAAATACAACCTATGTGCAGAAACAATAGCTATGGTAACAGTGTAAGACATCAGTGTAGGGCAACAGTTACAGGGGCCATCTGTGAACAAAGGCTCAGGTAGAGTCTTAGTGGGATTTTGATTAGGTTATGATGAGATTAAAGTTAAGTTCAGCAATTATATGTTTGTAAAACGTGGGTCCCAACAAAATGACAATAGAAAACAGTGGCTTTCAAGATTACACCAGTTGACAATCGATTTTTTTTATTTTTTTGACTTAAATGTTCACAGTGCATATGTGTCTAGTTATGATCACCGTGAACACCCAGCTTTACAGGCCCATACATGACCCCACCTGTCCCACACGGAGCTCCTCCCTCAGCTCAGACCACCACTGTCCACTCCCTCCCAACACCAGGACACGCCATGTTGCGTCAGTCCAGCTCCCATTGTCCGGTGGTCAAGCTTCGCACCCCAGCTCCCCATCTCGGACGAAGGTCATTCATCATGACAGCATAAAGCCCCAGCCATTAGCAGTTGATGAATGACCTGGCCCACCGGTCAAGCCTTGACCTCCCCCTCCCTCTGGGCCCACCCCCCTCTCTCCGGCTGTTTTTGTCCTAATCTCCGGCTTTCTTCAAGTCAAACTTTGAGATTCCTGTCGGTCGGGCTTTACTGTATCTATTTGCCCAGTGGCTGGTATTAACCCTTACACACACACACACGCACGCATGCACACACACACAGACACGCACACACACATGCACGCGCGCACGCAAACACGCTCACACACACGCACACACACAGGATGCTCCAGGCCTTATCTGGGCTGCTTTTAAGGACAGCTGTTGAGTGCAAGGCGCTGACCTTTGACCCTGTGTCTCCTTTTCCTCCCCACCATCACCGGTACGACCAGCGCGACAACCCCCCACCCCTCTAAAAATTCCTGTCCGGCCGCGCTTTGTCTAAATAAGTTGTGTGCGGCAAGGCATTCTTTTGTGTGCAACATGTTTGGTTTCAAACAGGTTTTTGACTTCAGAATTATTGATTAACCATTGGATTATGTCCATCTTATCAAGAAAAGTAGAGTTTTGAAGTTGGATAAGTGTCCGTCAGCCATGTTGTTCATTGTCTTTGTCATTCATTTTCTGTTAATGCCTTTTGTTAAATGACTCCTTCTTGCCTAATGACAGTAATCTAACTATAGGTTTTCATTAGAAACTGTTTTACCGGTTGAGTTTTTCATATCAAATTAATGACATATTTTCTATCTGAAGTATTTTACATGTCATTCATATGGTTAGCACACAATGTCCAGTGCAACTGTTGGTCTTCATTCATTTTATTGCTTGTGGCTTTTATGACTTTCAATTTTGGTATTATTCCCCATTCTGTATTTTTGTAGTTTCATGTTGTTCCGTTCTGTGGGCATTTTAACCTCTTTTGTTCTCTCTGTCATAGCAAGCAGTTCATCACAGATTATAAATATTTCAATTTAATATGAAATATTCTAAGTTGCTGTCACATTTCAGTTCCATTAAGTTTAAATAAGTGGCGAGAAATTTTGGTTACCATCTAATTTACAGCAAAGCCACACCAAGTCCCCAAAAGTCACTTTATTTTAATATACTCTAGTTCAGTGGTTTTCAAAGTGGGGTCCGGAGCCCCCTGGGGATCCGCAAAGGTACTGTAGGCGGCCCCCCAGTGGTTGTCTATGTTACATTTATAAAAATAAATCACGTTTGACATTAAATACAATCAGAAAGAAATCTATGAGAAAAAAAAACACGACAATCTTTTGAATATGGTGAAGTTTTATTCTTGGGGTCCAGGTTGGATTTTTGGAAATTTAAGGGGACAGTGATTGCTGCTGTAGTTCATAGCCTAATATGACACATTTGTTAAGTCTATTAGCGTCATGTTATAAAAACATGACTCCTATTATGTTTTCATTTGGCTTTAAAACTATTTTAAAAAATTTCAAAAAGAGAAAAAACATCAAAATTATTAATTACTTCCAATTTTATATAAAAAATGTAAATAATTTAAACAAAATAATAATTATAAAAATAAATTTAAAACGTTTGTGCTATTTTTTACATTTAATTTTACAGAGAATTTAGTAGAAGTTAGTTAGCAAATTTATTCATTATTCGTTCATTCTAATCCATTATAGTGTCTCCCACAAAGACCCTATGATCCCAAATACCAAAAAAGAACCTTTCATGTTTTTAATTTTCCTATCAAAGAATGTATTTTACATTCTAAGTTGACCAGTATATCTCTTCCAGCTTGTCCCACTCAACACTTCTCCAGCTCTTTGCTCCTTTTCCAGAGGCATCCCATGTGTGTTGTGTTATAAGTGCAGGCCCGTGCGCCACATCTGTACGGGACAGGGTCTTTTCAGGTCATCCCCCACACTGTGAACGTCGCCCCCTTCCTCCTCTCACTGGACACTGGAGCAAGAAGTGTATGTGTGGAGCAGAGGAGGAGGGGTGGGAGTGGGGGGTCAGTTACCGCCTAGAGGGCACTACTGCCTTCAACTTACAGCACTCAGGCTCAGGCCACAATACAGCAGCTACTACACAGAGAATGGTCCTTGCATTTAAAGAGGTGTCGTCCCAAAAAAATGAAGAGTTCTAGTAGTTTTATTGCAACTTTTTACTTCAACTTCAGTAGTATTGTTTTTGAAGGAACAATGCTCTTCAAATAGCCAAACTAGGGCCACAGACATTAGAGGGGCCCCAAGGCTTATCCATTATTTGCCTATTGGATAAATTTGCCAACTTTACCAAGCCCCTAAAAGCCACTTTAATTGAATATACTGTAGTTCATCGGCGAATATGACTTATTTGGTATAGTCTATCAACCTCATGATACAAAATATGACGCCTATTATGTTTCCATACAAATTTTAAAAACTTTTCAAGAAAAGAAACCATGAAAGAGTTTAAATGCAAATTGTATATAAAAATGTGTAAATACTTTAAACAAGCAAAAAATAAAAAAAATAATGTTTGGGCACATTTAGCAGCAGATATTTAGCTAATTTATTTCTTATTCACTTCTTGTCCTTTTAGCTTGACTTCAGTCCATTATAGTGTCATATAGTGTCTATTGGATTAATTAATTATTGCCAGTCATTTTTGCTGAGGGTCTATCTGAAATTGGGGGCCAATGCATATTGATATATTAATATGTTTCGCTTTCGGTTTACCCGGCCCCCCCTTGCTGAGTTTACAAGTCAAAATATGTCCTAAAGCATTTCTTTAGAAAAATAGTCAGTCAGTGTTTTATTAAAATTACCTTAACAGTAGTAGTCACATTTTAATGGTCTCAAAAATGACTGAGATGCTTGAGTCCCCAAACCTATCCTGCTTTAGGGCCTCCAAATGTACAGGACCGGCACTGCTTACCCGAGTACAAATTTTGGCGACTCTACCTACCTCTGATAGAGATGGACCAAACATAAAACATATTGGGCAGCACATTGAAGTTGTTTTAACCCAACAGTACAAAATGGATGTTTGTTTATAGTTTAGCTGTTGTTGTTTTTTTACTACTACTAGGTGACATTTTCAACCTCGCCAACTGTAAAGGTTGTGTTGGAACTGCTCAGAGTGTCAATGACTGCTACACTACAGACTGTGGGCTGACTGAGAAACAAATGTAAAACAGAGTGCCATTCACTGTGGGGTCAGTGACTGTGATAAAATGCTGCTGTCAGTGAATATATTAAAACGTGTTTGCATTGACATCTTTGGGTGCAATAAAAAAAAAAAAAAGTGTCAGCGTTTTAAGCAGGAATGTACATAGTATCCAGCCACAAGGGGTTACAAGTCAGTGTAGTGTTAGGGCCAGTCCCATGCCTGGATAAATGGGGAAGAATGGGTTAGGGTGGGCATATGGCGTAAAACCTGTGCCAAATTAATGATACACACACACACAAGAAAGAAAGAAAAAAAGAATAAATAGCAATTAGCAGATATACAATAATATGCAAAGGTTTTAGTGAGATGTGCAAAATTCAAAAAATCTAGCGATGAATACAGAATTACATTTTGGTTCAATGAAAAGAGCATTTACCCCTGAACTAGAAGATATTTGAGTTTGAATCCAGGACACTATAACTTTACCCATGCCACCAATTGGACCAGTGACCATCCCCTAGGTTGGCAGTTCAAGCCGTGCTATGTCAATTGCACACTGTGTCATCGTGCCCTTGGGCAAGACATTTGACCCACCTGGCTTATGTTAGATTTGTGTTGTAGTGTTCTTGGTTATTATTCGGTGGTGGTTGGAGACATATAAGTAAAAACCCTGGGCTAATTTTATCAGCCGTTGCATATTTGAGTATTGTGGTCACTGAGAGCATTTTCTTATCTTCCAAAACATTAATAAAATGATAACACTGGTAAACAAGCAGCCCTTATTTAGCCGTTCACTGAAGTCTTGGTGAGAAAAGTTGCACTCCGCCGCTGCAAGTCCAAATTGTCCCCCTCTCCTCGCGGCTCCCAGACCATTTGCAGTCTGCCAAATGAAATTGAAATCAACTTACGCGTTAAGCAATGAGCAAGAAGGGGTGGAAAGAGAGAGGCCCCGGCAAACTGCACTTGACCGCTCTTGACAATAGTGCCCGGTCTCTCCCCCCCAAATGCACATTGATTAATGAATTAGAATCCCTTATTAGCAAATTGACTGTCTCAGCTGATTATCAAATTCACTTTCTCTATTAGAGGCAGCTGCAGCAGGGCTCTCACAGCTTGAACAGGCTCTCACCGGAGTCTGGGAACAAGGGATGGGATGGTCCCGCAAGATGTCTGTGCAATTAGATTAGAACATTCACAAAGCATGGGAACAATAGACTCCTAACAATGTAATGGATCGCAGTAGATTTGGTATAAAGTTACCCATCATCCAAAGACATATGGGTGAACTTGTCATTTTTAACGATTTTCTTCTGGTCATCTGTGCTCCAGAATCAGAACTGCATGAGGTGAACTGAATATTGTTCCTTGTGCATTCATGGCTGGCATGTCTGCACTTTCTCTGCAGTCATATGATGATTAGAAATCACAATAACACAAGGCCGAGCTGGAACAATCGTCCCATTGACCACATGAGCTAATGATATGTTGACCCTAGGCAACATTCTCAGCATCCACACAGTCGTCTGGCCATAACACTGGGGCTCTCAGATCACAGCCTTGAGAGGAGGAAGCAGGCAACACTGTATGTTATATACTAGAGGAGAGACTTATTATTTTTGCCTGAGTCTGATTATAATTGCAGTTTTAAAATGAATTTATATGTCTTAGTTCGGGGTTGTTGTTTCTCTGAATTGCACTAACACCTGGATAATTTGATACATTGTAGTGGTATTACAACATGTATTTAGATTTCCCAGGTTAAAATTGGTTAAAGCCAGACAGTGGTGCAGAGTAACACAAGTAAACAAATTTGGAAAAAAAATGACAGCCTGTGTCAATGCCCATTACATTTTTGATACAAAAAATTGATCAGTTGTCTCATTCTATTACTGACTACTTGTTTGTTGGTTGTTTTGGGCCAGTGGCGTAGGGCGGTAATGAGGGCCCCAGTGCATGTTTTCAGAATGTATTAGCACGTAGCACTACAAACAAGTCGGGTTAGCTTACATTTGAACTAAATGACGGTAAATTCCCAGACCATGTGAATGAAGCCCAATTCTCAGATTACCGCTGCCTATGCTATTGTTTGGTTCTCTCTTGCTTGGACAGAGACAGAAATCCAGTTAGATGGCTTCATCAAGATGTAAGCATAGTCTGACTCAGCTCTGCATGTTAACTTGGTACCACCAGGAAGCTGCCTTATGGGTCAAAAAAGCAAGCAGCAAAACCAAACATTCACAAAATATACATAAATGAGCTATTCCAGGGTGATCTTACACTTCCATAATACAAAATAATACAGATCTATCTCCTAAAGTGGCAGGCATATCCAAAGTTTTGAGGTGGACTTTTGGTGGTCCCCAGCGACCACTCCTCAACACGGGCCAGCCCGTGTGTGTAGAGCCATTGTGGCGGGTTTCACATAGCTCTGGTGGTGCAGTGGGTGAGGAATGCGCTCCCTCGGGACCCTCTCTCCGACCCTGGAAACAAGGGCCAACATAAACACTGTCCCAGCCCCCGCCGACCAGCACTGTCCTATCTCTGAGATGGTACATGGGACCCTAAATTTTTGTCCATTTTCGAGTTAAGTTAGGTTGAGTAGACTTTCACTGCAAGTGGGCTTGGACTGGCTTTGGTGTGTCTCCTGTAATCTTTGTCTGCTCATCAAACTTTTGGAACTTTTGAAACTATAAAAGCAGCCCGTAGAACCCAATATACTGAACTATTCTTTAACATCTGACTAGTCTAGGGAAAATATGCACATAATCAGTGCTGCAAATTGCTGTAATTAATCTCCAAACATATCTATGATTGTTCCTTGCTTGCAATTCACTGACAAATCTCATCACTTATAGTCAACTGCAGCAAGTTACATTTACAAGATTTATTAGGAACATCTTGCATTTAAAATAAATTGTAAGTTAAAAATTGTAGTTGTTTTATGTATTTTCATTTGGTTTAGGATGCTTAAGACTTCAAACTGGCACACATACGCAACCCAAAGCCCAGCCGCCGCCAGAGGACGGTCAAAAATTGGTTACAGACTCACCAAAGTGATGATGTAATAATTATTTACAATAGTAAATGGCACTAGTCACTGAGTTGGCAGATAATGGGCTCCTGTAAATAAACCTCTGCTCAAGTGTTTAAAATAAATGTTTGAATAATAATCATACACACTACATTAATCTTATTACAGTGATGAATAAAATGGACTGGATTATTTGCTAAAGAGGGATGATGATATATTTTCATCTGCACATGGCTACATGCTAAGCTAAATGTAGCACATTAGCATCATGGATTTGGGAAACATAAAGAGTTGTTAGGTATAAAAAAAAGTTCCTTACAATTTAATGTTAATATGGAATTGTAGCATATTTTGGATGCCGACGCCTGATATTAATTCGGTCAAAACTAGGTCGCTGCCCACTGGTGTGTCCCAGCCTTAAGACTGATTGGTCCAATGGTAAGGTCTGTCACATGATGAATTTCAACCAAACAAACCTAATTCAAAATATTTATCATTAGCAAGTCCTGGTCCAACACTGCTGTCAAGAAATTGCTGAAAATGCAACTTCTTATTTTGATGTTAGCACAACCAAATGATTAGGCAGTGGTCTCATAGTTTCTCATCCCTTAGTTATTATTAGTTATTTTGCTCTTTCTGCAAAAATAGTGTTGTAAATAAGCACTGGTGTAGACCTTTCACTATACTATCACTATACAGGGCTATGCAACTATATTTTCCTAGGGGCCAAATTGTTGTTAGCCTTTGGGCCGGTCATTTCCCTGCCCTGCTGGTTTTGGGAAAACAAAGTGTCGGAAATTGTCGCATGTACACTTTAGTGGTTTTTAAATGATTGATTTATTATTTATGGGTAGGTTCTGGCCCCTGAGCCACCTGAATGGCCCTGCACTACACTTTGGTAGTCCTCTAATTCAAATGTCATTTTTCCCTCCTCCTTAAGCTATAGTTGTACTTTTGCATGCTGTTTCGTTCAAATCTCTTCAACTTGAGTAGGCCACTCAACTTGTACTTGTTGCCCCTCTGCTTCTGACTACCCTGCAATAAGTGAGAATGACAAAAGTGCCAAAGTCCCGTGCATGTGAGTGTGCAAGTGAGAGTTACAGGCCTTACTAATTACCCCGTAAAACAACGCTCCTTCCATTTAAAACGCAGCAACGCCACCATTCCAATAAACAAGCATTATTCCAAACAAAAGGATTTCGGGAGCAGCTGAGAACCTTCTGTTCCGACTGTCGCGTAAACAGCGCTCTCAACGGATGGATGCTGCTGTTCCATTTTTATCAGCACACACTCTAAAACATGGGTATTTATATTTGTTATCTTTTCAGAGAGGGAAATATCCACCGGTCGACTCGGCTGTTCCCGGAGATAAGTGCAGACGCTGGGAGACTTGTACAGGGGGAATCTAAATGTTCTCGATAGTTTCTGGAGATCAGTGTCGAGGAAAAGATTATCTACTTTGTATATAGGAGGTAGTAGTTGGGTAGAATTAGCTGAAAAAGTAGCTGGCAACAGGACATAAAGATAGAAGTGAAAGAAATACAATTTGAGTAAAAGTTGCTTCAAAATGATAATACTCAAAAAAAAAAAAAAAAAAAAAAAAAAAGCTGTAGAGACAAGCCACTTAGGGTAGGACACTTCACCCACCTTGCTTGATGCATGAATGTGTGTGTGATAGGTGTGATTGGTGGTGGCCGCAGAGGCCATAGGCGCAGAATGGCAGCCACATCTCCATCAGTCTGTCCCAGGGCAGCTGTGGGTACTGAAATATAGAGGCTATAAATTGTGGAGTGAATTTTTCCATCTAGTTAAAATCAACACATCACTAATGTCATGTAAAAACTTTTAGAGAGTTTTTGATTAAATCTCATTGATTTTTTTTTTTTACATTTAAGACTTGTCTGTTCTATTCGTTTACCATCTTAACATGTTAATTGTATGAAATCTTTGTATATTTATTATATGGTGGAGGCTTTAAAATAAGCCCTTTTTTTTGCCTCTCCCCTACACTTACACAAAAATAAAAAATAAATAGTTATGGTTAAACATACAAAAAACAACAACAACAAAAAAACACCATCAAGTGAATGAATAATGCACATGATTGTAAAGAGAGTGTCCAGACCCATGCATTATCGTTATTACAGCTTTGATAATTGCATATCAATAGCCACTACCATTACTACTACACTATGACAAGTATGTATTTACTTCCCACCTCTGCAAAATGTGCACAGAAGTTGTTTATTGTTTATTTATTTGGATCCCCATTAGCTGTCACCAAAATTGACAGCTACTCTTCTCTAAACATCACAGATCTGTGCACTGCTTCAGTTCTGGAAAAAGATTTTAGTTTTCTCCCCTACTGGACTTGCACCTCATCATTATCTAGATATAACTACATATATATATATTTTTATATACTGCAGTTATGCAATATAGGCATAAATGTACTTTTGCAGACAGTTATATAAGATGTGGGTTTGGCTGCTAGTGTGGCTCCTAAAGTTGAAGAACATGCTTATCCCAGACGGACTTTTAAATGAACAGCATGGCAAGAACAGTAGTGACAGTAGTCTGACTGTGCAAGCATAGGAAAAATCTCAGGGTAGCTTTAAGTACACTGTTTTACTTGTACTTGTACTTGTACTTGTTTTCCCATGCCCCTAGTGGATGAATGTGGGAGTGAATAGTAAGCTGTCAGTGTGTGTTTCTCTGTATGAGCCCTGCAACCCCTTTAACAGAAATAAGTGAATAAAAGAACAGACATAAAACTTTAACTGTACTTTTGAGAAGAATGAAAATATAGATCTAATCTGAAATTCTCTGGTTAGTTTTTTTCTTGGCATAGTGGTGCCTTGAAGTAAGTAAGACTGATATGTTAGATGACTAAGAGACTTTGAAAAAAAAAAAGTGGAATGCATTCAGTTTATAAATACAGTGTTATTTTTCCCATGCTGCTCCTCTTGAACAGAATGTCTCTTGTCGAACTGAATGTAGTAAAATGGCTACAGCTACTCACTTGTATCACACTGATGGAATTCTGAGTTCCAAAGCCTGCAGACTGTTTGACTCATGATTCTTCATAAATTGATACATCAGTGGCTTTTTTCATCTTAGCTTGTATTTCTAACCTCTCCATGTAACAGTTACATTTTGCCTTTGCTTATCAACTGGCTGACTGTGCAGGAATGGGAACTTTGAAAACATTTATTTTAAGATGTGTTTTTTTTTTTCCTTTCTTGTGCTTTGTTGGATTTCTAAAATATCAAATGAGCGCTGCTACAGCAGAAGGCAGTTGACCCAACTGTAGTCAGAACTAATCTGATGAAAGATGGAGCCAGTGGGAGCATCCTTTTTACTGTCTGTGAGCATGTGATTGGCGAGAGCCTACAACTACATGTGAAAAATATGATACCCAGTACTGACATAATATTAAATTGATGAATTTTAGTCATCCATATATTGATAAATTTCAGTGCTGAAAACCCAAACTTCTTTTATGGAATTCATGAAAGACAACTTCTCCCTAAAATTCTCATATTAGACATAGTGTTAGCAGACGTATACTGTATGTATCTGCTATTACATGTAAGCTTTGGTACGTTACCACTGAAATCCTTGAAACTAGAACCTATATGACATCTTATATATGATATGACACATTAGAATAACTGTTAAGCAGTATTAAAGCATTAATGAATCTGTAATTAACAATTTAATAAACAATAACAGGGTAACACATTATTTTACACTGCAGTTAATACAGTGTGTCTAACACTTAACTGCTACTTAAGTAATGTTTAATAGTGTGTGTTATTCTAAAGTTTTTACATAAATATCCAGATCATATGGTAACACAAGTCTTGAGTTAGTGGTTGTCCTATTTGTTGAGTGGCCTACATATTTTGTCAATAATCAATGAATCAATCAGAGTATGTGTATATTTAGTTAATGCACTGTTTTTGAATATATTATTTTATATTTTTGTATATGCCTTTTCCACTTTTTAGAAAATGTCAAACAAGTGTCTCTACTGTACGACGTGTGAAGGCAAACAGGTGACCCAATAGTCTGATTTTGACGTTAGACGACATGACAACAGTGCGCGCATTAAAACTCGGACACATTAGCCTTTATTTCCCTGTCTGCTGTCCTCCGGCGCGGGCGCTCGGCGGGGCCTGCACATCTGTCGGCACGTATCCGCCGCTCAATCGCTCTGGCTGGGTTCCCTAACAGCTCAGTATGGCTCTTCCATTAATCAAAGACACTTCCACTGTCCCATTACAGAAACAGCGCTGCTCGGCCTGTCTCAAGCTGACAGCTCGCCAATTCATCTTCCAGGAGGTTGGGGTTGGGGAGAAGAAAAAAAAGCCATTGTGGCATCGCCCGTCGTCGCCTTTACCTGTTCAAACGCTCGGGCTGTTAAGAGCGCACGCGAAGACCCCTCTGAAATTGTTTTCTCTAGGTCAGGCAAACAACAAAAAAAAGGTAAATTGCTTGTCTCGGGGAGCACACCGGGGAGGCGAGGCTGGTGTGAGGCGAGGGGGGAGGAGGGTAATGGTGAGAATAAGAGATGGAGATGTGTTTGTTAAAGAGCTGATTTCAATGAGGCTACAGAGGCCCAGACGCAGACGCAGCAGCAGCGGTGAGGGCTAAACGCTGTCCCGACACCACCCTCTCTCTCGGGGCACGCTGACACTGAGTACATGTACTCATAGCCCCCCGCAGCAGCACCGGGACCTGGGTCACACTGTTTATCTCTCTGTGGGGCAGATGGAGGAGAAGAGATGCAATGCTTGTTTAACTTTACATACACTGCAAGTTTTCTAACAGTCTGTCCTCTTTTACTTTTGTTTTTTCCCCTTCTGGGGTACCCATAGCGAAATCACCTACCTCCTAGCATACTTTCCGGTGTTACACCGGATGCCCTTCCTCATGCAACCTTCTTCATTTAGCCAGGCTTGGGACCCTTGTGCCCCCTGGAGATGGATTATCAGTCTGTCTTTCCATCTGGTTTTCAAATGGCTTTTAACTATGCAGTGGTGGAATGTAACAAAGTAAAAGTGCTTAGTTACTTTACTTAAGTACAATTTTCATGTATCTGTACTTGAGTAAAAAAGTAAATAAGGGGTACTTTTATTTCACTACATTTTAGAGCAAGTATCTGTACTTTTTACTCCACAGCTTTTTTAATGGTTTAAAGTAAAAAGTATTTTGAGTTTGGTTTAAAATCAATAGTTTTTTCTGTGCCGTCATTATAGACATAGTACTTAAGTATAACAGATGCAGGAAAGTAGTACTCTTTAGAAAAACCTCAATAGATACACCGTTAAACATTCGTTTTCAGCAAAATCCCTACATTTCACACATTCATGAGTTCTTGAATCAGTGCAAAATACTTTTACTTTTTTATTAACAAGTACATTTGATCATAAGTAATTTTATGCTTAAGTAGAAAAATGTAGTACTTCTTCCACAACTATAACTATGTTGTGATATCACTTGTTTATCTTTATAGAACATTTTTTGTAAGAGCAAGCATCCATAACTTTTTAACAATACAAACTTTTGGTTGACCTAACTTGGAGTATTATTAGACATTCAAGAATTTCTGTTTCCTAATGCAGTGTTTTGCAGGTTGATTTAACATTTACATCAGATGCCCTTCCTGACACAACCCTCTCTATTTATCCGGGCTTGGGAGTAGCACAATAAGAACACTGGTTTGTGGCTCCTTATGGCTGGATTACATAGTATTTTCTATTATGAAGCTAAGTAAATCTTGAGTTGTGGGCTTAACACAGACATGTCCAAAGTGCAGCCCATGGGCCATTTGTGGTACGGGACAAGATTTCATATGGCCCACCGGCATTTTCATAGCGTTTTTGTAGCTTTGTTTGTACATTTGTGCAGCTCTGCCTTGTGTCTTCTAATTAGTTAGTTGAAAAATAATTGCAGTTTCACTTTCTATGTTTAAAGATGTGATTTTGTTGCGAATGTTTACTTTTTTCCATTCAGTTCTTAGAAAACATCATTAAGGACTGCCTTCAAATCTGCCCCTCTATGGAAAAAAAAAACTTTCAACACCCTTGCTTAACACTTCAGTCTGAGGAAATGTAATGTAAATTGGTTAAGTTCTACATTTTGTACACAAACGTTGCTATTTTGTGGGATTGTTAAAGGTGTTTTCAGCTTCTGCAGTTTTGAATAGCAGCCAGCACATTGGCCGAGCTCGTTGTCATTGGCTCAGAGTATTGCTTATGTTCTACTTGCTCAGTACTTCTGGATTTCTAAATCTATTTCGCACACTCCCGAGCCACTGTACTTAATATATTGATACGCTGAGTTGAACCGCAGTCACTTGGACACAATTGCGGCAAATGGCATTGTTCATGATGAAACTAACAGGTCCCAATACTGGAATAATAACAGACCAGAGTCGGAGTGAGCCAGCTGTGAAGTGGCTCCGGGGGATTTCACTCACTCAGAGCCGAGGTTAAGTTGACATGACAAAGTTTGAGGCCGGAAATCGTTCCCACTTAAAATCCCTGTTATTATTTTAAAGTAGCTCGCTGGCACGCCGACTGTAAATAGTTGGAAACAAAGGAAAAGCAGCTGTGGCTGAGAGCGTGCCTATGTTTCCACAGCTCTATGTTCACGCAGTTCTATGTTCCAGCAGCCATATGTTCCCATAGCTTTATGTTCCCACAGCTTTATGTCCCTGCAGCCCTATGTTCCCACAGCCCTATGTTCTCATATTCCCACATTTCTAAGATTACTTTCTGGTAAATGGTGCATTATTTTATTTTATTTTTTTATATAGAACATGGGAACATAGGGCTGTGGAAACATAGGGCCTAATTTTGAGGCTTGATCCTGCTAAATCCTACTTTTTAGTTTTTTCAGGCCCGCGTCATTACCAAACCAAGGTACTATGCGAAGGGAAAACAGTCTCATTTGGCGACGGCTAACGGCTAACAGCTCGGCGCGACGACATTCTCATTAAGATCACATCCTTCTTCCTAATGAACACACGGAGCAGCGAGAGCAAGCGCGGCCCGATGAGAAAGGACAGCTTGTTCCCTCCCCAGACCGACCCCTCAGCCACCCCCACCCCTCCCTCCCCTCCCTCACCCGCCTGATTTGATTGGCATAATGAGGTGAAGGCTAGTTGGCACAAAGCTGCTCCGGGGGGCAAATGGAGACATTATTATTTGGTGTGTGCGCGCGAGAAGGGCGCCTTTGCCACTTGCACCACGGCCCCACTGGGCTATTAATTACCCCGCGTGTAATGTGGCACAGCCCAGGCAGCCAGCGCCGAAACGGACACGAGCCGCTAACCCCCACCACCCCCCCTCCCTTTTTCAGAAGAACCCCAGCTGCAGGCCGCTTTTAGCCGCTTATTGGATTCCATCTATACGTATGATTGATTCAGCCGCCGCCACTGTGCTTTTCATAACAAATAAAGAAATAAAGAAAAGAAGCGCACCCCAGCTGGCACATATTTAGCCAAGCATGAGTGGGGTATGGTAGATGCCCGCCCCGGTGCAGTGGGCAGGGGGCGCAGGGCGGACCAGCTGGGGGATTGTGTAGGTCTGAATGGAGGAGAGGGTGGTGGTCCCGGGAAGAACAGTAAACATGACTGTGTGGGTTTTTTAGCTTGACATCGATGGTTTAAAAGTAAAGATTGATTTTTCTTGGACAATAGCAATAACAAACATTTCTGCAAAAAGGAAAAAAAAAATATGAATGCCAAGAGGAATAAATGCACGAAACTGGCATAGCATAGATGGCATAGATTGGCATTGGTGTCAAAAATACAATTCAAATGTTAATCATGAGAAAAGTGTCATTTAAGCTTTCACTATACAATCTTAATATTCTTTCTCTTTTTTTTATACTTTATTATGTCACATCATCAATCGTCATTTTGAGCATGCTTGGTGATAAGCAACTTTTGGCACAATATTTATGCAGGTTATAAGTGTTTTTTTTTACAGCCACCCATGATAAAACAGAACAAAACACAAAAACAACAACAACAAAACAAGTAATTAAAGTAAAATAAACAACTGGAACTCTACCCCCTCTTATACCTGTTGGTGGTCGCAGGTGGCTGGAGCCTGTTCCACCAACTATGGGCCTTAGATGGGTACACCCTGGACAGTGGCCAATTAGCAAGGCTGAGACCATTTACTGTCACATTCATCATTATGAAACTTTATTTCAGACACATACATGGCCCAAACAAATAAATAAAAATAAAAAACAGACAGAAAGGCACAATAAAAAAAAATAAAAAATTATCTTATCTAAGGCGCCATTCCGCAGACTAGAGAAGAACCTAGTTGAACTTTGTGCAGGGTTGCTCAGTGCGTAAATGATGGTTCATTCATTTACTAACAGCAGATTTGAGAGTCACCCATTGACCTAACCCATGCATGTCTTTGGACAGTGGGAGGCAGCTGGAGTACATAGAGAACCCACAGTAACATGGGGAGGACATGCAGACTACAGACAAAATATTACAGAGAGCGTAATATATAATGTTTTGTGGTCAGTCTTCTAATGGAATGGCATTATCTGTCTTTGCCTAAATGTGACCTAAAACCTATGAAATTTCACATTTTAGTTTTGGTCAGGCAAAGATACAAGGGAAAGTAGGTAAGGAAACACAGTCGTAACATCAGACAGGGCAGCCAGTACAGCTAGCACTGGGGCCCAGCCCAGGACATAAGGGGGCCCCATATTGGTGGGTTATGTTCAGTCCCGGCAGGAGCGTTAAGAAGAAGATTTTCTCTAGATTAAAAAATATTTAAAATTTATGATATACATAATTCCTTCACAATTTTTATATAATGCTATAAAGTTTAGTTATGAACAATAATACACATTTATAATAAATTGGATATTAAAGAAAGTATTCGTCAACCTTAAGAGATTACAGAGCACTTTTGTGCAGCGTGATATATGGACGTAAAGACTTCCTGAATGTGATTTATAATTTTAGGGACCATTCTGAAAACCTGCACTGGGGCCCCTCATTACCACCTTACACCATTGTTTGGAAATGCATTTTCCCACATAATCTCTTATTATAAAGCCTAATATGTAAGAAATACTCATGCAAATACATAGCTCTGCAACTTTTGATATTCTACTGCAGGTTCCCTAAGTGGGGTCCGGGGCCCCCTGGTGGGCCGGGAGGTACTGCAGGGTACATAAAGTACATAAAATAATTTGTAAAGTTAAATACTTGTTCAGAAATATTTCTTTAAAATATTTTAGCAAAGAGTCAGAGTTTTTTTGTAACTTTTTAAAAGAAATCTATGGAGAAAACCCTGACATGGTCTTTTAAATAGTGACGTTTTGTTAGCGAATCCATGTGTTAGGTTCCACAAAAATTTTTTGAAATTTAAGGGTACCATGACACTATTATTTTGGAAATGGCTGTTTTACTGTGTATTGTACTGAAAACAGTATCAGAAAGCAACACTGATTACTTTGGGGAAATACTATACTAAGCAGACAACATATATAAATCACTTTGGCAAGTCTGGATTTTGCAGCTAGATTTCAGAAGAAAAAAAAAATTGAACGTACACTAGACTGGTCCATGCAAACTTGTATTTCCTTGTATAGCTGCTGTACATAAGACAGTATAGTGTGGGCAGAGCGGTCTAGTATATGTATGTCTGCTGTTACCTGCTTTATTCACAGAGCGGTTGTGACATCGAGAACCTTTAAAGGTCCTGTTTGTTGTTGAGCTCACCCCTCCCTGCCCCCCTTCTGCCCCCCTCCCACTCTCCAGTCTGCCCCCCCTCCCACTCCCCTGACCACCACCACACACATACACACATCTGGTGAGTCATAGCATTAGCAGTCAGATCAATTCTTCTCTATTATGTTATTTTTTTTTTTTTTCTTTTTTTGGAAAGAAGTGGACCCTCCTTCCCTCGGAGACCGGCCTAACCTCTTACAACCCACACATGATATTTTTGTACAATATATCCGCTCTGGACCCAGCCTCTTAACACCTGTCTGGATTATGGAAAGGAAAATGTTGTACAGTTTAGTAATGCAACAATGCCATAAGTAATGGGTGAGGCAAAACTTTTCAGAGCACCAATTAGAAAATTCAAAACACTGCAAAATTTTGTGTTACTCAACTAGTATGCAATATGACGAGAGAAAATCAATGAAAAATTCTTACTAACTTCTGTTTAGTTCAAACGACATTGAAAAGTTTGTGTGACTGATGACTTATTAACCCCCCCCCACACACACACACACACAAACTTTACAGCAAATAATGCAATATTGTCTGCCACAGTGGTTATCAAACTACTGACTTCTTCTGTAGGAACTCAGGAGTCTTTTGCAGTTCAGAGCCACATTTATTTCTGGTTTGTCCATGTTTAGTCCTGGTTTACGTCTTCATTTGTCCTGGGTTAGTTCTGGTTTATGGTCACGGTTTAGTCCCTGTTTTTTCCTTCTTGCTTTTTCTGTTAACCCCCTTAAAATGTCTTTGGAATTGAACTGCATTAGTCCAGATTAAAGGCCTATTTTAGTCCTTTAAAGAGTATTTTGAAAAGTACTTCAAAAGTCATAGACATTCTAATGTAGTACTTGGTGTGAAAAGTTTGAGCTGGTCTATAAGGCTTACTTTTTGTGCAGTGTTGCAAAAATATAAAGTAATTAATTTAGCTGGTCAAATATTGGGGGCTTTAGGTGGAATATGCCTGGACATAGTACAGATTGCCATTATGTGTGCTCCCTTAGCTTGTGCACAGAACAAAAAGTTAGACACTTTACTCTTGACATGGAGTATCAATGTAAAATATGACCTTTTGAGTTTTACTAAACCGCACACCAAAACAACGCCATGGCCAAAAACAGAATGGACAAGAATCCAGAATTTTAGCCATGGGGCTATGGTCAAAACCGAGGACTAGACTTGGACAAAACAAACGCATTTGGAACCAGAAAATGTTCCAAAATGTCACCACACCACAAGTCCAATGACAAGTACACAGACCAATGCAGTGTTTGCATTTGTGTTCATCCAACAGCACTAATAATGTTTTCTTGTCATGTAAAATCCAGACTCCTCTAAGATTAAGATCACTGCAAGACTAAGTAAAGCTTTGTTTTATTCCAACAGGTTTTCTTTCCTTTGGACTTTTCGCTTCTGTGGTTGCCACAGCAAATCGTCTGCTTCCTTGTTTTCAGTAAGCTCTATATTGATTTTACATAGGTTTTATGCAGGATGCCCTTCCCTCTCCCTCTCCATTTGTGGCACAAGAAATCCACTGGCTTGTGGCTGGATGTATTCCAAGATGTGTCTAAACTTCAAAAAGGCATCTTGAGAAGTGCAAAAGTATAGTAATAGCAGTGGTGGATGAAGTGCTCAAAAGCTGTACTCAAGTAAAAGTACAGTAACTTCAAAAATATTACTCAAGTAGAAGTAAAAGTAGCTAACAGAAATTCTTTTTCTTCATCTTCTTTTTTGTCTTCTTCGTCCCCTTCTTCTTCTTCTTCTTCATTTGATGTGCTACCCACTAAACCACAGAGGACAAAAACTACTTTTAACACCTCAGACAATTCAAAATTTTAATCAAGTAAAAATAAGATCATCCAAAATTTACTGAAGTAAAAGTATGTTCTACAAAAAGTACTTTTTCTTCCCAAAAAGTACTGAAGTAAATGACCTGACTAAAAGTATCTAGTTAATGTCCAGTGATAGTAGCAATGATAATATCAAGAGTTATAAATAGATCCATTGTTTATGTGACATTATGAAAAGCAGGTTAAAGTGTGTGTATTACCATCAGCTGGTGTCTGACACACACTGAGCCCCCTCGTCACTGGACCTAGATTACATTCTCAGCTCTCAAGTCTGAGGCGTGTGATGTTTTCCGAGGCGAGGTCGAAGAAAGTCTGCTCTCCAGTGAAGGCAGCGACCCCGGCCTGACACCCAGACGCTACTATTTCAGTGTTCGAGCCCTCTGGCCAAAAAGCTGTCAGCACATATTTTATCCTCCCCGCTCGCACTGTATATCTGCGCTCGCCCCCTCCCTGCCATCGTCTCCGAGCCGCCATGTGCATCCACTGACAGAGGGCCCACTCACCAAGAGCTCCGGCCTTAAGCCCTTAGGTTTCAAAAGAAAGTTGATCTCTCAAAAAGTTATGAATCTAGATTACCGGATTACTGTTCAGCCTCTTTAACATGTCAATTAGTGTTTGGATTAGGCTGTCAGAGCTACAACTGTACAGTACTTCCTCTGGGGCCTGTGCCTAGGATTCTAATATGAAACAGAGCTGCAAGGGTTTTAAGGGTATCCAAAGTTATGATTGTTAAACTCATTAGTAGTTTAATTTCTAGTTTAAAGGGGCTGTATGTCTTGTTTGTAACTCATCAAACTTGGAACTGGAGACTATTGTTTTTACTGTGAAAGCACTGACAATATGACGCTGATGTCACATACTGTATAAAATCATGGGCCAGTGGCACAAATTGGAAATGAGAGGCCCCAGTGCAAAGATTTGAAGTACATTAAGTTCATGCATTAGACGTCTAAACTATAGGCCATACCGCCTTGATGATGCCCTGATCCCGTCAGACCTCGGAAGCTAAGCAGGGTAGGGCCTGGTCAGTGCCTGGATGGGAGACCGCTGGGGAATACGGTGTGAATGTGAGTGAGTGGTGGTGGTCGGAGGGTCCGTTGGCACAGATGTGTGCAGCCGTGCTTCTGTCAGTCTACCCCAGGGTAAACTGTGGCTACAAAACGTAGCTCACCACCACCGACTATGGAGTGAATGAAATACTCCTTCCCTTCTGTGTAAAGTGCTTTGGGTGACTTTGGGTGTGTCATTGGTAAAGCACTATATAAATACCATTCCCTTCCGTATCAGCTGTTTTTATTGCAGTTTATTGCAAAAACAGGTACTGAAGATGGTATAGTTTTATTCAGATAAAATTCATGTTTATTAAGGGACAATTTTACAACTTTTTTTTAAATTACTTTTGTTTTTTTAAAGACACATTTAAACATACAGGGATATATTCGGATGTGACATTTTGTAAGAAGTTTATTTAAATTTATGGTAAAAACTGTTTTCTTTAAAAGAGTCATGTGCTGCTCTTGTTTATTAGGAATATTTCAAACCCAGACGTGACAGCAAGATGTAGCCTACAAGAGCTCTTATGGCCCTAAACCTCCTGGGCCCCAGTGCAGGTGCACGGGCTGCACTGCCTGATGTTACGGCCCCTGTCATAGGTGGAGTGCGACTTCTGCATTGGGGGAGGCAAAACATTTTTAAGCAGCATCTGTACACTGTCCAACTATTGCATGTACAGCAATGTCTTATTCATAATATACTGCAAGTGGGCCTACGCATTTTCATTTTTGCAGTATGGAAAATCTGTTTCTGATCATTATGTATCAGGAATTTATTTATATTTGTATCACATGCACATGCTCCGTTGGTGCTTATGTTGCATCTATAACAGTTTACAATGGGCTTAGGCAAAGTTTCACGTCAGCGATATTGAGTTACCTGAGATAGAAGTTAGCTAGGACAGGCATTGTTCTGGTGGTTTGGGAGGCAAAAGTTAATCACAGAATGTGGTTTGCAAGCTTAGCTCTGAAAAACATTGGTTGCATCTTGATTAGAGAAAATTCAAAATCAAGATCAGACCACTTGACAACTATTATTCTAAACTGGTACTGGCCCCTTAAAACAAGAAAATAAAATAGAAAGCTTGATACACTGAACATATAACAGCAATGCAGTCTTCTTTTAGAAAACAAACAAAAAAACATACCGCATCTATTAGCTTTTTAGCTAATCTAGCATGCACCGCAATCAAAGCCTGTTCATGCATTAGCATGCATTTGAAGCTAGTCATGCTAACAATCTTTAAACTTGTGTTGCATCTATGGCTGTTTACGATGGGCTTAAGCAAAGTTTCAAGTCAGCGATATTGAGTTACCTGAGTTAGAAGTTAGCTAGGACAGGCATTGTTCTGGAGGTTTGGGAGCCAAAAGTGTGGTTTACAGGCTTAGCTCTGAAAAACATCAGTTGCAACTTGATTAGAGGACATTCAAAAACAAGCTCAGACCAGTTGGGAACCATTCAAAGTTAGCAAAGTTGGCTGCTGCTATGGTTAATACTACCAGATGAATTATATAGCAATTGTAGATACCATTAACTGTGATCTAAATGATATTGAAAATTAAATGCACTTTTTGTTTTATTCTCCTTTGTCCTGTGATTTAAGGAGTCAGTTGTTTTGTAAAGTGTCTGATGTTTGCCCAGAGACAGACTTCAGTTTCTGTTCACATCTCATGTGTTTCTGTTTGCTCAATTTGTGTTAAATACCTCACTCTTGCACAAGAGTACAGTCTACATTTAGCTTATAGAACAGGAATCCCGTCCCTCCACAGCTATTTTCACCTAGCATAATCGTTTCTGTTGGCGATTACACTTAATAAAAGAGAAATCAACGCATCAATTCTTTGTATAGATATAGACAGAACAAATGGATAGCAATGCAGTCATCTAGCCAGTGTAGCATATACTGCAATTTAATCCTGTTTATGCATTAGTTTTTGATGCTAGTAAGGCTAACACTCTTTAAATTACCAAATTACATGGAACTTTTTGCAAGAGGGTTGGTCTGGGAAAGACAAAGCCATTGACAGAAGTACATGATCTACCTCACATGTGCTGTAGCTTGTAGTCAAAGTATTTTGTTGTAGCAGCTAGTGAGCAGTCAATGTCAATAAATCAACGCCCACATGTGATGTACTTGTCAGCTGATCGGCTTATTACTCAATATACAAGCACATGAATCTGCAAAATAGACATTGGAAGTGTCGAATACTTCCATTTATTATTATAATCTGCTTTTCACTCTGCCGCCCCACTGCGTTCACGAGCTCAGTGTGCTCACCATACTAGCTTTAAAGAAGTGATCCGCCATATTTACCCACAATATCACAAGCTAGCTCCACACTTCAGGTGGAAATAAGTCGACAGGTTACGTAATATGCAACCAAACACTTCCCCAAGTCAGGTTTAGGGACCTCCAGGGAAGAATCCACGTCTGCCAGAAATAGTATTGTCATTAGGAGTTTGACTGGCTTTGAAAGTGCAGCTCGGTGGAACACATTTGATTCTGTACATTTGGTAGGAACTTTGAGTCTACTGTTTATGCTTTGTGTTTGTATTAATGTGATTTCTTTTACATTGTGAGTCTTAGCATTTTGACTGAAGAAACGCCTAAGATCGGATGCTTTGTTACACTTTTTGTTACCAAAGGGGTCTCAAATTTTGCATCAAGACCTTGCAATGAAAATATGCCAAAATGTATTCATAAAATGGAACTGGGTTGTAGCCGCAATTCACCAAATATTCAGAGCATACTCAGGCAAATTCTAGCATTTTTGTCTCGTGTCCTTTTTTCTAACACTTGCTTTTATCTTTCCTATATTTAGCTCAGCTTGGCCCACAGCAACCTTTTCTCTGCATGATTTAATTCAACCATTGTAGTGGAATTTACAGTTGCATGACTTATTAAAAATACAAAATCTCAGCTCACAAGTGATGCTATTCTTGGCAAAGAGTGTTTTGATAGTATTGGTAATTAATATTTCATAACAAGTGACACCAGTTGATCCATGCCACGCCCATTGTGGATTAGTAAATGGTAGATTTGCTAATTATCTATGTTGTAATATGGGTCATAAATCTTTCACTGGATGTAAAGGAGATGTTTGCGTATAATTACTTTGTCAACACAGTCCATGTTTGGAGAAGTAGACAGGAGTTTCCACACAAGCTTTAACTTATGTATATCTTCTAATATAAAATGCTACTGTCTTCGTTCTTTTTGCTTTTTCCTTAAGGGTTTGCCACTGAAATTTATATTTAGGTTTTACACCAGATGCCTTTCCTTACCCAACCCTCTCCATTTATCTGGGCATGGGACTGGCACCAAGAGTACACTCACTTGTGACACTCTGTGGCTAGATTAATATGCAACTGTATGAATGTGTTCTGTTTTAATACAGTTCAACCTTTTGCAGCACTCTAAGTAAATGTGCTGAAAACTGTTCACTACAGGCATTAGTTCAACTTTCATTATTTGGGTTAGGGTTAGGGACGTTTGGCAAGTTTCATTACTAACATTGTTAACTCTAGGATTAAATATTAAATTCCTATAAATTCCAAGGCCACAGGTGTAAAAAATCAAGCACCTAGGCTGCAGCTTTGTGGAAAACTTTGTGGAAAATTTTCCTGTTCCAACATGACTGCACCATTGCACAAAGCAAGGTCCATAAAGACAAGGATGAGTGACTCTGGTGTGGAAGAAGTTGACTGAACCTGCACAGAGTCCTGACCTCAACCTGATAAAATACATTTGGGATGAATAAGAGCAACGACTGCGAGCCAGGCCTTCTCATCCAACATCAGTGTCTGACCTCACAAATGCGCTTCAGGAGAAAATTCACATGACACTTCTAAACCTTGGGGAAAGCCTTCCCAGAAAAGTTGAAGCTGTTATAGATGCAAAGGGTGGGCCAACGTCATATTAAACCCTATGGATTAAGAATTAAGTTCATATGAGTGTAAAGGCAGGTGAGGAAATACTTCTGGCAATATAGAGTATTTCCCTGTTCCAATATAAAATCACAGTGGCAAAGCGATTTGTGCTCTTGCCTCCCAGCAAGGAGGTTGTGGGTTCAATTCTCAGGCTGGTCGACACAAACTCTCTTGTGTGACAGTGGGTTCTCTATGGCTTCCTTCCACCATACAAAGACTCTAAATTGCCCCTAGTGAATGAATGTGAGTGTAAATGGTTTATGTGTCTCTGTGTCAGCCCTGCAGCAAACTGGCCCCACCTCAGCCCCTAACAGGAATACTTGAAGATGAATGAATGAATGAATATAAAATGAATATAAAATCTATCTGTATATGAAATTGAGTTCCAGATAAATACCTGGCATGCATTATTGTCTATTAGCATTAGTATAGCTTCACTATTTATATAAGGGAGACAGTGGAAGGCAGGTCAAGGTCTGCATTTGCCCATAACATCCATGCTTGGTCGAAAAGTGGTTTACGAGGGATCATCCAGTGACTAAAACATGATGTGCTTCCTGTTAAAACAGCCACTGTGTACTGTACTGCGCGTGCTATCTATGTACTATCTGTCCCAGCTTTGTAAATACACCTTTTTTTTTTTTGGTCGACACACACACTTTCTGTTGCCAGGAACTGAAGAACGCTGAATTACAGGTAGTGTGGGGATTGTTTACAGCAAGCCCCACAGACAGAGCTGCGGTCAGGCCCTGTTCGGATGGGGACACTGAGGTGGATGGGTGGGGTGGGGGGGGGGTGTAGACGTGCAGTGAATGAGCGCAGATGGGCTGGGTGCCACCTGACCCCCCCCCCCACCTCCCCACCACCACCACCCCTCCACCCTCCTCCTTCCAGAGCAGCGGGACAGGGTCAGACGCGCCAAAACAACCAGCAGCCTGCAGCCGTCTCAGGTGTCCAAATACAAGCCCAGGACAAATATTCCCTTCCACAGTCACCATTTTATTATTTGCAAGTCATTTCTAGGGATTTTGTACAGGGACAAATACCACACTATATAATTGTTAAAGGAATATATCTGGGTTTATCTCTTTCTTCTAGGTGCAGATTAAAGGGACAGTACCCTATGACCAAGATGTGTTATCTTACCTAATATAACATGTGATATGGATGGGGAAAATAGATATTTTAGGATGTCATGTAAGTTTTAGTATCAAAGATTTTATTTAACAATGTTAATACCATGCCAGAAAGTTTTAGCCAATCAGATGTTTACATGTATTTAGGTTTACTTCACCATCAGAATAAAGGACACTCCCATTGGCTGTTGGGCTATTTGGGTTGTACATATTCAGTCAGGGGTGTCAATTTTGGCTCATAAATTATTGATTTTGTGTACCAACCAGCCACCTGCTTATTGAAATTAAGATTTGCTCACCATGTATGACAAAAAGTAATGCTCTCCAAAGCATGAATAATAAGTGTAATTTTTCATGTTGCCTATTAAAATGCATGTAACCCTCAGTTTCCCAGCCTGCAGTCATGCGAGGTAAAAATTACCCCATGGCTGTTCTAGGAAGTACTGCTTTGTTGGCTATTTATTTTATATTGCATTTAATTTGTTTGCTTGCTAAGACAACATGAACACATAATCATTCAAATCTAAATAAATGTGTTACTGAACACAAAAAAGAAGATGAAAAAAGATCATATTTTGGAAAAATACTGGGATGTAATTGTTTGTCATATTGCCCATCTCTAGTTACACTGCTAAATGAACAAAATATAAATAAATACTATTTTGATGTAATGTTAATTTGTCCTTTTTTACATTCTATTCTAAAAAAACACATATTAAATATTCAAGTGGCAGACTTAGTAAGTGCATTATAAAATCTGTAGCACTGAGAGTTCCAAATGACCTCACAGCTGTTCTAGGAAGTACTTAGTGTTGGCTGTTCTAGTGTTAAATGTTTGCAAGTCCATTTATTTTGACAGACAAATGTTTGGATGAATATACAGTATTTTTTTACAGTACACTCCCAGTATTGTGCAAACTGGCTGTTTGGATGAACAGGACCCAGTTATTTATCTTGAAGAAGGTTCTAGACACAGTTGCAACAAGAAAACTTTTGGATCTAAAATTCAAAAATGTTATCAACCCCATCTTTAAAACAAACAGCAGCATGAAATGGACAATAGATTGTGTGTGTCTGACTTGTTGTTTTAACATTAATATTAATTTAAACTGTCCTTCCAACCTGTTTGAGTTTTTTCGAAGCAAAATCCATGCATTAAGTTAATCTGACAAACACATTTGCCCCGTCGCTATCTGTGTCGGAGACTATAACGTTTTGGTACAGTAAATCAATCCGAGTGGTGTTGCATAATGGTTGTAGGGCATTGTCCAAATACCAAAATAATCATCTCACCAGCTGGCAAGCTCTGGCTCCCACCGGACACCAAAAACCAAATCACAAGGTCCCTCTCGAGTTTCAGACAACACTGTGTTTACACCGAACATGGCTGACCTTGGGACACTTCTGCTGCTGGAAATGTCGACCCCCTACACTCAATGTACTCTGATTAGCAGTATTAGCAGTCATCCCATGTAAACAGACATGTATTTGGACGACTGTATGTGTCTGGAGAAGAACTCGGGGCCAGACCTTAGGCAAAAGTTAGTTGTAGAAGTTGGTAAAGTGTATGCTTTTTTTTCTAGTTGTAGGAGTGGGCTTGTGCATAATTGCTGATAGCAGATTCACTGAGCATTTGTTTTTATAGTAATTTGGCATTTCTTAGATGACCTTTAATGTACTCATTCCATTTTCCATTTCTGCTGACTGTTGGCATTTCGCAAATTAGCTCTACACATCTCATCCTTAGTATACTATATGGTACTAGAGTGACTGTCTGCACCAAACTTCTTTATCTTTCTGGCCAAACGTTGATTTTGTCAGTCGACCTAGTTTTTGAAATCAACACTGATGGAAATCAAACAACTGCATTTTCATTGTATTGTTAATATTAATAATAATCACAGACACCAATTTATGTATAATCATATGTAGTAATATTTTGCAATCTTATGCTAGGTATTTGTATTGCATATTAACATTTTGATCAAATTAATAAACGATAAGCTATCAAAAAGCTAGTTTAGGTAAAATCCCATCACAATAACAGATATCATGAGTCTTATTGTTATTTCAATCTTTAATATAGTTCATGTATTTCTGTAAGTTTTCTTCCTAATGCACTCCCAAGTTCAAAGACAACCCTAAGAATGACTGCTCTTAAAAACAGTATTAATTCCAGTATAGATTTAGCTAAATATTCAAACTCATTTTTCTCAGGGTCGCCGGGGCAGCAGGTGCACACAAGGCTTCCCTTTGGTCATTACTATAAATAACAGTGAGTTAGTGGCCCAGCCTGCTTAAATAAGGATTAGAGGGATCAAGAGAAAATAAGTGCACACTTTTGAGGGCAGCAAATTGTGTTTGCAAAGTGTGCAGGAGTGGGAAGTGTAGGAGCCCGGAATAATTCCACCCCCCCATCCCTGCTCTGCTCTTCTTCCGCCGTCTCCACTGATAAGTCTCTCTCGGCTGGCTTTAAGACCTGTGCTGAAGACACTCTGGAGAAGTGTCGGCGGCGGGAACAAAGCTAGGAGTCGAGGTGGAAGATCACATGTACAAAGTAGTTCTGTTAACGCCCATCTATAGCAGACAAACACTTCACATCTGTCTCCTCTGGTTGGCGCATCAAAAGCCCCCCTTGCCATCTGAAAATAGCACGTCAACATTTCTGCTCCCATCTTTTCTTTTTGAGTTTATTCTCGACAATGTTGCAGTTTGCTCGAGTCGTGTTTCTTTTTTTTTTTCCCTCTTCCCCTTCGCCGCGCCGTCTTGATCTGCGAGAGGTTACAGCACATCAAGTCTAGTGTGTGTGCAGAGCTTTGGTGGTCTATAAAAAGCAGCCAGACAAAGTCTTCCCTTCTCGACTCATGAATTATGCATCGGCATCACCTTCCATCAAGTGGCAGAGAAACCTCAAAGATGTCTAACTTTAGCTCCCATTCTGAAAGCCAAACAGAGCCGGCGATGTGTTATTTTGACTGGCGCAGCGGAGCTAAGCACCTGTTACATCAATAAAAAGGAGCGACAACCTGTGAGACGGCAGGCGCGGTGCAACAAAGAGCGGTTAAATGCAGATAGCAGCGGCGCGATGTTGAGCGAGGAGCCCGAAATCAAAGGTGGAAAAGTTTGGGTCTTTGCAGGGGCACAAAGTGTTCAGTGTGCGAGCAACAAACGCTAACAAATACTGAGACAAAACTGGATGGTGTTGCCTCATTTTTAAGTCCTACAGTTTACCTCAGGAGACAGACACTTAAAATTAGGATCAAATGTAGAAGGTAGAATAAGTTAGGTTGTACCAAGAAGGTTTCCTTTTGATATTTTCTTGTTGCTTTCATTTGAGGCATTTAAAAGTCTTTAGACCGCAAATACAGACTGTGTAGAAGTTTTTGACAGGTCTGAAAAAATGTTGTGTATATAATAAAAAACAGTTCACAGTTCAGTTTCTATGCATAGACTGAATTACATAATTGGCTTAGTTTTCTGTAATAATGACATAAATAAACATATTACAATCACAGCTATTATTGTTAACACTGCTATTTTTTCTAAATTCACATTTGTCCTATGTTTTTTAATTAGTTGAGATAGGTTTGTTGTAAATTTGCTAAAAAATATTATAATACAATACTAATAGTGCATTATGTATTTTTTATTTTTGTAATGACAATTTCAGGAAAGGTCAGTAAAGGGCCAAGGACATAATGATGAACTTTGGGGCGGGGTGTTTTTATGGATTCTGTGCCATTTTGAGACCGAACATACTAATTACACTCACCAAAAGAGCAAATGATTAGTTTTAGTAGATTTCTTTACCATTGTGAGATATAAAGGTTTTGTCACTCAATGGAAAGAGTATTTACTCCTGAACTAGAAGATCTTTGAGCTTGAGTTCAGATACACACTGTTGAAAAAAAAAAAAACTGTAAAATGTTCGGCAACATATTGGCAGCTGTGGTTATCAGAATTTTATTGTAAAAAAAAAAATCTGGTGACAAAATAAAACTGTAAAATGAGTTACTGTAGTTACAGTAGCATAAAACAATGTTTTGTATACAGATCAGAGACAAGGCAGAAAAGTGCTTAGTTTAATGTACAAGTTTTAAACTGTTGCCAATAGTTTAATGTAAATGTTACTGATTTATTTATTTATTTTTTACTTTTTCTTTTTTACCATGCAGTATGGGTACTTTATCATTACCATTGCGACAAAAGATCAGTGCCTTGGTCTGTGCTCTCCAAGTGCTTCTATTTTTTTTAAATTCATTCATGTGTTTATTTATTTTTAATTTGGGGGAAAAAATCATGTAACATTCTCCATATTCATTTATATTTACTTTGCATTTATTATTATTATTATTATTATAATTATATTTAGTTTATTTTAACAGTAGTATCTCGCATGGTGACAGTGATGCAGTATATGGGCCATGGAGTCCACTCACTCTCACTGTATATATTCACTTTAAATACTTTGAAGGCACTTTTGAAGTATCAGAACTGTAGTTAGACACTTCCCAAAAGAACAGTGTGTTGTTTTTTTTTCCGAGTGAATCCCACCTTCAGAGCTGCAGGGGGATCCAGGTATCTATCCCGGATTAGCTTCAAATAGTGTCTGTCTGCACAAAGAGGCACAATTAGAACTTCCTGGATTATTCTCCTTTGTACTGTAGAGGAACAGCGGGCTTTGTACCAGAGCACTGTTCGCTAATATCCCACCGATTGGCTCTGGTTATGACTGCCCATGTAATTTAAATGTTGTTTTATTACATGGTTATTATTATATGAGGCGAGCTGTAAGTATTAGGTTATGAAAAGGGCAAAAATCCATTTATTTCTGCATATATTTCTTTTAATGTGTTAATGAATGGGCTGTTGAAAAGAGTAGTGTTTGAAGATGAGTCATAGTGGTAAACATTTGCATAAAGTCTGCATCACACTTCATTGAAGCTTTCCGAGTGTTTTTACTTAGTAAATTGTAAAATATATGTAGTAAGACAACTGCTCCTTTTTTTGTAACATTGATTCTGAAAAATATGTGAATACTGAAAAAAAAAAAAAAAAAAAAAAAAAAGATTGCTGCATCATATACAAAGATTCTTGGAAATACTAACCTAACTATAATTGCAGCTTAAGAAAATAAGATACAGTACCAGAATTGAATATGTTGTACTGGTGCATGAAAAAAAAGTACAATAAAGTACAATAGCTGCATTAATGTGCTTGTTGTAGTAGTAGTAGTGCAATACTAAGTGGCTTGTTAACATAAATATTGAGCCTAATGTTTATTTTATATCCATATATTGGATGGACATATGTGCTTATCTTTAACAAGATATTACTAAACTGGGCATATATAGACATGCTTTTTTGGTAATACTACTAACTATACTTTTTTTTTATTCTATACTTGAAAATAGATTCTGAAGCAGAATAAAGTTCCTCCCATTTTAGATGAACAGTTCTGATTGGTCTAAAACTGTTTGAAACTAATGAAAGTGGCCATTACGGCAAGTCACTAAAATCAATAACATGCAAACAAAAACTGAAACACATGCACAAATTTGGAAACACACACAGACACAAAAATACACACACACATTTTTAAACACAAACACACAAATTTGAAAACATGAAACCAAATTTGGGAACATTAACCCAAATTTGAAAACACACATGCAAGTTTGAAAAAAAATGCACACAAATTTGAAAACATGAACACAAGTTTGAAAACACACAATCAAATTTGGAAACATGCACATCAAGTTTGAAAACATGGACACAAATTCAAAAACACATATATAAATTCAAAAACATGTACACAAATTGAAAACACACACAAATTGAAAAACACGCCCCCAAATTGAGAAACATGCACCCAAATATGGGAACACCACACGAATTTGCATGGCTCCAACCTTGAGTGCGTGTTTCTGTTCGTTTCCAGATTTGTGTGTGTGTTTCCGTATTTGAGTGTTTTTGATTTTGTTGGTGTGACTTGCCCTTCAGAGCCACCGTAGGCTGTCAAAGGCCTATTTCAGACTCCTTCACGGACACTGCAGGATGTCAGGATTTCTACAAAATAAACTAAGAGTCTGCATTACTAATAGTGTATTTTTAAACTCTGAACACTTAACAACCCACCACCAATTCTGAGATTTCAGTTTCTAAATAGCATTTAAGTAATACAATCTGTCATTTTAGCTCTTTTCATTGACTGCCATTAATCTAGAATTCCATCATGTTTGGCCACGGCAGCAATTGACATATCACTTTTTAATTATCGGGTCTCAGTGAACACTCAATACAATAGGTATCATCATGCCATAGCCAGACACTGTAGTAGCAGACAGCTGGAGTGATGCCGTCGCCATCATCAAAAGTGCACCAATCACATGCTGCCATCAGATTTGGGGGCTGGCGGTGTCACTGCTGCTATAAATAACTGGATGAAAGGTAGCAGTCCCCCTTACACACCCCCCTCCCTCTCCCTCTCTTCTCTCTAGACCTGCTCATCTATGCTCCACACGAGTGCCTGGGCGTCCGCGTGTGTGGCTGGAATTTCTATGAACGTCTCGGCGGCTGACGGGATTGGGGGGGGGGGGCATTGATATGTGCGGGAGGACCTGGATAAACAGCCCCGCCGCCTGATACATTCTGATGGAAGAGAGGCGGGGATGGGGAAGAGGGGAGGGGGCACAGGGATTGGGGCAGGTTAAAAGCAGGGATAAAATGACAGAATAGGTGCGTTTTTTTTGACTCGACACAAAATGGACCCGTATAGATGTGTGAGAGCTGACAGTCCCACTGAAGAAATCAAATGTCTATAGCTACGTATTTAAGACCTAAGCATGCAACAGTTGCTAGGCATGCAACAGGATGGTAAAATAAAAACATAACTCCAGATGATACAGTTTATCTGCGGCAAAGAGAAACTACTTACTTTATAGTATAGTTCATTAACCATTATTTAATAAAAGTGTGGGATGTGAAAAACCATATTTATAGCATTACACAGACTTAATTAACTTGCATTAAACACCTGACATTAAGTTGACAATACAGCTATGTAGGCCTAAAACTATTCTATTGTACATTCTCTTATACTGTACATTGATCCTAGAGATGTGGATACCAAGATTTAAGAGACCTCAGATTTCCTTGGAGATTCATACTGTTTAGTTTTTGTGTTGTGTATGTTTAGTTGTTTACAGCAGTAATGGAAAGCTAATCCATTGTGCAATAAAATATATAATATGAACTATAAATTTAATAACAAAATCATATATATGGAACCTTATTTGAATATTATTGCCTATAAAACTATAAAATTCTTTTACTTTGCTCATTCACTTGAGAAAATTTGGTCATCGGGCAGCAGGAGCTCAGTTGGACGGAAGAGACGTTCATTCTCATATTTAAAAAATCTTAAATGGTGACTTGTCATGGCACTTTGTAAAATTAGTATAAGGCATATACAGTATTGCTAATGGAGGTTAATGGATTGTAATTATATAAGCATTTACCACTTACTCAAGCACTCTTGTTGACCTTGAAATTTGGCAAGCAACAGGTCACAATCACCCTTTGTTCAAATTGTGCAAAGCCAATTATTGAAATATCTTTTTGTTAACTGTCTATTACCTAAAATTAACCAGTCATTATATAATTTTTTAAAGGTATAGGGCATAGTAAATGCACAGTAACCGTCTCGAGTGGCTGAAAACTATAGATTTGGATAATTACTTGACAGTGAGTGATCCTGATGTTCTCCCTAACAGTTCAATACTCATTGCGCCATATAGACAAAGGTCATTACAGAGACTGGAAGCTCCTCAAATTATCTCTGCTGTAAGTGGCCTAATGCTTCACCCAAATAAGTGCGCGTCCATTTGGGATAAAAGCCGGCGGTGGGGAAAGGCCCGTCGGCGCGAGCACCAAACGCCTGTCACAGTGGACAAAGCCGGGATGATACACGAGGCGATTGGCTGACACTCGACGGCTGATCCTAATGCGGCCCTAAGTGGTGCAGTGCGCAGCAGCCACCTCTTATTTCGGACCCCCGTGACAGAGAGGAACATGGGGTTTGAGTCCATTAGGGGGCTGACCATGTCACACACACCAGCAACACTGAGCAGAGAGGGAGGAAAAGTGCATGTGATTGGATGGAGAAAATGTAGAAATTTATGCCAAACAGTTCATAAAATAAGAAGCTTTATTGCATCTGGACATTTAGATTGGATAGAACAATAACAGCACTTCATGCTTTTGTCCTAGTGGCTCTATTACTATTACTACTACTATTTGAAATACTTAATCATGTCTTTGCAAGGGCAACATTTATCAGAGTTTAATTTGCCTTTCTTGTAGGAATGCACATTTTCCTTGTAGAATATTCCACTGCCATTGATTCAGTCTTGACATTCTAATTCTGCATCCCTCATCTTTTACCCCTACATCCATCGTCCCTCACCCTGCATCCATCATTTTTACCCTGCATCCATCATCCCTCATCCTGCATCCATTGTCCCTCACCCTGCATCCATCATCCCTTACACTGCATCCCTCATCCCTTACCCTGCATCCCTCATCCCTTACCCTGCATCCATCATCCCTTACCCTGCATCCATCATCCCTTACCCTACATCCATCATCTTTTACCCTGCATCCATTATCCCTCATCCTGCATCCCTAATCCCTTACCCTGCATCCCTCATCCCTTACCCTGCATCCATCATCTTTTATCCTGCATCTATCATCCCTCACCCTGCATCCATCGTCCCTCACCCTGCATCCATCGTCCCTCACCCTGCATCCATTGTCCCTCACCCTGCATCCATTGTCCCTTACCCTGCATCCATCATCCCTTACCCTGCATCCATCGTCCCTCACCCTGCATCCATCGTCCCTCACCCTGCATCCATCGTCCCTCACCCTGCATCCATCGTCCCTCACCCTGCATCCATCGTCCCTCACCCTGCATCCATCGTCCCTCACCCTGCATCCATTGTCCCTTATCCTGCATCCATCATCCATCATCCCTCACCCTGCATCCATCGTCCCTCACCCTGCATCCATTGTCCCTTATCCTGCATCCATCATCCATCATCCCTTACCCTGCATCCATCGTCCATCACCCTGCATCAATCATCCTTTACCCTCCATCCCTCCCTCATACCTCACCCTGCATCCAACATCCCTTACCCTCTATTCCTCATCCCTTACCTGTGGTGTGGTCCTTGTGTGCAAATATGCTGCAATATTAATATATATATAAAATATATATATATATAAGTGCAAACACTCCATACATGATAACTATTTTAAAGCAGTTATAAATATAATGCACAAAAACATTCAGTTATGAATAAGAAAATTGCATTATTCAATGTAAGGGCTCTAGCTAGTGCAAAAAAAAAAAAAAAAAAAAAATTGCAACAATGATTCAGGGCTTTGCTTAAAAGAGAAGACATAGACAATGATATATCTGCTATTGTAACACACATTACATTACCACATTACAGCAGTGATCCTCAACTAGTGGGTCAGGACCCAAAAGTGGGTCATGGTGTTCAGCTTCTCTTAAGGCTAAATATACTTTTAATGACATGAAGTGGAGAACTGATTTTAAGTTACATGTGCCATAATTTAAATGACAAAAGAACTCTCTTGTACTGTTTCACAATAACATAATCAGGCATAACACCGTGACTCAAAATCAGAGCATTTCAGTCAAATTTCACTTGTGGACAATATCTTTGATGAATATATTTATGCCATTGTTCATATGAGGTTTAAACTTTAACCCCATGTTGCCAAAGCTATACGAGAAAGTATGACGTACAAGAGTTAGCCACTGGAAATCACAGTTCTTCTCCTGACCTCAGAGTTAGGTTGGCTTTCACAAAATGTTATATACTTGTGCAGCATAAAAACTTTTTTTTACATTTGGAATACAGTTTCTTAAATGTGACATTATTCCTGATTTCTTTATATTGAATTTTGGGAGAATTATACAGGCATTTTCTATATCATGAAACATATGCAAGACTTTTTTCAACTTTTTTGTTGGATAATTATCATTTGTTAATGGCTAATCATGCTTGCAAATGAGTTGTCTTTAAACTTTGCAAGAAGTGGCTGTCCTTTTGTATTGTTCCATCATTTGTTAGATTGTTTTATTTAACATCATATACTAATTTTACCTTCCTTTCTCTTGTAACAAAGAGTTAACATAAAAAATGTAAGGTCTCTTTCAACAACATTACGCAGATGTTTTCCCCCCTTTATTCAGACAAATGCACTTGATTTATTAAGCGCTAACAATGGTTTAAAGCCATATCATGACACTACCTTTGCTGTATCTGGACACTACATCGCTAAATATGTAATTTGTGCTTTTGCCTCGCATCATATTTCATGCTAATGTCCAGGTGGTAGGTCTTAATCTCACCCAAACCCGTGTTAGTTATGATCTATGACCAGCAGCAAAAATACACTTAGAATTACGTGAGGCAAGCTGCTCTTCCTCAGCAGCACCAAACTGTAATCTAGTCACATTTCAGGCCTAGCTTTTTTTTACTACCCAACACCCGGCCGCGCGGTGATCAGCATATGTTTTGTTGACATAAATTTGAGATTTATTGCCGCTGTCAAAAGTGACTGTCGGACATAGTTGATTATTAACTGCGTAAATGGGCTTTCGAGAGTTTTATGTGAACTTCCTTAATGGCTACAGTCAACCTGTTTCCAATCACCCGAATCTACCTCCAGCACGTGCACGCTCACGCTCATGCACGTGCGGAAGGGTACTTAGCATATCCTTAGACTAGCTGAGACAAGCCACTGAGCCGACACAATGTTTTACTATCCTTTTACATGTCATTAAGTCTCAGATGAGTGGGGGGAAACACTGCCCCCTTTTTTTGCAGCGAGGCCATGCTAATGCGCTAAAGGGTGAGAGTCTGTGGAGCTTGGCCGACTGTGAATTTTGACTGACAGGTTGAGAAAACGATTGTAGTTGATTCAGGGTTACAGTGGGTTTGCCCTTGGGTTACCATAACTTCAGTGGTATGGACTTTTACATGCAGCGATTAACTGTCAGCCAGTGTCCTGAACAGAGCCGAAATTTCATGTGCACTTTCATATAGGACAGTATAGCAACAGGCAACTAGTTCTGAAGTCATACTGGCTACAGAATATTGTTTGGAAAAAACATTTGAATGCTGGAATTTGCACTGTTTATTTTCAGTAAACTTGTATGCATCTTAATATTAATATGACAAAAACCCTATGGACAATGGCAATGCAAAACAGTAAAAATAGTTATGGCTGTTAGCCCTACATTATGCCATTAAACATATTGTCTATCTTTGCATACAGGTGAACAATGGTATAGATTTAGAGGGTCAATTGTTATTCGCAATTCATGAATCCCAAAAGCTGTTCTCCGTAGATGATGCCGCTTAGGTAGAATACTAAGGCTTCATCTTTATTATCTATTAAATAATTTCTTAGACCTAGAAAATACATGGATAACAGTGACCCTAGCAATATTACGGTATTTAAGGTTTAATGGGTAGTGATACATATTAAGCAAAAGAAAAAAGTAGAGAGAGAGAGAAACCAAGGAGTTTTTTAAGGCAAAGAAGTGGAATATTCTGCAATGGCCGTGTCGGTCACCGGATCTCAACTCAATCGAGCTGCATTTCACTTAAGACAAAACTTAAGAAAACTGAAGACAGCTGCAGAAAAGTAGCCTCTATAGTGACTGAAAGTTTGCAAGTCAATGTTTTGAGACTTATAAACCTTCTACATACTTGCTCTTCCCCAACCTATGTAAGCTATCATATATTTTACCTTGTGTTATGGGCTTGATAATTAATTTTTATGAAAAATATTTACTGCTCATAGCACCTTTAAAACTCCACCGATATTTGTGCCAAAGAATATCAGCACTGGTTGGAAACATAGTCAGCAGCACAGATTTTTATTTTTCTTTTATTTATTTTTTTGTCTAAGTGTTTAAATTTACTAGATTATATGTTTCTATAATATTGCTATACCCAGGAGCACTGTTATCCAATAGTGTTTGCAAAGTGGTTTTGGAAAAAGCTAGCTAGCATTAGCTACTGTCCAGAGTAAACAGGAAGTCCCTTAGCTGCAATCCACCATGCAGCTTTTACACCAGGAAGAGGAAAAGGATGAAGCTAATTTGAGTAGGAAGTCATGTCAAGAACAGCTGCCAAGGTAATAATGCATTGTACTAATTCCAACACATTTACAATTTTGGTACAGCTAATGTAAAGCTAAGGCAATGCTAATTTTAGCTAACATTTAGTACCACTAGCCACAGAACACTGACATTTTGGCTAGTAACACAAATACCTCCACTAGCCTCTTTGGCCGGTTGAATTTGATGAATATCTGTTGTATATCTTAATTTTAAAGGTTAAGCCTGAATTTATTTTACTCTGCTTGAGTGTACAGCCTTTAGTAGGGATATAACAATATACACATTTCTGGTACAGTATAATCGCAATATTAATTGCACGTTCATGGTATTGTGGCAAAACCATGAACGTGCAATTAATATTGCGACAAAATGTATTCTATAAAAATGCTCTGACCAGCCTTTAGTGCATTCATTATTGTAGTATTTTAAAAAAATTAAGACTGAAAAATTGTTTCATAATTTGTCATTTTGGCTGCACTAAGCAAAGGATCATGGTCAATGTAGTTCACTCTTACCACTGAATACTGTAAAAGTCCATGACAATTTTGTGAGACTTTTGATATTGCAATATCAAGATATTGCTAATATTGATACATCAATTTATTCTGCCAAGGTAAACCTTTTTTTTTTTTTTTTTTTTTATCACTGCCTATACATAAAAAAACACATTTTATATGTATTTAACTAATTAAATGGTGGCAGGTAAATACATTAATTGGCAAGCAACATTTGACAAATACTAACCACGGTGGCCAGTGAGCAAAAAAGTAAATGTCAAGCCCTGCTAGTGATCACAAAAGTTAGCTTAGGAAGCTAGCATAAACAGTTATATTTTACATTGGACAAATTAATTGACTGTGGAGTATAGTAAATCTGAAGTATAGTGAAAAAGTCAGGTAGGCTAATGCATCTCAAAGTGTAATGTCAATGCAAAGATTATACATCCAAAACTAGCCAAAACCCAGCTATACATTACCACTCTGTAAGCCCTTGAAAGGTTTAATTCAAGGCTGACCATTCCCTTTAAATCACTGCTGTTACCTTCCTGTCCTACATCCACTAACGCCGTGTTTCATTTGCCGTCGGCGCCGCTTACACCCTCGCAGCCATTTGCTCATCAACACTACATTTCCCGAGAAAATACGTGGCTTGCTTCCACTTTGAGTGCCTTTAATAAGTCCGTCCATACCTTATCAGCGCTGTGTCTGGGCAGCACAATGCCCAGATTGAGGGCCCGCACAAAAGGCCCCTGAAAGGGCTTTGTGCTGGCCTCGTGTTGTGGTTTAGTGGCTCGTCGTGTGTTCGGCTCTTATCTGAGTAACGGCGTGCGAGTACATCAGAGGTGAGCGAAGAAGAAGAAAAAAAAAATCCTTCACCGTATACTGAGACTACTTTGTTGGAATTTGTCCAGTGGCATATGAAGAAGATTGCCAAAATTAGGTTTGTCTCATCAGATTTTTGGTGATATTGAGTCAGAACGCAAGGCTGTCTTTGTGGCCAGAGTACACCTGCAGGCTGTCGAAAGAATACTCTGGGTAATTGCAGTAGTAGTATGCCATAGATAACATAGTAAGCTATACTTGAATAATCTAGCTTGACAAATATTTAAAACTGTATAGCATTTGTCAAACTGAAATTTTAGTTTTGAGGTTGGGGACAGGGGTTAATTGAGCCACAAAAGGGTCCCAAGCCCAGTGTACTTTTATGTGTCAGTTCCATTCTTGAATGAAGTGGAAACAGGAAGAGCACCCAGCGTAAAACTTGCATGCTAGGTAGGGTGACAAGATTTCTATACCCAAAAACTAGGACACATTTCCTTTCAGAAATCATTGTGCAACAAATATGCTTCTGAAATCCATAAAATTTTCTGTAATGTAATTCAAAGTACACATAGCAAGGGTTTTTGACTTTGATGGCAATGTAGTAATAAAAATAATGTTGTGGTTAATACATTTAGTGACAAAAGTCTTTATACAAATGTGTTTTTAGTTTCTTTTGCATTTCTATTGGAAAAAATGGGGGAATGTTGGGAATGTTGAAAACTGGGACATATTAGTGTTTTGGGTCATGGAAAAAGGAGCCTAACTGGGACTGTTCCCATTAAATAGGGACATCTGGTCACCCTAGTGCTAGGAGGCAGATGACTGGCTGTGATGTGAAGAGGTTGGGGCTGTGGATGGACCACAAAACCCAGGACTTTGCCACTGGATATCCAAGTTTGTGTCCCAAGACAAAGTTGGCATTCGACTTTCAGATACATTTTAGGAAGTGGTTCTGTTAGTGAGGTTGTCTATTTCTTCAGTTTTCTTTTTTATTATCATGGCATGTTGAGCTGTTTTATGGTTATATTAAAAGCTATGAAAATAATTTAGGCTAGTTAGTGGTTATTATATCATCAGACCTTGTGTATTTCTGACTTTTGCATGTCCAATATACCAGTGCTTCCCAACCTTTTCCTGGTTTAGACCCAGCTTAGTCTTGTTTTAGTTCTGGTTTTAGACCTGGTTTAGTCCTGGTTTAGACCTGGTTTGGTTTTGGATTTAGACCTAGTTTAGTTCCGCTTTTTGGCCTGGTTTAGCTCTGGTTTAGATCTGGTTTGTTCTTGGTTTAGACCTGGTATAGTCCTGGTTTAGTTTTAGTTTTAGACCTGGTTTAGTCATGGTTTAGTCCTCGTTTAGTCCTTGTTTTAGACCTGTTTTTTCCTGGTTTATTCCTGGATTAGACCTGGTTTAGTCCTGGTTTAGTCCTGGTTTAATTCCTGTTTTGTCTATATTTAGTGTCACATCCCTCACTATATAGCTGAGTTAGTCCAGATTTCTTTGAAAGCCAAATACATAAATTCCTATAAAGGATCATATAACTCCATGTACCCCCTGCAATGTGCTTGTATACCCCTAGGGGTCCCCTTACCCCTGACTGGGAAACACTACCATATACTGACAGATGTATTGCTCACTTTAGTACGCGCAGTTACAGAATCCAAATATGCTGAATATCACTGCTTTGCTATTCCAGTATCTACTTCACTATGCATAGGTCAAGTAGCAAGTCAAGGTATATCTTGTTCAAAATTAGCTTTTCACTGTTAATAACATTTAACTAGAGAAAATAAGAGCTATTTCTGCATTTTATTTGTTGTTGTTTTTTTTTTTCTTATCAACCTTAACCTGCCACATAGTTTTCTGAGTTTTGCTTCTTGAAACATTTGTTTTTTCTAAGACTATTTAATTACCCCCCATTTGCCAAGAAGCTGCCATTCTACCATTAGTTTCCATTCTGTCTCTTTGCAAACAGCTTCATACCCTATTCTTCAAACCCTCAACCGCAATTTTTTGCATTTCAGATCCGCACCATTCTGTCTCTTAGTCCTTCATGGATGTTAAGCGGTGTCATTCCCACAGCTCTCTCCTTAATAACTCCTCCTGCCACCGCCGCCATTGTCAGCGCCATCATTCCTCCGTCTCCTCACCTCCTCACGAAGCCCACAAGAAGAGAGCTGTAAATCAATTTGCATGCGACATCTTGACATCAATCCGTCATGTTTCGGGGGGGAGGGAGAGTGGCACCACCTTCTCCGAGCGGCTCCGTGGGTTTAGACGCTCAGATGGATGGCAGTCATCTGGGCCCAGTCGAGCTGATCTCTTATCAAGGGCATTGTTTCCTCAAGAATGCGCCCGGGTGATCGCTCGCTGTCACATGGCAGTCAGAGATGCTATAGCGTTAGAATGTGGCCTTGTTTTGGCAGAGTATCAGATCTCATATATAGGAAGCATTTTTGGGTTTACAGCTAACGCAACCCATTACAACCTTTTGAGGCTAGTATATTTTGATATGGACAAACTATCCAGTGTAAGGCCTTGACGACGCAAATATTTTAAGAGGTGGATACTTTTGCCATCCATTTTGACAAAACATCCATACAAAAACATTTGATGAATTATTCAAACTATTATGTCAAGCATTTTCATTACACTCATTTATACTTTATATTATAAACAGGTCTAGCTTCGGGACCCACCATCACCCTAAAAAGCCAAGCAATGACCCCCCCCCAAAAAAAAAAAAAACATTTCAACTAATCAAATGTATTGAACCTCAGACAGAATAATGTCAGAATATCACAGTAAGCCAACACAAAAAGAACACATTCAACAAGCAAAGGGCGAAGCTAGAGTGAACTCTTCCCCTCTACATTCTGTTAGATGCAGTTTAATTTAAAACCAAAATACATGAAATAAAAAAGTGCAATTCGAAAAGATTCAAGCATATAAAATGTACTTTTCTTCTGATGACCTTTTCAGTGGTAAATAGTGAAAGACTTTGTGTGTTGAGGAGAATTAAGCAGTGCTCACTTCAACCTTAGGGGTAGCAATAACTTTATCAATCTTTTTTATTTATTTTTTTTGGCAAAGGCCCTCGACCCACTGAAAATGGTTCCCCGACCCACCAGTTGAGAATCACTGGTATAGAAGAATAAAATCAAGAAAAAATGTTATTGCCAAAGAAATATTACTCATAACCTTGGATGTAATTTCAATACAGTCAAACTGCCTAGATTGCCAAAAAATACCTGTCCAGGATACAACTGTTCTCTTTTGAGTGTTTCCACACTATTACTAAAACTTTTCAAGCATTTTTACATTAGACTTATGTCCTCAATCTCCTATGTGTCTATAAAATCTAATCATCTAATCTAAATGCAGTCTGAATGCAGTAAAATTCAATGTATTAGTATGGACACGGTCAAATAAATAATTTTAAAATTAAAGTGATATGCATTTGTTGTGAAAATTTAGGCCATTGTGATTTTCAGTTCTTTCTTTTTGACTGTCTACACTTTAAGACACCAAGAACTTTCCAATGAATTTTGATACCAGTTTATTATAAAGGTTTATACAATTTCATGTGCATTTTAGTTTTTCTATAGACATAAATACCTTTCTATCAGACGTCCACATCACTTATTTACCATAGTTAAAACTCAATGCATTACATTTCTTAAATCTAGCTCAGATCCCTTAAAAAATGTAGTTAAATAAGCCACATTGACCCAGAATACTCCTTAAACCAATCTTTTCACTCCCCGCACAACTTCTCCACTTAGTCGACTTGATGTTTTTGCCCATTATCATTTAGATCTGCTGATTGCACAGTGATCACTCTGAATATATTCCCGACGCGGCGCTGACTCTTTGTAGGCTCTATGGAGGATTAAATGTGCCAAATGTCTCCTGGAACAATCTCCCTTCACTCGCGGGTGCACTGTTCGACTGTGTGCCGCTTTCTCTCTCGCGCGTATTTGAAGTTCTCGGAGGGCTTAAGGCGTCGTGGCAGTTGTTTGGCAATTCGTGTCACCTTAATTGCTTTAGAGCACTTTCAGATATCTCTCAAGAATAATATGCTTTGTAGTGAGCCCGGGGTCTTTGAAGGCTTTCGTAACCCGGAGAGCGGCGAGGCCAGACTCTGTGTTGTCAGACATTATTTAGTTACCTAACCTTCAAGGCCTTTGCCACATAATCAAATATTGACCCTTCGTCTTGTCTGACCTTGTGAGGTTAAACATTGTTACAGCTTAATGACTCCATTTGGGACGAGCCATTTTATTGCACTTCACTTTTGGCTACGCTGAGGCTGCACAGAGTAAGACATGATGTTAAAAAAAAAAAAGGGGCTGCATTGATTTGGTTTTAAGTCAAAGTCATAATAATTATTTGAGTTGCAGGCATAATAATAGTTTTAGTTGCAACCTCATAACCTAATTTACATACCAACTTTTTTTTAAATGTCCTTCCAATATATGGGTATCTTGGAAGAGTAAATGCTGTAGAATAGCCACATATAGCTTTCTAAAAAATAAATGCCCCCCTTTTTTGAATGGATGACTTTAATTTAACTTGCTTTTTTTTTTTGGGTTGACACATGACCCATTTGGCATAACTTTAGAAATATATATATACATATTATTTACTTCTTTTTTTATATTTACTGTATATAAAATAAATGTTTAATCATCATTTAGAGTATGTCAAATAAAAAAATCTAAAATTTATATAACTTGTCATTTAGAATCTCAGAAAGCCAAAATCTGTCCAAGGACAATTATTATTGGTATAAAATTGTATGGGCTTATGGTATTGCTTTAGCAGAGTTTAAATATTTGGAAAATAACCACTAATTATCACCTTTGTATGTTCTGAAATAGCAAAAACATGGTCTATTATGTTAGAAAAGCAATCAGTTTTAATAATTGCAGGTATAGACAAAAATATATATATACTGTCATTGAACTATTTGGAAGTGAAAATTAACTGATCAATGAATATAATCAAAATTATGTTTGTCGTTCTAAGTATTTCGGACATTATCTAGCACTTTCATTTGCTGAAGTTTCTTTATACTTGGAATGCCTGTGCAGATTTTGTTTCCACCAATATTGAATACATGACTATGACCTTTCTAAAACAAATTATCTAAATTCACTTTTAAAAGCCTTTGTCTGTGTAAATCAATAGGCAAACAGACTTGTTGATGGTAAAATTACATTCGGTGATATACCGCATCAGCTCAGGGCCCATTGTATCTTCCCTCACTATAACGGCCTATTACCCATGATGCTTGTGTATGTGCTGAATCATGACTGATGCACTCTGACACCAACCTCCACAAACACTACAGGAGAAAAAAAAAAAACATTTTCAGCTTAATGTCAGTGATCAGGGAGTGTAAATAATCCCATTGAGCCAGCCTCTGCTCTGCTCCCTGCTCGGGCCTGATACTGACGTGTGCGTTTTTGTCTCGTGTACCTTACAGGAAGATGCACAGCGGCATGAAGACCTACGGCTGCGAGCTGTGTGGGAAGAGCTTCCTGGACAGCCTCCGTCTACGCATGCATCTGCTCTCTCACTCAGGTAAGGATGCTCCAAAACGCGTTCCCAGTGCACCCCTGTTCTACTCCATGTTACTCAATAGGACACTTATCACAATAGTGTGTGGTATCAATGGAAGAAATGCTGGATGAATACTTGTTAAAGAATGGAAACAAGAATTTAGTGTTTACATAGCGAGATATTTTGTAATGTTAAACTATTAACAAGCATAACAGAAGCACTTGGCCGATGTTACTTGCAGGCAGTTCTCACGCTGCTGCATTAGTCAGGATATATGAAATCACTATCCTAAAACTGAATGTTCATAACAGCACTTTTGCAACAGAAAATAAAAAAATAAATTGGAACAATACATAATAATAGCCATAATACAGTAGGAATTTCCAAAAAAATATATTTATTTGTACATGGAAGACTGCAACACAAATACATTACAACACAGGAAAAGTATGGCATTCCCTGACAGCCTGTGACCACTATAAAAATGATGAGTAGGCAAAGTATAACAAAAAAAAAAAAGAATTAATATTTGTAGCATAAAATAGTTTCAGAGGCATAATGATTAATTTAGATATCAGATACATAGTGCTTAATGTTAGTGTAGCATTCATTGTATAGTATTTGAAAAAAGCAACAACAACAACAGCATTTAAACAGCGCTGTGCTTGTTTAGGTTAGAAAAAAATGAACCTATATATCTTTTAAACTAACTAACCATAACCACTTCTAATGATTTTGCAAAATCAGCGCTGCTCTGTTTAAGTAATAGATTTTCAGTTGGAAAGGTTTTAGTGTGGAGCACATATGTTTAAATGTACTGATGATGGTATGTACTTTTGTGCTGGAAACATTATTTATAGTGTCTGGGATTCCAGTTAGATCATATGTGTTTGGCCCACTCCCATGTACATTCTGTTCAAACTAAAGTTGAGCAAAGTCTTATCTAATATGGTAATAAAATGCAATCTACAACAGTAGTCTGCTGTTATTAAAGGGGTGTTCACAACAAGGTCATTGAGTCGTTGGTTCAGTCTGACTACAGACTCTAGATCAGTCCAGAGCTTAGTGCAGCAGTACTTTTTAATGCACTGGGTCGTCTTTTACAGACTCCGCTGACCTCAATCTCGAGTGCATATGGTTTATTATAACTCTATAAAAAATATTTGACCTGATGACAGACAGTAGTAAAAATGCACAGATTATTATATTAAAAAATAAGTGAAATATATTTGCATTATGTAATAGCTAGCAGATGCAAAAACAATCTTACCAGTGTTGGTGTAAAAATGACCCACTGGCACTTTTATCTAAATCATTTTTTCCAAAAGGCTCAACGCTAACTGACTTTTAAATGTCATAATAGGGTACATATGACCCACTGGCACATTTAACTTTATATATATATAAAATGTATTCTTATGTTGGGGTTAAAGTGACCCTCATGCATCTGCAAATTATATATTTTTGCCACATTTTATCACAAAAAACCTATAAAATATTATATTACTCTATATTTCATTCCAAAAAGCTCAACTTGAGAGTGTAATTAAAGAAAAGTCATCATGGGATAAAAATGACGCACAGGCAGTTCCCACATTTGTTGCCTAAACATGCATAATCACAAGTGTAATGTACTGTATATGCTATGAATTTGATATTTTACTTGTTCATTGATATTATCTTGAGGTTAAAATGACTCTCTTGCAGCTATACATTTTTTTTTCACACATTATATTCCAAAAAGCTCAACTGGAGAATGTAATTTAAGAAAAGTTGTAATTAGGTAAAAATGACCCACATTCCTTGTCCTAAACATGCATAATAACAAATGTGATGTACTGTATATGCTACGTATTTTGATAGAATAATGTTTTCCATTGGGAGACACAGCTTTCAATTGTCTGCTTGGCATTATTGTAACTGTTGTTGTGTGTGAGCCCCCCCCCACCCCCCCACCCCCTTTCTCCTTCTCTCCCAAAACACTTATATCTACAACAATGCGGTGGGACAGCTGAAAAAGACAATAATTGCCAGGATCATTTGTTTTTTTTTCTCCCCGTCGCACCAAAAACATTTGAAACAATGACTGTTCGAGCGCTGACACTGGTGCTCCGGCATGACAAAGATGAATGACGGACCCCCGCTGCGCCGCTGAATTGGCTCAGCACACAGCTCAGCGTGTCAAAAACAAAAATCGCTCCGAGGAAATATTCACTGTTTATTTTAAAATTACACCCAGGTTTCACGGCCCCCTGTTGCACACACATACTCTCACACTGGGCTCTGACACATCGCCGAGACGTGTAAAACTGGTGACACAAAGGACGTTTCCCAAAATGGATGTTATTGGCAATTTGGATGAGATGTGTTGGATATGGAAGTGGTTAAAATAGCTTTTCAAATCATGTGTTAGTCTGCTTGCAATAAAAAAAAAAATCTAAAATTGTTAACATAAGAAAGACATACGTAAGCTGGTCAAGTAAAAGTAAAGGTAGCAACCAATAGCCCTTGTTTTGTGCATATGAGCAAAGGCCCATTACCTGTCATAATATTTTTTTTTTTTTTTTTTTTTTTGGAAGTAGTTGGAGATACTGCCGGAACTGGTATCTTTCCAGTTAGACTTGCTGCTGCCAATAACTCTAGCCTAAAAAGACGTGCATGAGCTTGGACGTGTGTGATTGGTCAAAAAAAAAATCAGTGCCTGCTTTAGTTCCGCCTCTGTCAGAAACCCTTTCCAATAAAGCCCATATGAGGTCTTAGAGTCTCTTTTTTTTTTTCAAGCATGACTATTATATGTCTATTATGCTCTTTTTACTTTTTTTTTTCATTTATTGCCAACATTTCAGTGGTGTTCACTTATATTAGGCTATGTTAGGTTAAGTTTGAGCTGTGCTGTTAGGTTTCATTCACTTAGAGTAGATTAAAGCAGCAGTAACCAGTGCCGGTCCTATGTATTTGGGGGTCCTAAGCAAGATAGATTTGGGGGACAAGGCTCTCACTCATTTTTAACACTAAATGAAGATTAATACAGTATTAACTCCACAAGAGGGGCAGGGGAGTCGACCGAGTGGGACAGCTAGGACAATTTTGTCCCTGGCCTCATGGTCAAGGGGGTCCAAAATTATCCTTTTATATATTCAGTTTTATATGGTGGAGCCTCCATTCAAGACGTATTGTCCAGGGCCCCGTGAGGTCTGTCAGCGGCCAGGTAAACAGTAAAATGCCTTATTGGCATTGAGCCACAGTTTCAGATGAACTCTATCAAAAATAACAGGAAGTAGCACGCTTAAAAATGACACACATAGGTGACCAGAGGGAGAGAAAAAAATCAAACATATTTGCACAATCATTCAAATATGCAGACAAAGACAGACCCCAAAATATGGGGCCATCTAATGCCTGTGAGGCCCCATGCAGTCCCTTACTTAGCCTCTAGGAAGGCAGTAACCTGTCTGAAGTTTGCATTCTCTGGGAAACTTTGAATGCAACTTGTAGCGTCTGACAGCCTTTATGGAATAACATAAAATATAATTCGAAAAGTAGTAAGAAGTAAAGTATTTTAGAGATCCTGTAAAGGATTTCTAGACTTTTCTACTTTTTACATTTTTAAAACTAGACTTAAAACCTTCGTATTCTCACGAGCTTTTGGTTGATTTTAATTTTATTTTTATCTTGTTTTTATCTTTTTTTTTTTTTTAGTTTTTGTGATATATATATATATACTTAAGCACATTGAGTCTGAAATGTGTTAAATAAATAAACTTGTATTATTATATTATATTAAACTACAAACTTTTCATTTCAAAAGGTAACATTGTTTTAAATTGTATATTAATGCAACTTGAAATTAGCACTCATTGTGTTTGTGGATACAGCTCATATAGCTACAGTATGTACTAAGCTAACATTTGACCTTATATCATGCCATGCCCAGGCTCAGTGGAGGCTTTCAAAGTAAACAAAGCAGTAATTTGGTGGAGTCTTGGATGAAATTGGCAGCTTTGGCATATTCAGGCATATCTTCCAACAACTGATAATTAGCTAATGATTAACAGGTTAATCTAACTATTATTGTTTTGAAGAATTACTGCTCTTTATTACAGTGACGAGTATAACAGAACTAACGACAGTTTAGTCATGGTTTAGCCCTGGTCTAGCCCTGCTTTAGTCCCACATTTAGTGCTACAATTGCACTTTTACATAATTTTAGATTTTTTTCTAGAACATTGTAAATAATAAAAATAAATCAGTATATCATAAAATGAAAAAAATAACTAAATATAAAATAAGTAAACAGATACATATTAAATAAGTAAATAAATGCATATACAAAAATAAATACATATAAAATAAGTAATTTACTGCATATAAAAATTTATATAAATATAAAATAAAAAAATGAATAAATAAAGGTTGCAGACATTTTTATATTCATTATTACCTAATTGCGTTCACATATGACAAGTGTCTTTATTGCAGTATGTTTATGTAGCAATTCAAGTGCATAGATTATTATGTAGGCTAAGTAACATTATGCAGAGTGACCTAATGAGTTAAAATAACTAAAATATAACTGCTTAACTTTGCTAGCAGCTGCTAAGACATAACTTAGCTGTATTTCTCCCATCATCAAACTGTGTTTTGCAATAAAAAGAGACAATGATTTGTAACCAGAAAAAAAAAAAAAAAAAAAACACAACTTCTTAGCAAACCCAAATTCTAGGAAAGGATTTAAGCTGTGTCATAAATTCATTCGCTGTTCAGTCTGTCAGTCTCTGTAATGATTATCCGCGCAGGTGATAGCCAGACAAAAGCTGTGTTATCAACAGGTTAACTCCTCAGTGACAGTTTGTACCTATTGACTCACAGCGGGGATACACAATCAAATGGAAAAAAAAAAAAAACTCTCGAAAGACGCACCACCAACCACTCTCTCTCTCTGTCTCTCCACCTTGAGACACGCAGCCAAGCGGAAGATGTGGGCAGTGTATTTTTAGCAGCAGTGACAGTGAGTGCACAAACTTTTTTTTTTTTTTCTTCCTTTCTCTACTTTATTTTTTTCTCTTCCCAAGCGGGGCTGTCTTGACGCGCCGACTTGAACCTGCGTGGATTCAGAGGCGCTTTGGTCTGGCGTACAAGGCGAGCGCGCACAGAGAGACGGGAGACGGTTAGGGAAGAAGACAGCGGCAGGCACCAGCGCTTTGATAGGTTTTGTTGTTTCTTTGTTGCACTTTTTTTGAAGCCCACCTCCTCCACCTCCGCCGCCGACATTTTGACTTTCAAGGCTTTTTCAGATGCGGCAGTGGCGGCTAGAGGTTTTTTTTTATTTTTTATTTCCTTTATCGTATCTTTTGTCTGAAATGATGACACTTCAACAAGTCACGAACCCACTTCTCCTTCAGGCCTGCCGTTATTCTTGAGTTTAAAAAAAATCTGAATGTGAATAAATATTTTTGCATTCTGATGGCTGTTGAGAATATAAGTGTTAAAATGCTTTGGCTGGTACCTGTTACTTTTTAGTTTTTCAAAATGCCTCTCGAGTTTGTCATCAAACAGTGGCTATTTGTTCAGCTGTATTACAAAGAATAGTTACAGTCAAGCTAATATGGAAAGAGTATCTTACATGCACTGGGAAGAATCCAGTCACAAAGGGCCACTAGCCTCTGTCAGTCCCAAGCCTGGATAAATGGAGAGGTTTGCATTAGAGACAGTCTAGGTCCTCAAATATAAAGTATATGTGGGGAAGAAAGAAGACTGACCTAAAGCCGAGAGCAGGGGTGTGACATCAGGCAGTGTAGCCAGTGCAACTGGACTAGGGCCCAGGAGGATTAGGGGCCCATCAAAGTGGGCCCTTATTTATCCATGGTCAAGTCTGTGTTTAAAATATTCATAATAAGTAGAAGCAACCTATAACACTATAAATTCTATTTTAAATCATGTTAAGTTTGTAAACTCATAACAAAAAGAGCAAAAAAATCAAGTTTTTGTTCTTTAGATAAATACACACATTGTATAAAAAAAACAAATATAGATTTACAAAACTGTGCCTACATATTAATGAATATTATATTTTTTGTATCAAACTTCGGTAAAACAGCAACTTTTTATAAATTAAAAAGCCGAATGCATGAACAGGAATGTGAATGTGCTTCATGGGCTTCTTCTGTTGTATTCAGCAGTATTTTGTTGTTCTGATTTAGTTTAATTTAGAGCCAATTTTTTGTCCTGGTTTAGTCCTGGTTTAGTCCTGGATATGTCCTGGTCTACACGTGGTTTAGTGCCAGTCTATATCTGGTATAGATCTGGTTTACTCCTGGAAGATTATTGTGTTGGTTAAAATGGTACTTAAAGTAAAAAGTTTGAGAATTACTGACTTAAAGGACTAAATATCTATAGCAGTTTAGACCTGGTATATACCTGGTGTAGTCCTGGATTATTATTGGGTTGGTCAAAATGGTACTTTGTGTGAAAAGTTTGAGATTTAGCAACCTAAAGACTAAATGCATAACTTAACCTGGGCCAAATATGAGCAACACAGCCAGTAGCTCTAAGACTACACCATGACAAAACCCAAACTAAGTTGCCACAACCACTACAGACAGAAATATCTGATCATGTCAGGACCTTCAAGCAGCTTTTATAAGAAGCACAGTAAGGCCTTTGTGTCACAAGCCTAATATTTTGGACTCTCGACTGCTGCTTAATTCATGTCCCACCACATTTTATATCTTAATAGAACAGACTAGAGTTTTTTTTGTTTTTTTTACTTTGCAATTTACCAACTATTGATTATCCAGGTCTTCAAATGGGTTCAGGAAAGTGCATGAAATTGTCAGTCCTTGTGGAGAGATGAGTCTGAGAGCTGCAGCTTGTTGGTATGCACACAACGTTTTGGACGTTTCAGACGCCGCCCCTCCTCTCCTCTCCCCTCACTGCACTACACTGTCTATGTCTATGTCTCGGTCTGTCCCCTGTCTGTCTGTCTGTCTACGCTCTTGGTGCTTGGCGCCGGTCCAGTCCGGGCTCCCTGCCACCTCCAGGGTACAGTATGTACAGTGGAGTGTGTGCCAGCAGTTTCTTTATTTGTTATGTCCTGTTCACATTATCTGAGGCTGACGTTTAATGTTTGACAGGCTGCGCTCTCTGCAGATGGAGGGAGAGAGGAGGGGGAGAGAGGAGGGTGAGTCAGTGTTTTAGGTCCATCTGAGATCTGACATGTGGTTGCATTGGAATAATCATGGGGAAATGGAGCCATGGTTTGTCTCTTAAGTCAGTGTTGAAATAATCTTGGCTATAAATGTGCAGATATAGAAAAAGTACATAATTACAAATATATCTGATGCTGTTATTCTGTTCATAATCTATCTTTTAAACTTGCACTTTCAGTTTTGGCACACAACATGCTGCAGGATTAATAAAGTTACATTCTACAGTAGATGTGTAGGTTTGCACTGCTGTTCCATATCATCTTCCAAATAATATTTTAAAATTAGGACCAAGGAAGCAAGTCTAAACTAGGACTATATCAAGACTAAAGTAGGTTTACTAGAGTTAAACAAGTAATAAACCTGTCCTGGTTTATTACTTGTTAATATAAGCAATAAACTATACCTCAATTAAACTGTCAAAACCAGGATTAAACTTAAATTTTAACCATGTTATAATGTTGTTTGCACCTCAGAAACATACCTGGAGTAGTATTTTGTCTCATTCACGCTTCTTTGAGTGATTCTCTATGCTGAGGCTGTCCTCTTCTCTAGAGATGAAAACGCTCTTTTATTAAGGTCTTGTGACGTCACCGGACTCGTTCTGATCATTTCGCCGCTCAAATTTCCATCACTACGAAGCTGTGAGCTCATGTAAGTGTTATTTATTCCTCTGTTAGCATCATGTTGCTAATAGCAGTGCTAATAAGCTAATTTATTCTCTGTCCATTCTCCACCATAGCCTTCAGGGGGCAATAGACACCTAATCTATGCAAAATTAAAGTAACAACTCCCCAACAGAAGACATTTCCATACATATACATTATTTTAGGTTATAAAATGCAAAATACTAATGCAAAGCTGTCCATTATTATTTTTTTAAAAAGTGAAAAAAAAACATAATATGGGACTAAACTAGGCCATTACTACATGAGAAATGAACCAGTCCTTATTTCAAACCAGAGAGTGACCAAGTACCAACTTCCTTCTGCAAACTAAACCAAACATCAACTGTAATAATAATAATAATAATAATAATAATGCATTAGATTTATATAGCACTCTTCTAGACACTCAAAGTCGCTTTACAATTTGGTGCATTATTCATTCACTCCTCAGTCACACTCGGTGGTGGTGAGCTACTTCTGTAGCCACAGCTGCCCTGGGGCAGAGTGATGGTAACGTGGCTGCCTCTGACCACCACCAAACACAGTCACACTGACACATTCATACAGGCAAGGTGGGTGAAGTGTCTTGCCCACACAATGACAGTATGCATTGTCGGTTGTGGGGCTTGAACCGCCAACCTTTGGGTTAGTGGGCAAGCATCTCTACTGACTGACTGTAAACAAAACCAAGCTCTTGCACTAAACTAGGACTAAACAGGACTAAATAAAAACAGAAAACATCATCTAAGCAGATCTAAACTTGGACAAAGCAGGATAAACTCACTCAATAATTAAGTTAATAAAGGACTACACTAGAATCAGGGACAAACCAGTCTCTGTTCTACAAAGCTGGTTGAACTTATCCTGGATAACTGCCTCCTACCCGGGTAGACACAACCAAACATGAGTGTCTCTGAATAAGCAGTACTATGAAGCAGGTTACGTACTTGGTGAGTCAGCCCTGGGTTTCTCTGTGGAGCTGCAACCAATCACACCAACGTCACAGAGTAAACCAACTAGAAATACATTAAACAGTAGATCTATGTAATAAACCCATGAAAAATGTAGCATAAGAGTTAACCCTAAAGTTACCTCGCTAACTCTCTAATCCAGCTTTGTTGTACAGGGCACAGGTCTAAAACTAACAAAAAATATTGGACTTACACTAAACCAGGATCTAAATCAACCCAAAACCAAAACAAGAATGACTTCCGTAACTAAACCGAGACCATAACTGTATCTGTTGTGGTAGAACTAAACCCTTGTTCTAGCCACAGAGAGAACTAGAACTAAACCTCAGATCAATACCACATCTGCAATTAAAATGGCATTAAACTAGATTGTACTCACATTATATTTAACCCCATTTCCAAAAAAGTTGACTCTGTAAAATGTAAATAAAAACAGAATGCAATGACCTGCACATCTCATAAACACACATTTTAAAGAGAGTAAAACACATTACAACATAATCATTTTCTTTTATGAAGTATATAATAGCTCATTTTGGATTTGATGGTAGCAACGCATCTCAAACAATGTGGTGACAAAGGCAACAAAGGCTGAAAAAATCTGCTAATAAAATATTATAAATTATATTATTATTTTCAATTAGCAACATTTCAGTGACATGGTTTTTATTTTTTGTATTCACATTTTACCTTTACATTCACATTTTTATTTTATGTCCCAACATAGAAAGTAGATGCCAAAATAAACCAAAAAGCTAAAAAAGACCAACCTAAATAAATGACCTGATAAAGTTGTGGAACTAAACCAACTCTAAATCAGGACTATACCAAGACAAATCAAGTAATAAACCAGGTCTGCACCAAGCATTAAACTATGTTCCAATTAAATGTCAAACTTGACCAAACAGGAACTAAGATCAGGAAGTTTGGTTAAATTTATTTTGGCATTTTCAAATATGGGTTTCCAGAGAAAAGTCGTGGGATTAAACTAGCCTAAATTAGCCTAAACTAGAACTATACCAAGACTAAACTAGAATTAAACTATAGCTAAACCAAAAATAATCTAGGTCTAAACAAGTAATAAACCAGGTCTGCACCAAGCATTAAACTGTCTCTATTACAATGTCAAAACTTGACCAAATCGCGATTATGATCACAAAGTTCTGTTACAATTCTTGTGGCATTTTCAAACATGGATTTCCTGGGAAAGGTTGTGCATCTAAGCCAAATCTAAATTAGGGCTGTACCAGATCTAAACTAGAATTAAATTTGAGCCAAACCAGGACTAAACTATGTCTAAACAAATAATAAACCAAGACTGCACTAGGCATTAAACTCCGTTAAAGTTGTGGAACACTGCTTTTCATTACAAAACCTCTGCCTGAAAGCTAACCTCCCTTTAACTCCACTGCTGTGTTATCTCGTCCTGTATCTCATCATGTACTCCTGTCAGCCAACAAGCCCAGACCGGACCCATATGATTCTGCTCCGTAATAAGATTATCTTCTCTGTGAACAGTCGCGTCGCCACCATCTCCCTCCAAACTTTTTCATCTGGCCGCCTTCACAGCTCAGCACGCCTAATCCGCTGTTTACAGTACATACACATATAAGGCTCAGTCAGCAACAAGTACAAGTACAAGTGACCCCGAGCAAATTAGAAAGCTGTCTGTCTTCATTTAAAGAGCAATTGCAGGTTAAGTGCCTTGCTCAAGGGTGTAATGTGATGATGTATGGATTAAAAAAAGATGGTTTCTTCCTCTGGGAATATGACGAGGGATATAGCTAAAAGGTTGAAATGATTAATATGACAAGAAGGCAAGATGTGATACTTCGTAGTACATGCAAATTTTAAAGATACAGTGCTAAAGGTACTGTGAGCTGTATATATATTTATATTTCATAAAAAAATACCCATGTGTGCCCAGACATGTTTAAATCATATATTATGTGTTTGCTGATAACAATAGCACAGTTGATTTATTAACAATTAAAAATATATTTTACATAATGACTAAGTTGTTTATGTTTACGTTTTTTGTTTTGGTTGTAAAACTGCATTGCCAATAGTCCAATCAGAAAAGCAGAAAGACTGGCAACCCATAGACTATTGTTTTGATTTAGACTGCAGTACTGTTTTCAAACCAATACAAGCGCAGACTGCTAACAGTACCTTTAACTTTTGGGCTTTTTCAATCTGACACATCAGATCTAAATCTCATACTTCCTGGTGCATGTAAACAGCTATGGTAGCCCTGCAGGCACATAATTGTTTGTGAACAAATGCATTGGAAAAAGGTCTGGATGATGACTTCACTTTTACTTAACAAATTAGTATGCTAAAATAATTAAAGCTTCATTTGTGCACAAAAATAAACATTAAAAATAGAAACATTTGCTTTTATATATTTTTTATTTATATTTCACGGGTAGTTGTAAAAACAAAACAAAAAACCCTGTATGAATATTGTGTCCAAATGTTGCCTAAGACTAAGATTGCTTGACATGGCACTGATGCTTGTGACACAAAGTACAAAAAATGAAGAAAAAGTGCTTACTTTGTCCACTCTGGGCACCTGTAGCAAGATAAACAGGAAGTAGCGGAACTAAAATGACCTCTTTGTTCTGCGGAAATTCTTTAGCTTCAATTTCTTATATAGACATCAAATATAGTCCATTTTAATATAGGCCTGCATGTAAATAATAGTGGATAAAGTGTTTTGCCCATGAGCACAACTCCAGTATGCAAAGCTGGAGGTGAGGATCAATCCGCCAATCTTAGTGTGCGAGCAGTTCTAACTACTGAGCTACTGCCATTGCAACATACATTAAATAGCACTAAATGAATCAGACAAATAACATACCCAAAAGAATATTGATTGATTGAAGTTATTTCCCTTTTGTGCAGTGAGTTTTGGTGACAGAGAGCAGTTTTGTTGCTCCTGTTTGCTTCTCTTCGCCAAACAAATCTGAACTATCATGTTAAAAATGTGGAATTGGTAAAAAAAAATCGTATTCTGCATTCTCATTTTTCCATTCTCAACTTTTCCCACTACTGTACAGTGTGCTTTTGGGACGCTGACTCGTTGCAGCGCAGACACTCAGGGGTCAGAATCTTCCACTGTGTAATGGTTTGTCACGCGGCAGCTCTCAGCGCTCTGGCATGCCTGCGTTTGTTTCCCATTACTCAGCCGGGATAGTGCAACTTCCACAGCGGGCGCGAGTCTCTGACATGTGCTATAATAAGCTTTGATATACCACGATACGCTGATCTGGCTTCTGACTGGCAAGTTATCATTAGCAATTAGCCTGCCCGTTACTTTAATACTGCCTCGCACGGAGCACAAACAGAGTGCGGCTTGAGCCATGTGACCGGCGGCCAGATGTTCAGCTCGACTCACTAAATTAAAAGCTTTGTTTGCGAACGCGATCCCGATCTCGACTGTGGGATAAAAGTGCCCACACAAATTGCTATTGCACTGGGAAAAAGAGAGCAATGCTGAGAATTTGGCAGAGGTGGAGGAAGTACTCCAAACTTGCAAGAAGTAAAAGTACTGTGACTTTAGAATAACATTTATCATATTTATCATCTGTATTGAATATAAGTTTATTTATACACAAACTAACTAACAAACAACTACTACTAAAGTGACAATTGTTGCTTTTGTTACAACTACTACTTCTACTACAGCTACTACTAGTGCTGTTCATGCTGATGCTACTTCTACTACCACTATTGCTGCTACTTCAAATACCACCATTGCTGCTGCAACTACTACTATTATTACTGCTAGCTTTACTATTACTGTTGCCGTTTTTGCTGGTACCAGTATAACTACAAGTACTACTTCTATTACTACTACTACAACTACTATTACTGCTATTGCTGCAGCTGCTACTACAACTACTTCTATTATTACTCCTATTGTTTTTATAGTAAAACTACTACTTCAAGCATTGCTGTAATCATATAGCATTGCTATATGATTACAGCTATCTTTACTGTTATTTTTGTTGTTATAGCTGGTACCAGTGTAACTGCTAGTACTATGACTATTACTACTACTATAACAACTACTACCATTGTTGCTGCTGCTACTACTAAAACTACTTCTATTATTACTCCTATTGTTGAAAGTACAACTACTACTGTAATTGATGCTGATGCTACTACTACCACTATTGTTGCAACTTCAAGTTGCCATTGCTACTGCAACTTCTAATATTACAGCTAGCTTTACTATTACTGTTGCTGTTTTTGCAGGTACCAGTATAACTGCTAGTACTACTGCTATTACTACTACTACCACAACTACTGCTGGTGCTATTACTACTACAACTAGCTCTACAACTACACCTATTGATAGTTCTAGTCCTGCTATTCCTACTACTACTACATAGCCAAATCTGGGAACTTAAGACCTTTTGGTTGTCAGATTAGTCCCCTTATCACTTGCGTCAAGAAATACTTTTACTCATTTAGGGACAAACATTCTTTTCCTCTAAATTTTAGTTGTAAAAGTTTGTTGGGAAAATTTGAAATGTAGAATGTACTTCAGTTACTTGAGTAAAAGTACCTAGTTACTTTCCACCTCTGGAGTTTGGCGAATTCCTCATACAGTTGATTTCCCTCGCAGCTCTTTATAATTTTTTTCCCTCTCTGCTGCTCGGCGTTTGTTTGGCTGTTTGGCTAAGGGCTGTTTGGGCTGCTCTGGCGACGTGCCGGCTCTTCCCTCACACACCGATGACGACATATTTGTGCCGGCAGGTCTGGATGTTCTGCCAGCATTCCAGCATTTATGATCGCTCGCAGATGTGAGTCCAGGAACACACTGTACTGTACCCAAACCCAGAAATTAATGAAACTTGACTGCCTTCCAGGCCACAAATTCCTAAATGTGACTCTGTGTGTGTGTGTGTGTGTGTCTGTGTGTGTGAAGTATGTATGTGTGTCTGTGTGTCTATGCATGAGTGAGAAGTGAGACAGTAGGCTCTAGGGAAGAGGCACAGGATACCCGGGCCAGCGCTATTAAAAGCCAGTAGTTTGAAAATAAGTAGTTCAGATGAGGTCCAAAAAAAAAGTATGGCCCAAAGTGTAAAGCTGTTGCATGTACATTCTTTTTTTTTCTCTCTCTCTCTCTGCAGCTGACGTTCGGCCGACATCGCTCTGCGTTTTTTTTAGGCACATTAACACAGGATGACAGGCGGAGTGGATAAGCAGCGGTAGCTCATGCATTAGTGGCATAACCTAGTGTAACATAAAGCGTCCCAGGCCCCCCCGCCTAGTACCCCTTCCTCAGCTGTTGTTGTAAAAACTTCCTCTGACCTGTTGATTTAATGCTTCCAACATGGCTGCGGTTTTGCATTCAGAAGTAGAAGTTCTGAACTAAAACATCAAATCTTCTGTAAACACTGGGGTCACAAGACACAAGTCATAAAATTGTGATATAGCTAGTAATGCTAACAGTAAAGTAATGGTTGATTTAAGCCTCTTGCAATATTCTGCATGGCCGCATGTATGAACACAAACTAGTATTTTTTATTTTATTTTTTACTTTTTATTTGGCCTAAGTATACCTCTGGTGGGCTGTTATGTCTGAACGCTGGAGATGCTTTGTAACATTGTGCATTGTAGGCTGGGACTGCAACATAGTCTAGTTAGGTGACACTGGGTCAGAAGAATGTGTATAAAAATGGTTACTAGTCTAGTCTAGCTCGATACTGGAAGTTAGTGAAATTAACCATTAAATTAAGAAAGTGTAATATATTGCAAGTTAAATATTTGTAAAAAAAAAAAAAAATCATACACACATATATATATATATATATATTGTTGAGTATCTTTAGAGCGGCATAATATCTAGTAAATTTATCGTTACTGCAATATCAGCAAATGCAGTATGCATACTGCAAGAAATGTCAAAATAATGTTATAATACTCCATCTGACAGATTTACACTGTTAGAATTGTAATATTGTTATTGCAATATTTAACATAGTTACTGTGTATCACATCTTTTTCTTATATCATGCAGTCTTAATATCCGTCTAATCAAACATACCAACAACAAATTTGCATATTTTAACTTTATATTTGTAGAGCATGTGAGAGGTGCAAGGTCAAGCTAGATTGTCACCTGTTGCTAGGTAGCGATGCCCCCCACCCCCCCCACCCCAAAAAAAAAAAAAAACACTGGTAAATTTCATAAAGCAAGTAAAAAGTGAAAGATTCTGGATGATGTATGACCATAACCAATTCAGGGAAAGTTAAGGAGTTGCTAGCTAGTGATGCTAACAGCCACAAAACTACTTGTGCCCCTCCCCCCTCTAGTGCCAGAAGTAAATTTCCCATATTTTTTTTAAATACTGTGTGACAAATATCTTCAAAAAGGTCAAATCAAGTCGATTTCACACAAATTGACTTGAGCTGCTGCAAAAATTGCTGACCTTTTTTTGAATGGAAGTCAATAAGAAATCATGTTTCTATAATTTTCAAATAAACTTGTTTGTCCACAGGTTGCTTCAGAATGTCACTTTGCAATTGCTTCCTTGATCATTGTCATTATCTAAACTGCCCTGATGTGCGATAAATACAGCACGCCTTATCTTATCTCACTGTCTATGCACTGCACTCAGAGCTCCAGCTGGTGCTATATGAGAACTCAGCCACACCGGGACAGCCTTTAGTTTGTTTGTGTTTTTTTGTTGTTGTTTTTTTAATACCAGCAGTCTGTGTCTGTCTGTGCCTGTCATCCTGATATTTTTATTTCCCTTCCGACGCGGGGGAAGACGAGGAGGGGGACTTGTTTTTGGACCTTAGTCTTGAACAAAATGCGACTTCAGTTGGGAAACGCAGCTGCTGTACTCTAGCCAGAACTGTGTGTACCTGTGCCGGCGGCTTCTCGGAAAAAAAAAAAAAAAAAAAACTAAACTAACAGCATCTTTAAAGAAATGAAACATAAAAATAGCCAGGGATGATCCTCGGGCTGATGGAGTGTGTGGCCAGGCGGGGTGACAGCTCAGTGTCTGGGAGCCTAGTCGCGGTAGATGGCCCATAGCTGTGGCCATTTAGGCCTCAGCGTGCTTCTGTGTTGAGCTGTTCCTGGAAGTGCCGGTGTGGGTATTAACTGTGACTGTGTCAACTTACCAGTATCCAACCCCGAACTGTCCTGTTACAGGCAAGGGCCAGGTCACTAAATGGCAGTAAACAATATAAAAAGGAAGAATGAAGTATAAAAGGTGGGGCATGTTTTTTTTTTTTTTTCTAGGCTGGTTCTTACTGCACATCAGCTTCCTGACATAATAGACAAGTGTTTTTACAGTGACAAAGACAGCAGCAATTAAATCCAGAACATCTTGTTGCGGTAGACAAAAGCTTGTTGTTAAGGTGAATAGTTTCACTCCGTCCTAAGTCATTAAAGATGTAAAAATAGCTACTCCTTCTTGTATGACACTTATATGCACATGTGTATTTAAAAAAAAAAAAAAAAAAATGCTATTGAAAATACCAGTTGAGTGGAAGCTATGAAAGCAAATATCATTTACTTCCTATTACAGTCAATGAAATATATGCTTGGAGTGTGCAATCATAATGCTCCTCATATGCATCTCTGTTAAATATAAATATTAGCTATAATCATTATAAGACATTTTTAGATATTGATAAATACATAATGTACATTTATGAAGAGCCGCAGCCAATTTTAATGCACAAAAGTTGCTTAGCCTATAACTGAAATATAGCATGGGTGGTCTTTATTAATTGCAACTAACGAACTGTGTTAAATACTGCACTGATTATCTCACTTAGAGAACTGGAGTTACATCCTGTAACTATTTCTTGGTGCTCATTTGTGGCACTTCTAATCTCTGAATGTGTGCCTAAAACTGTATCGGTTTAACCTTTAAGTCCACAACATGTACCAGAAAACAAGGAGAACGTTTTATTTTAAATTTGTAAGATTATGCAGATGCAGATTGACTTATTGTCATTAAATTATTCCTTTACTGACTTTACATAACCAGATGTCAAAGAGCCGCATGCAGCTCTAAAACCATAGGTTGCAGGTATGCCTTCACCATTTTGATCCAAAGCCAATAACCTTGGGGTTAAATAGCTATTTTTATGATCAAAATTAGTGTGACCTGCTTATACCAATTTACTTGACGTGAAGTGGGCTTTGAATCCCTTCCCTGCCTGTATGTTCTGCCCATTTCTGATTGGTTGTATGTCTATCCAATCACACCCAGAGGTAGTTAATTCTAAGCAAGTTGTTATAACCTCATAGAAAACTTTTTTTTGACCCCACAGAGACCTTTCTAACTCTTAAAAAAAAAAAAAAAAAAAAAAAAAACTTTAAAGGCGTGCCAGGCGGATCCAACAGTCAAGTTTAAATCTATTAAGCCTGTGGATGAAAGATTTCATAACTGTCTTTATACTTTGTATGATGTAAACAAAGTGAAAGAACTAACACCTTTCATAATGCCTCCTTATGAAGAAATCACCTGGAAATAGTGTGCAACATCCAAACATTCGACTACCTAGAACTATTACTATAAATACTTGGGGAAAAAAAAAAAAAAAAACGTATACATTTCATAGACCTATGTATTTTGAAAAATTACTATGTTCATTTAAGGGTTTTTTTTTTTCCTCGAAGTCACTCACCACTTCATGTAGTATGGCCTTTTGCCAAAAAGTACAGTGCATTACCGGAACCTGTATAAGGAATTCAAGTAATGCAATAGTGAACCATTAAATGCATCAGAAACCAGCAGCCCATACAAGCCTGCCTTTAACAAAATAAATCTTTGAGCATGGCAGTACATTGTACATACACATAAAGTTATATATCCACTTTGCAGTAGTCATGTTAGTCATCATAAAAGTCTTGTCAGTGCAGGCTTGGTTTATTCAACCTGCATACCAACCTAGAACACTGCCTTCCCTTTTAAAGAAAACCACACCGTGGCATGCATGCCTCAATTATGTCATTCAATAATTGACTGACAATAAATAATATTTTTTAAGTGCAGGCCTGGTTTACTGGCACTCAAAGCTGTCATAATGATAATCCAAACTACAATCAGGTTTTATCAGACCGCTCTCACAGTCTCTCTCCTCTCTCTCTCTCTCTCTCACTCTCACCTGCCTGTCACAAAGTTCCACCGGAAAGCTCAAAGTTGGCTTTTCGCTCCCTTTGACTATTTCCAGGCGAGAAAGAAAAAGAAAGGCGTGAGGACTTGATCTTATTCCTTTTATTACAGGGATATTGCAGCTTTAAATCCTTTCGGTTGCTAAGTAGCGAGTGCCCCTGTGCTCCCTTAATGGGCCTGATTTGGTATTCCGCTCTGATGCCAAGTCTTATTTTTGTATGCGAGACAAAGTGTTTTGATGGAGGGTGATTGCTGAAACGTCTGTGTGTCTTCCAAAGGCTGCTTTTTTCCTCTTTCTTTTTTTCTTTTTTTCGTCAGCCGAGAGTGAGTTTTATGGCCTCTCTCAGTACAGTACACTGTGTGCCTTCTGCTCAAAACAAGAACACAGTCGATTGAATTTTGGATTCGCTTCATCATGCCTCCCTCCTCCCAGCAGCTTTGTTGTCAGCGGCGGCGGGTCCTCGTGTGTGCGCGCGTGTGTGTTGGTGCATGTGTGTGTGTAGTGTGCGGGGGTGTGGTAAAAGTCAATTATTGCAAAAAGGGCTGCCAATTAATCTGCTCTCCTGGAAATGTGAGAGATACTGTAGGTAATGTAGGCTATGAGAACATGACAGACTAGAATAGGAGATGTAGCACAAAACCCTGTGTAGTGCAGATATAACAAATATAACTTTTTTTTTTTTTGTTATATTATAAGCTATTTTCTTAGTAGATAGAATTAGGGTGGTGGATGGGAAAAATAATCTAGGCCTGTGAAAGAGACCCAATTCAGTGTTGCAACATCTGTTTTTTTTTTTTTTGATTGGATAAAACATACATGTGCAGAATTTTTTTTATGCTAAGTGGTCATGTGTGGTATTGCAGCTAAAAATACTGTGCCACATAATGTTGCCAGAGGTTACAATGTACAAATTATTTTTTTTGGTCAATTGGTGCACAACATTAGGGACTTGCTGCTCATGTGACTCAAACATGTATAGCATTTTCATTTTTGTTAAAAAAAAAACAAAAACATAAAAACCAGGGGTGTATCTCGGAGGTGGCCCAGGGGAGCATATGCCACCATTGGAATCTGACTGTGCCACAGAGGTGCTGAGCTGGGACATTGGTGGTCGTTCAGTTCAGTTTTATAGTATATTGCCAAATCCTAACAAATGCGGGAAAATGTTCATACAAAGCACAAAACTGATGCATATAAGTTCACTAGAATGCAGGAAATGGAATGTTCAGTTCCCAGTTTTCCCCCCAGACCTCTTCATGGGTGCCACCCTGGCAAAACTAAGTGGTCCACCTGGGTGAAAAAAGTCTGGACACGCCATTGCATTTTGTGGGATACCAGTTTCTTTAATTAAAATGTAGTGATTTTACTATTGATTTTAAACATCTTGCATTAATTACCATAGGGTTGTTGCAATAAAGGTGAAATATGGAATTGCAATAACAACAAATTAGTGAAATTATCTCCAAAGACATTTTACGCTTGTCATACCTGCTTTAAAATTAAACTTTAAATTAATCATTGGTTGTGTGTCTTCTGATATATTGAATTTGTGGCCAATTGTTATACTGCAACAAGTGACTTAAGCCGAAATTCAATTTGGAAGCCAGCCTTGTTGAGTTAAAACCATTGTTATTGTCATTGTATTAGGTCACAAATGTTATTTATATTTCACTCACCTCGATTTAGAAATGTGTAAATAGAGGTAGGATTACCCTGATACAAAGGTGAAAGGAGAAGACTGTGTGCTGTCGCCTGCTGTTAAATTAGGTCGTGGTGCGTTCAGGGTCCTCTTGGTGTCTGAACGGTGTAAGTGTCGCTTTAGGGGCCTAACCGGGGATCAGGTGGAAGACTCAGTCCGGTCCCCAGGTATTTCCAAGAGTGTCTTTTTATAGTCCGAGGTCCTGGAGACTGCGTCGGTGTCAGGATGACAGAGGGGCAGGGCTGATGCTGGATCCTCCGAGGCTCCTCTCTGGACACAGTGAGCTGGTTTAAGGCACTCAGCCAGTCACTACAGTGCATCACTCCTCTGCCCTGGGTCTGTCACTGTATAGGGGAGGAAATGGACAGGATAATGTACAACGGAGGGAACTGTGTAGTGCACTTTGTAATACTTTGTGTACAGAAGGTCAGGCTGGGAATGGAAGTTTGCCATTTGGTACAATTTTATCATGAATGACTGTAATTTTGACCAAGTCCAAACTCATGGAAGGGTTAGAGTTACAGTTTTAAAATACAGCATACACCAGATGTAAACTTGAACTGGTAAAATGACTGATCATCACTTTAGTGTGGGGTGCACTGTGGCAGAGTGGTTACTGCTCTTGCCTATCCCCAGGAAGGTTGTGGGTTCTCTCCTAGTACTTCAGCTTCCTCTCACAATCCACAGACATGCACGTGTTTGGTGAACTGGTCAATCAAATTTGTGAAAGAAAAGTGAATAGTTAGCGCTCAGTGTATGTCAGTCCTGGGACACCCCAGCCGCTGTCCAGGATGTACCCCACCTCGTGCCCATAGAAGATGACAAATGATACAACTAGGTTTCATTATGTCATCTTGTAGATTATTATTCAGATTTTTTTTTTTTTTCCTATTCAGACACAAAAAGTAAGGAGATACAATGAGGGAGCTGTAATACAAAAGCTAACATCTCCTTATCTTTTGTGTCTGAATAGGAAAAAAAAAAAAAAAATCAGAAGAATGAATGAACTTCTGTGCGCAAAAGCGGGACAAGACTGACGAAAATAGATTTGAGCCTTGGCTGAGGTTGAGTTGTTTAAAAAAGTTGGCATATCTTGAAATCTATAATACTAGGGTTAGGTTATCAAAGCTTGTCTGCACAAATATACAACTGGAATTGTTATCCATATGATTCATTGTGCTTTCATTGGTGCAAGCTTAAATCCAATGCATCATCTATTATTGCATGCTATAATGGCCTTTAAAAATAATAATAATAAAAACAAAAAATAACCACCACTTGAAGGGCAGGTAGCATTGCAGCTGCATAATGCATCTCATAAACAACACAGAGCTGTCTGGTTTGGACACTGCTTCAAACCTTATTCACATGCTTAGTCCTATCCTATATATATTTGTTATAACCAATTGCATGACATTATTCCATTAGATAATGCCACATTTGTTCCATTTTGTATTTTAAGCCCTCAGCATTGGTACAGTCTTATCCATTGTGCAATTAAATTAATCCCCATTCTTTCACATGTAATTGCCAGTGAAGCCCCGCCACAATTACATAAAAGCAGTATAAAGGCTAAATTTGAAAGTGTTTTTGGTTAGCCTGGTTAAGATGAAATAAATGCTTCAGGGTCTGGCAAAAACATAAAGCCTTACCCAAGTGTGTGTGTGTATGTGCGCGCCATGTGAGTGAATGTGTGGCACAGTGAGGTCCAGTGGAGCTGCTGTGAATAGCAATTAGTGGTGTTGGCCGTAGTCAGAGGGCTGCAGCAGATGTTCACATAAGACTGGGAGATTTTTATTTCTCACTTTGATATACAATTACCAAAAATACGCCCGTGGATCTGTGGAGGACCATAACCTCCTGCTCAGTTGCATAAATGTGTGAGGAGATATTAAGGTTTGGTTTTTCTTGCATTTCACTTTATAACTTATTGTTTAATAGCCTTAAGTTGTCGTCTAGGCTTTATTATTGAGGATTTAAACATGGATTTAGAGGTGCAGCTGCATACAATGAGGCAATTTTGAGATAATTGGTGGTGATTGGTCAGTAGGACGGCGCTTGGGTGGAAAAACGCTTGAATGGGACGTGTTTCAGACCCACTTCACTTAGAAAATGACTGGGTCTTGCTGGTCAGGCTAGATGTCAAAAGCCTAGAAGGCATATTCAGATCTTATTTTCTCACACATTCCTATTGCAACTACTGCTCGATTAAACAGTTCTTCTCAAATGCAAGAAAAAAAGTCCTGACTTTCCACTGAAGGCCTGGTTGAATGCATTACAAACAGCTCTCCCCAAAACAAAAGGGAGTGAGGCAGAGGGGGAGATGAGCGCTGGGTAACACACAGGGGGAGATGAGGTTGTGTGAGCAGGAGGCTAAATTTAAATCGTAATTGGCCGACTTCCACAAGCTTGTGGGCATTTTAATGAGTCATAATAACTTCATTTAAAACCAGCTGAGCAGAAAATAGATTGGAGAGGAGCCTGTGGCTAGTATGGATTTGGGCTCTTGTGTGTGTGTGTGCGTGCACCAGTTTCACTGTACAACACACACACAGTGAGAATCAGTGAGCGGCGGTTATCCGGGACAGCTCTCAGGGACAGTCTGTCTGTGATGTTTGGGAGAGGTGATCATCATGGAACAATGACACACTCTCATTTCAGACATGTACTGTATTCTGCACTCACTCCAGTTTCCTAATACGTTGTAATTAAAATATTATTATTATAATTTCTGTTGACCCTTGCAGATGGTCCAGTCTTCAGGGTTACCTTTGTCATCCACTATGTAACTTTGCAGTGTTTGCTTTTCCACTAACAGGCTCTGTCTGCAACTACACTGCTGGGACTATTAACTCTTAAATGATGTGGGGAAGTTGTACATCAAATCAAAAAATCATCAAAAAATGGTTGTGTGCCCCAACACACTGAGTTAAATACCTTTAAAAGAGTTATCAAAAACACTACATTGTTGAAAAGTAGCACATCAGACATGTGAGATGAGTGGATGGAAACAGCAGGTAGAGAATAGAGCCATACAATTGTTTTAAAGTCTTGATGGTAATGCTAAGAGTGGATGCCAAGTAAAAATAAATTAATATTACAAATTAAAATTATGTTTATAAAGTGTCAATAATGTTTTGAGGTTAGCGTGAAATGAATGGAACTTTTCTGTAATGCTGGTACATTTCTGTTGAGTTCGAGTGCACATGTCCATACAAGCCTATTGGAAATGGTGTACAATCATGTATTGTACTGGCTACAATGGATGCATTGCACTTTACTTAAAAAGTTAACCTAAATGTTATACCTCAAGCTTTAGTCATCAACATCAGATTTCTTTCAAAATATCATGATGCTAGCAACAAGTATGCTTTTTGTCTTGTTTCTTAGAACGTCAACAAACTCCAGTTACGTTAATTTATATCAACACTACAAAAAGCAGAACGGCCTTCCATCTTTGTTTTTGGCTGTTATTGTTCTCAAATAGCAATGGGTGTGTACTTGTCAAGTTCACTTCTATAGCTCATCTTTTAAGACCATATGCGTTTCATGGGACTTATGACATCAATCAGTTTTACTTTGCATGGTAATGTTTTTGCCAAGGCTTAGAGATCATTACCCATTATAGAGATGTTATTGTTTAGGGTTACCGGAATTGCTGCTTTGAGATTGGACATAATTTGGTCAGACCTAATAAACTGTTGGTTCCAGGGTTTGATTAATCCAATCCAATCCACTTTATTGATAGAGCACATTTTATAAACAATGACAGTTTCCAAAGTGCAATAAAACAATAAAAACATGTAAAATCAGAGTAATTCACTAAAATTGCAATAAATAAGTAACAAACAATAAAATAAATAAAAACAAAACAATAAAAGACAGAGGACAACACAAATCATGTAGAGTTAAAAGCCAGAGAGTATTCTACCACAGTTATAACCATGATACTCTCATTGGTTTGAATCTTCCATAAAACATTATTTGTTTTTAAGTCAACAGGCAACAAAAGTTCTTGTTGTGCTATTTTTTTCACTAATGCATCATCAGCATCATTAAGGCTTTTGTTGGAACAGTGTGATTGGCCCTTATTGGCCAGCAAGAACTGACCTATTTTGTGACCTTACAACCAAAGAATTCTAAGGTATGGCCAAGTAAATGTGGGATAATGGGATAATATAAAATTAACTATGCATGTCATTTAAGACAGACTTGTACCACAGTCTTTGGCATCTTCTCCATACCACAGCATGCATTTTCGAGTCGGTGACACTTTTCTCCTTGTCCAAACATGAAATCACCCGTCTGTCTGGGAGAGGTGTGTAAAGTGTCCTCTGTACTCCTGAGTGCTGTCATCCTTCCCCACATTTACTGTCACTCTACTTCAAAAACCCTGCTATGATCCAAGTCCCCCATCCCAGTCTGCCGTCATCTATACCCAGGGATGGGGAACTCGCACCTGGACTGAGCGCTCCCACGAGACAGTGCACCATGTGACACCGCGCCGCTGTGACAAACATGCCCCAACAGTCAAACATTGTTGTGGTAATGGTCTAACACCATGTCATACGCACAAGCATCGACGATTAGATTTTCACCAGCTCGTGCACTGGCAGTAATAGGGCGGCAACGGAATGCGCTGCTGACATTATCAGGAATGGGAGTCAGCCGATCAAATGTGACAGCTCTTTCATTGTGCCATGACGCGGCTGTGTTTTTATTTTTTTTTACACAAGTGCAGACAGTGGCAGTTGACATGGCCAAGTCAGATTAGTTTCAGATTAGTGGCTCTTGCCCAGACAAATGCAGGTTCATCATTATGGGATTATGAGACAAGTCAAGTGAATGGGGCAAATTACTTGTCATGCTGTTGTCTTTACAGTTAGTCACTGACCCATAATTTACAGGTCTATGTGCTGCTATAGATCTTAATGTTTACTCATATGTATTGCTATTGGACATGTATGTATGTATGTATGTATGTATATATATATAATATAATTTTTAGCTTTTGACCATGTTACAATGTTATTCCATAATCAAAAACATACCCAGAGTTGTGTTTTCTTTATTCATGCCTATTTAAGTAATCCTGTAGTCTCTGGCGCTGAGTTTTTGAGGCCTCAGAACACTCTGTTTCATGAACCTCCGCCTCTCCCATGAAGCCCCGCCCACTCCAGGAACCACTAGCCATTCAACAAGCCCTCTACTTACAGTCTGCTCTACAGTGTACAGCTCTGTTTCCACTGATTCCTCACAGCTATTTTTTATTTTGTAGTAAAATGGCATCATACAAAATGCTCAAGGAAGTGAAAAGCTTTTTTTCCCTCTGTTTCTGTTGCATGACAGAGCTGCACTCTGCTGCCTTATTCTGGCATTCTCTTAGTTTCTTTATGGCAGTAGTAAAGTAATTTTCTTTCAGTCAAATGTTTTTAAAGATTGTAAAATGTGCAGTGTTGTTCTAGAAGTTACCAAGATTTATTTAAAAATATGTAAATAAAAACTTATTGCCCCTGAAATGAACAGAATTTGCAAAATGGAACAGTATATTTAGTATGCTTTTTTTTTTTTTTTTTTTTTAAATGACCCAAACCATAGCAATGTTTTTGGTCTAAAATTCAGTACAATAACCAATCTAGTGTCTGAACTCCATCATATTCCGCAAAGAAGAGTGACAGAAGTTCACAATAGTGTAATTAAAAATGTAAACTAAAAAGTGTTTTTGAATTTAAAGTGTTCGGCCCCCTGTACACCCCACCTCAGGTAGCTGGGATAAGCTTACGTCCCCCATGAGCATCAACAGGACTAAGTAGTAGAAAAATGTTCGACATTCGCAAGGAACCTGTAACAGTAAGTCACAGCAAAATATTTTATTATTTTAAAAAGACTTTCCAAAAGTTCAGTTATTAATAGTTAGTGCAGTTTGAGGCCACACACTGGCCTTAGAGCAGATCCAACAACAGTGTCCCTTGATTAAATGAGGTCAAGGTGGCCTGGTGGCTAAACCTGACAACATTGCCCCTAAGGAATAAAAGTTTTAGTCACTTCATTTTTGAAGTCTTGCTTTGAGCACAATGTTCTCTTTTAAAAGTGTTCTAACGAAGACTAAGAGATTTATTTTCTGGTACTCCAGCTCATTGCAGTGTGCTGAATGTCATGGCTCTTTGGCAGGAGATCCTGTTTCTTTCACACTCCCAAAAGGGAAAACCGAGTGGGAGGATTGTTTGTGACATAAATGGCAATAAAAGTAAATATTCTCCCCGGCACAACCTTTTTTTTTTTTTTTTATTGCATTATGTAAGTTGGGCCAATAGCTCTGGGAAACTTTTTAGATCAATTTCGCAGAGCAGATTAGAAAGCTATGAATCCCATTTATGGAAGAGCTCCCTCATGAAATGCTCTTTGAAACTTTTATATTTTCGGATGAAGAAGAGAATGAACCCGGCTAAGCAAAGATCTGCCGACGGCGCTTTCATGTGGATGGGGTAAAAAAAGAAAAAAAAAGAAAAAAAAAACGGTAGAGAAAGTGAAAGGAGGCAGAGAGTGGAAGATAAAAGCACTCGCAAAGCCATCTGGAAGTAGCCAGGACACACAAGGATCGCTTTTATGCCGCTAATTCCACTGGGAGGTGCGACATGAAAGCAAAGCATGGATATTGTGTTATAACTGTTGAAAACAAGCAAGTTGCCGCAGAATACTAATACGGACAGGCAGAGGGAGAGGCACTCCGATCCCAGAGTAAACAGGCTTTTTGGAGACACAGAGACTGGGTTTTTCCAAGAGAGGAGGGGGTGCTATTGATTTGTAACTGTTTGTCGTTTTTAAGTTTTTGAAGTCCAAGTCAAGCCCATATTTGTATTGAACTGTGTCTGGACAAAAAATAATATGACAATATGGGAATACATTTTCTCAAAAAGTTACAACTGCACAATAAGAACTCAAAGGGACATTTGGCAGTGTCATAATTCCAGTGAAATGCTATGGTAATGGACTACAGCAGTGGTTCCCAACCTTTTTGGTCTTGCGTACTCCCCTGGGCTTTTTGTCATAGCACAAGTACCACCTCCACTCATATGTGGTAATTTTTCAAAAAATGGTCATAGAAAACATCGATTAGTACAAAGACATTTTATATTTACTTTATTGTAAATGCAAATTGTCCTGCATTTTTTGCTTTAATAAATAAATGATTACATTATTTACCTGTATATTTTGTATTAAAAATAAAAATCTTAAACTTATAATAAATTTATTATACACAAAAAGTCTAAAATAAAAAACAGCTATTAAACCTACAAAATAGTAAGAAAAAAACATTCAAATAATACTTTTAAGCAGTTTCACCTCCTTTTCATCACTCAATGAGACACATGAGCTTGCTTGTTTTTCATAAGTTTATAAGTTTTTTAATAGTTTTATATGACATGATCGCAAATATTTTCTTATCAAATAATGAAATGATTCCACGTACCCTCTGCAAAGTGCTCGGGTACTCCTAGGGGTCCCAGTACCCCTGGTTGGGAAACACTGGACTACAGCATGAAAGTACATTACAGTGTTAGCAACTGGTTAAAGGGCGTGTTTATATGTTAGCATTAGATGTCAGTTAAAATGTCCACCAAGTTCTGCAAGAGTCCGTACATTTTATTAAGGTAGAATGTCTTTTTTCGAAAGTCTTCCAGCAAAAAGTTAGCATTGGATATGTCAAGTGAATGCTCTGCAGTATGTAGTGTCACAGTTAGCTGAAAATGTGCATTGAGATATTAGCATCAATGGTATAAGTGTCTATTAGCATCAGAAATGCTGTCATCGGGTAAGCTATTAGAAAGGTAGCATCAGGTAGAAATCATCCGTTAAGATATTAGCAGCAGGATTAACTTTTGTGTTGACAATGAATAATGCATGACTGGTCTTTGAATGGAGCACCATCAGTGGTGGACAAAGTACTCAACTTCATAACTTGAGTAAAAGTAGAGGTGCTGCTGGTCAAATATTACTCCAATGAAAGTGGTTGGAGGGACCGGAGTAGGCACCTGCATTGCTTACTCCAGTCCCTGTATGTGCCTGGTTGCGAGTGGAAGGGCATCCAGTGTAAAAACCTGCCAAATCACGGTGCAAATGGTTCACTGTGGCAACCCTGAATAAATAGGGAAAAGACAAAAGAAAATGTGTCACAAACTGGGTCTAAACGTCTAAAACCGATGTAAACCAGGTCTAAAGCAGGTTTAACACATGACTAAAATGAGATTAATTCATATTAAATCAGGACTATTTAAGCAAAAACTGGAGGTGGCAATAGTGAACTAGTTCTGAACAAGGTTTGAGCCAAGTCTTAAAGAATTAATGATGATTTGTAACTAGGGAGCGTAAGAAACAAACCAGAAACTACATGGACACATCTTTTGGTTTTACAAAAATTTCACTGCAGAATTTTCTCCTGTCTTTACAGAAAATGTAGTGAAGTGAAGAGTAATATATTTATCTGTCAAATGTAGTGGGGTAGTAATAAGTTTCCCCTATAAAAATACTAATCAAGTAAAGTAGATTCTCAAAATAAAGTAAATTTACTTTGTTACTGTACACCTCTGAGCACCATGCAGAATTTTTATTGCTTCTCGCTGCCATCTCATTCCTCGAGTTCAGTGCAAGACTCATCATAGAGCCCCCCTCCTTCTAAGCTCCCAGGGAATGGAAGATTTGTCTTGCGTTTGTGAATGCAATGATAGCTAAAGGGTATCCAAAATGGTAAAATGTAGTTAGTTTTCCAGAGACTGACTACTTTAATGAAAAAGAGTTATATGTAAAACAGAAATTCAAATCCAGTGTAAGTAAATGACCATGATTTTTATTTATATCCATAGCATTGGAAATGACATTCTTATTTGTCTAATTAAAGCTGATGCACAAAACAAATGGGAGTGAATAATTCCCAGAGTGTCTGAGTTTGATAGATATAGCACACAGCAGTTACTCGGGGAAATGACTTGTTAATAGCCAGTTAAGTTCCGCCGCGTGCCGATGTCCGCTCTGTCTTCGGTGAGAGACGCGCGCCTGGCTCCCTCTGAAAGTGACATGAAGAGGACAAAGACGTAATGAGAGCAGCAGCACGGCAGCCGCCACGCTACACATGTTCCTGTCAAACTGTCAGAGTTCCGCCGCAGCCCTCCACACGTCACGCCAAATTCAATGTAAACTGGGGATGTTTCCATCGCTGGGCTTCAAGCGCAGAAATCGGCTCCTTGAACATCAAAAAGCACCTCAGCCAAGTTGAAGAGTCCCACACTGGTATGTTCTGTCACTTCTGCGCCGTGTGGCACTCTTTCCAGATCTTTAAAGTTTCATCGCTGTCAAAAGTTGCACTGTGGTAATCGAGGTTGGGAGTCCTTTCAGAAAGTGTTCTAGTACTTACTGTACTTGGTAAAAATTTTAAAAGTACTGGAAGGAGAATGCTCGTTTGAAAATGGTACTGCAGTCTGAATCAAAACAGTGGTCTGTGGGTTGCCAGTCTTTCTGCTTTTCTGATTGGACGATCAGCAATGCAGGGTTAAGAACCGAAAAAAAAAAAGTGTGAACATAAACAACATGGGCATTGTGTTCAATATTTTTTATTGTGAATAAATCGGCTGTATCATTGTTATCAGTAAAACAAATTTTTGATTTAAACATGTTTACATCATATCTTGGGACACGCGGGTAATTTTTATGAAATATAAAATATATATACTGCTCATAGCATTGTTAAGTAACAATGTATTTGAGTACTTTTAGATTATTTAAGTTGAACTCTTGTTGTATATATGCAGATATCAAAGTAATGACATGTAATAAGTGTATACTGTAACTGCAAAGTGTCTTAAGATACTGTACATCAAATACAAAAGGATAATAACAAAACAAAAGGTTATTGGAGATACTGTGACTATAGTTATAAGGCTACTGTTTGTCCCTGTAAAAAGCTGCTGTCATGTTAAATAACATTCAAAAATGTATGCAGAATATATAATAGTAGTTACTTAAGGAAGTATGTGTTGTTTGGACCAAGGTAAAATTATAAAATGTTATTTTAATTTATGGTTTAAGTTCTTAATAAGTAGTAATGTATCATGCCTAATAAATTAAAATTAACTTAAAATACCGGGCAATATTTAAATGATATGACACAAGCAACTAAAGAAAGTTCTATGATAAAAAGTGTTTAGTGACAAGTGTAAAGTATTCATTCAAATAACAAGTAAACAAACAATTTTTAATTTGTGAATAAATCAGCTGTACCATTGTTATCAGTAAAACTATTATTTGATTTTAACATATTTACATCAAAACATGTGGGTAATTTTTATGAAATATAAAAAAATATATATACAGCACCTTTAAGTAACAATGTATCTGAGTTCTTTTAGATTATTTAAGTTGAACTCTTGTTGTAGATATAAATGTAATGTCTCTAGACATATATATATATCTGTGTAAAGTATATAGAGTATACTGTGTCTGGAAACTATATTTATTAGATATATCAAATATAATATGCAAAAGGTCATTGGATATATTGGGACTGTAGACAGTCTGGCCCTGTTATAAGCTGCTGTCTTGTTATGTAACATGCAGTGGGTCAAATGTGAGGATGTGCATTCTTATTAGGTAGAAATATATAATGCCTATTAGACAAAAATAAAAAATGCTAGGTAATACTTAAATGATGGGATGCAAACAACTAAAGAAAGTTGCATGAGAAAAGATGTTTTATGACCGGTGTCAACTATTCATTCAAATAAAAGCATCCAAGCATCAGAGGCAAAGGCTCCTTTTAAGTCTTAGCATGGCAACTGACTGTCAAAATATTAATGTTGATGAATATGAGCGTTTATATTAGCAACAGGCCGAAACTACCATTATCCAAACTGAAAAATACTTGCAATATTTTTTTCTTTAAAGTGTGATTTCTCTTTGAACAAAAAAATACGACTTTGGTGCATATTGGGAGTAGAAATAAAAAGACCTAAAAATGTCCCAGTGTGTCAAAGTCAGCAACTTCAAAATTAGAATGGGGAAAAGTATTGATTGGAAAGTAGACCAAGGTGGAAATTAACATATTAAAATGTATTAAAGTGCACTGTCCCAGATAAGTCAAGCAGGTATCAGAAGAAAGAGGAAAATCCAGCGTCGAATAGGGGCCATAAGAGGACAGGCGAACCCTCTGAACCGTATACTCACTATTTGGCCTATTTCTGCCTCAGCTGATCGCACTACCCCCCCCTTCCTCCTCCTCCTCCTCCTCCAGCCGCACAAATATATACACACACTTTGGGAGTTTGGCCGGCTGCCAGGAGCTGTCATAGCAGCTCTCCTATCACTGCTGCTGTATCTATATCCGGAGCGGCGCGCGGCGGCGGCAGCTCTGAGGACTGGTGAACACAGCGCTGGCTCGGGATGCCGGCTAAGTGCTTTGATTTAGCTTTCACAGTTTATTAGACTCAGGAAGAAGGTGAGGTTACGACGCATACATTAAGTCTTATATTTATCTCAGTCAGTCATCATTACGTACATACCTTATGTGCAAAAAGAGGAGTCCCCAGATGTTTTCTCTTAGAGGGCCCAAACTAAACAAAACCAAATGGCTATCAATCATTATGAGGCTTGTGTACATGCAAATGCCTGTTTTAATTACATTTCCTGGGTCTTTCTATTTTACTTACTTCATTATTTAACCTGCACTAGCTCCACTTTACATTTACATTTGGAGGCACCTTAGATTGTACTTCTGTAAACTATTACTTTTTAGATTTTTATACTGTTTTACAACTGCAATATTAGTGGAATTAATGTAATTTATGTCTAGGCATATGTGTATGTTCATGTCTCTGCTCCTCTGGCACAAAAATGTTCCTCGGAATGAATAAAGTTCTATCTTATCTAACATTTCTTGTAAAGGTAACATATCTAAAATCTCTATAGTCCTAATTTAGTAAATTCTTCAGGTAAGTTTTTCTATTAAAATGTTAGCATCAAGAAGTAACTAGCTATTACAATGTTAGCATCTGTGAAAACTGTTCAGCCTGTTAGCATCACGTGTAAACAGTCTATTAAAATGTTAGCAACAGGATCTACTATGGCAAACTGTTAATATAAAATGTTTGCATGTCAGCATTTCATGTTAGCATAATAACATCACAAATTCATGCTAAACTGTAGCATCTATAGACAATAATATGTAGATGCTGCATGTACGCTGCAGGCTATTTCTTCCTATAGCAATTAGCATTAGTCATCAAATATGGAAAATTATGAATAATTAAGATTGCTTAGGCAGCTGTCAACCATTCAACCACATGTGCGTAATGTCAGAGCCTGGTTAGAAATCATTACTGAGTGTGGCTACTTTTAGAAGTTTTATTTAATATGGCAATTAGCATATGAATTGTCATGTAAGCAAAAGGCTAAATAATAGAATACAAGGTTTCTGAATGTCTCTTCTGCTGGACAGGAGTTACAGAAATGACCACAGTTTATGCCGACATTTAATCAATAAATAAATCCCTACAAATCTTAGTTTAAAAAGTTGGCATAAGATAATGAGTAAAATTACTGGGCCAAATGCTGTTGACATTAACTTTAACTATTAATTATTTAACTATTAACTTGCATTAGTTTACGGTCTTACAATATCCTTCCTTATCATGGTAACAGAAAGCGACCAAAGCGACCCACGCAGCGTCTACGTATTTATGTCTATGATAGCATCAGTTGACAATTGTTAAAATGTTAGCTTTTAGCATCAGTCGAATGGGACTATAAAGAGACTAGCAATTTCGATGTTTGCTTGCGGCGATACTCGATTAAAATGTTTGCATTTGATGAACACTGCATTTAGCATAACAAGTCATTTAGCATCTAATAAAAACAGTCAAGTAAGATGTTAGCATCAGGTACCATCAACTATAAAGAGGTAGAAATCTTCTTAAAAATGAAATATTTATGTGCATTTATTCTAATGTACATCAACTAACAATGACATGACAAGAAAAGTAAAATGTGCTGGACAACCTTATTCCAAAGTTGCACGATGTTGAGCTTATGACAAATGGACACTGTAAAGACTTGAGCACCAAAGATCACTACTGTCAGTTAGATGCCTAGATTACAAAATTAGCTGGTCATAATTTTATATCTGATCTCTGCACCCTGTCATCCTAACTCAGTAACAATGATTCATTCACTAATACTTGTCATTTATACACTGCTGCCTCGTGGCCGTGTCCTCACCTGCTCTGCGCTCAGCCCTCTCTGTGGTGTGCTAGCCACGAGCTAACTTTAACTGTTGCGGTCCAAAGTGAAAACAGCTGATGAGCCTGGTTCTCATGAATGCTTCCTAATTGGATCTCCATGTCATCTGTGCTGTGGGTCTGGACAAAGTCTCCACTCAGGGATTTTCTTTATCTGCTCTCTCGGTATAATACGCCAGCACTCGCACCCCATTGGGAAACAGATGACTTAATGGAAAAGTGCTAGCAACCTGTGCATGGTGTCATTTGGCAGATAACAAAGGCTTGATGACTACGTGGTATGTGGAGGCAAGTTTATTCCCCTAAATAGCTCGCGTTGCCAGATTTGCCTAATTGATCCGATTTGCCTGTTTGAAGTGTGCACTTATTAAGTTTTATGTGGAAGGTTTTAACGGGCTGGAGGAAAAGGATTTTTTTTGGATTGGGCAAAATAAACAAGAAAGTAAGTCAATGCACCTGAACGCAGTAAAGAAAAAAATGCACCAGAGTAAACATTTCCTGCTGTTTTGCCGTTAGGATATCCCATCATCTGTTAGCTCCAGTAAAACTCTTTGCACTTGGCACAATTCTAGTAGATCAACCCTTTGACCAGTATATAATTGTAAGCAGGTTTTGCATTTGATAGCTATCAAAATGGTACACTGTATGCTAATAAATAGCTTTGCATATGACTGTGCAGTAGAAGTCATAAGTAGGTGCTATAGATGTCTCCATACAAACTAGATACATTTATTTAAGTTAACAAAACCAAAGTTACAAAAATTCAAATGGATGGCTGAATTTGTATTAGTACTAAATAATTACGTACCATGTACAACACGCAAAAGCATTCCAAACCGATAAAGCTAGTGGTTAGTTGCGCAGTGCAACAGCCCGTTTTACAATACCTAGACTAGCTATTTAGTCAATTTTGAGAAAAAAAAAGTCAGTTTAGCTTTATTATCTTGTGAATGGAAAATCGTTTTGCAGTTAGTTGTACAAATAGTTAAATCTTACAAAGAGAAATTAGAGTCCGGTGTTTGTCTTGAAACAATCATTACCCAAGATAGCAAAATTCTCAATGTGCCAATATTAACTTGTATGAGTAGTCCTGGTATGTTCACTTCCCTGCAGGGACTCCAGCTTTAATAAACTCACCTCTGCCTTTGACAAAGTGTGAGCTCAAACTGGAAATAATGGGTCATAAATAATCCCAGATTATTGACCAGGGAGGTAGTGGAGGGTGGAGGGCATGTGAACACTTTGGCCTGACTGTATATGTCTGGACAAAAATTACTACAATAAAAAAAAAGTTTAATTTGAGTGTGTGTGTTGCAAGTTTTTATTTAATAACTAACATTATTAAAATTATATTGCAGATATAAAAAACAATTGTAACTTTTCATGCCACAATCCCAAAAATGGCATAAAGGTCCAGAAATATTTTAATAGCACATGCCAACCCCTGCATATTTTTTCACTGCAATTACTTGTTTGTAATATAATTATTTTCAATGACTCTTTTATTTTCACAGTTTAACATAGTTTATCTTTTAAAATGTACCCCTATTTACAATACCAGTGTATTTAACTGATTTTCATGATTTATTATGTAACAAAATGATCATATAGTTTTATTCAAATAATTTGTTCAAATTAAATCTTGCCATTACATGCATGTACAATATTTTATTTTTATTTTTTTAACATTCCAATGTGCATCTGTGCTAAAAATGAACTGAATGTTTTTATATTTCTGAACAATTTAGAAGGTCCAGTGTCATTTAGCTGTGGACACTGGTCTAAATTAGAACGCCACTTTCAAAAGGCTGCAATTTGAAATCCACAAAAGCACTTAACTTCGTCTACACTTCTCTGTGTGCACATTTAAATTGCATAAATGACACAATGCTGCAGAATGTGCCCTCAGCCTCTCTTCTCAAGTTCCACTGGCACTGGTCCAGAGCCCGGTGGTTGACTCTCCGGCGCTCTTTGGCAACCGTTCGCGCCTGCAGAAGAAGAAAAATAAAAACGCGGTGTAACAAGTGGCACTTAGGTTGGGTGCAATCATCTTTAAACCGAGGACCAGCAGCAGCACCCTCTAGGCGGCCAGCAACAGTCCAAATGAGTTTTCCTTCCACAACTCCTCCAGCCATCGCATCCCTTCTCCTCCTCAACCATAAATGCATTTACAGCACAGTAAAGAGCATGTCAATTGGTGGGTTCCCAGCAGCTGGCCCCGTTCTACGCTCTGGTCAGAGGGGTAACGAGTTCAGCTGCTGGTCAGCCTCGCAGGTCTGTGCTGGGCTTTGGCCATTTCCCAGAATACACACTTTAATATGTATACTGTTTGGACTGGCAGCAGTGCAGCAACGTGGGTTTGTTTTTAAAAGAATAGCTCTGCTACCAAATACTAATGGCTGTGCAGTCCAAAGAAATCTTGGCCTACTGTCATTTTAATGTCTTGTATTTCACTGTGATTGTGCATGTCCTGAACTGTCAAGCTAATATGTTGTATTTGGGCACTGTTGTAACTTCCTTGTGGCTCGTATTTGCAGTACATCAAACATTAGCAGGCTCCTGTAAGAAAGGTCATTGATGCATAACCAAACTTCTGACTGTTTTACCCAAATAACTGTCTTAATGCTACACAGTGGAACAAGTGAGTGAAGCATTACTTCAAGTAAGCATTGAGGGAAAAAAGTGTTATCCATGAAATATACATCAATACATAGATGTAACATTGGAAAGCATACTAGAGAAATACATTTCTGATAGTGTTTTTCCTGTTTTCACATTCAAAAATATATGTATTTCTTGGTAGCTATTGAGACTGATTTATTTTCACACTTAGAAACATGCACTAAGAGACAACCATTCAAATGGGCATTTTTAAATACCCCAATACTTCCTAACCTCTCCTTCACCAGGTATTCTACTTTGAACCTTAAAACCTGATGCAATGCTGAGAAGGGAAATCAGTCTTATTGCTGCAGTCACTTATTAGCCAATGAACATAAAAATATGTAGTACACATGGTCATACACAGATATGAGGGCTATGAGGTCTGGACCTCGGCATATTTTTCATCCAAATTTTATTATTGTCTGGTATTGTGTCCTTGGTTAGTCTTGGCCTAATCCTGAGGTGTGTGCTACAATATGTTTTTTCTTTTATTGCAGAAAATGTTAATTATTCTAGTTTAATTCATAAAAACTGTCCAATAACACGTCTGCACACTGCTTTTTTCTCGTGACGGACAAATACTAGGGTAACTTTGCTCCTCTGCCACAGGGTAAGCAGCTTTGTTGGACCTTGGTATTTTCAAAATCCTGCGTATGGCCCTGGTAGTATATGTATACTGTATGCTGAGGTAAAAGCTTTGCCGAGGTACCTTCACAATCTCACTCACTGTTATTAAACCTAAAATGGACTTTGTTTTAGCAGTTGGTCACTTACTGATCTCACCCTTTACTACCAAGACCAACATCTATTAATACCAGATCCTGCGGCCTGTGAGAACATGTGGGGAGGGGGGGGGGGGCATCACTTCCTGCCTTCACTCATAAGGAAGGCCCCTCATGTGCGTCTTCTTCGTCCCACTTCCTTCCTCACCCGTCTTTGGACCTTTCAGATATCTGCATTTCCTGCCTGCAGCACCCCCCCAGTCAACCTCATATTCTTCTCCTGTTTGAAATTCGATGGAGGGGGGGGGGCTGGAGGCATAGCTGGAACCACATGGCACCTCTCACCTCTCAGGGCTGACCAGGAAGAGGAGGGGGCAGGGGGCAGGTTTGGGTCAGGGGGGGTACTAAGAGACATTTGGTTAGTGTCTGGAAACAGCAAGTTAATTGTGCCAACTAGACACCCAGACTGGACAAATGTGGGTTTTGTAGCACCTTTAGAACAGTCTAAAAATTTAAGGATTCAATTTGAAGTTTAGATCAATTCTGAGACCTGGTTTATGCAAAGTTTAGTCCTGGATTAGACCTAGTTTATTCCCAAAGGTAGGTGGCATGAAATTTTGAGAATTACTGGCCATTGGATGACTTGTTGGTTACTTTGAAGCTTCTTTGCATGATATGCCTGGCAGTAGTGGTCTCTCTTGATGTCCCATCGATGGTGGGGTCCCATTTATGTTCAGCAAGCAACATTGCAAACTTTGCTTTGTAGTGTATCCTGAAATTCTGCAAAACATATGATAGCACTTCACAGTATTTCGAAAATGAGGCAAGAGTAATGAATTTTACGATAACATTAGCATAATTTCTAACTTGCAGTCGTGTTGTAGTCAAGACCATATTAATTGAGACCAAGATCAGAGTGAACTGAGACCAAGACACGGCCAAGACTTCTGAGGTTCGAGACCGAGTCAAGACCAAAAGTTTAAAAAATTGAGACCAAGTTGAGGCCAAGACCAAGGCAAACCAAGATCAGGTCGAGACCAAACCCGGTGAAATAACACTTAAATTAAGGAGAAATTTTTTAAAACGTGGTTTAAATGCATTATTGATCATTTTAACTAATGCAGCAGACTCAACAAGCAAACAGTGAACAGATCATTTTCCTGGTTCATCTAATGCTGGAAACAAACAAACAAAAACTAAAAAAACTCAAAGACCGCCACATTCTAGATTGAGACAAGACTGAGTAAAACTGGATTCGAGACCAAGACCAAGACTGAATAAAACTGCAGCCGAGACGAAGACCAAGACCATAACAGAATTGTCTTGAGACTGGTGCTCCTGAGACCAAGACCGGTCTCGGGTGCTACAACACTAACTAGCAAACATGCTATATATGTGGAAATATTTAAGTTATGGTATACACAATGGCATTTTTAAAAGCCACTTTCTGCTATGTTGAAATCTAAGCATTTTAATCTGTTTGTGGCTTTGAAACTCATGTCTGCATCTCCAAACTACACTGACAACTAGCTTTTACACTAACTGTTCTTAACTAACCTGCGGACACCTGCTGCAAAACTGTCCATTTTACTAAAGAAAATACCCAGGTTAAATTACATCAAAGAATCTTTCCGTTTACCTTCAAAGCCCTGCGCCGACAGTAAGTTTGGAACACCGGTGAAGGAAAGGCGTTCTGGCAGCTGCGGAGCTAAAGGGCTTCCTTTAAATGATGCATGTCTATTTTGCACTCAGCACAGATTTAAAACTAGGTTTCACTGAGGACAGGGCCGGTTGGAAAGAAGAGAGGAGGATGGGAAGAGAAGCAACCTATTCTCTGATTAATCTGTCAAGCCAAACATACATAATACTGTACGTGCTTCACAAAGCTGATGTACATATTAGGACAAAGCTTGTTTAGTTTTTCTGAACTGATCTGAGCCTTTTCGCAATTGGTAGGTCAGAGTGGTGCATATGAATTAAAGAGGAACTCTGTAATCGTTTCTTTGCTGTTTTTGCCTCATTTTCTTTTGTGGAGCGCCCCCTACATTTCAGAGAAAAGCATTGTAAATAGTCCAGTTGACTCCTATATGGTCCCTCCAAGTTTATTCTGCCATGTAGCAAATCTGCCATGGCAAAAATGGAGAATTAAATCCCTTGCTTGCTAGCTTGTTGTTTGGCTAACTGTATTGTACAAGACCGGCAATTTCAGGGACTTGCAAGTGGGGTTTTTCACCCAGAGGTGCAGGGTACTTTATTCAGCCCACAAAAACTCATGTAGCCATCACGTGGACTTCGAAACTGTAATAAAGACCTGTCGAGTCCAACTCTATTCTGACTAAGCCCTATACACACATCACTAGCTCAACTAAAATTGCGTTATCATGGTGTGTTAGCTTGACAAGTAAAAATTTGTGCTTGAGCTCCTGCTATGGAAATCATTTGACTTGTTTCTGTCACGTTAATATGCCAACTTGGAAAATGTCTATCGTTAATATCATGCAAAAAAGACAGTGTTTAGGGATACAGCCTCGTAGGTTGATACTCAACTATAGCATTAGAAAGGATGAACCAGAGATGGGTGCACTCAGACAACCTTTTATTTCCTGGAGGCTCGCGGCTCTGGAAAATGGCCGCTCCGTTTCACAGAAAGTAAAGAGGACAAAAAAACAGCAGTAAACAGTTACAAGAGGCCCGGGAACAGAGCGAACGGAGAGGGTCCAGCGCCTGTCTGTGACCTACTGGACAAACAAATCGCTTTGCAGCAAAATGGATTAAGAGGTTGAGCCGGCTGCAAAAACAAGGCTGACTGATGTTGCGACTCTAGCTCTTTTTTTTCCCTTTTTTTTTTTTTACAACGCAGAATTTAGAGTCTCATGGATTTTGTACGTGTGCGTCTGCAAGTCAATATTTGTCTGCCTTGCCGCGTCCCCAGACATTCCCCCCGTTCGGCGCAACAGACCGTAAAGCTGTCAGATGCGACCTGAATATTCTCTGTCTTCATCCCTTTCCTCGGTCTCGCCCGCTCCTCTTTGATTTCTGCTTCCCCTCCGTCAATAACAATATCATCAGGAGCACACGCGTTTTCCCCGGCCTTTTGATGGGCCTGTCTATTTTCCCTTAACCTCCCCGTTCGCTGAAAAAACAAGATTATCGGCTCTTATCTGCTGCCATAAAGTCATCGAGTTGCGAGCACAGGGCACACTTTCAGACGCCGTAAAGTACATTATGTATGTTCCATGTAGTGTTTGCCAAGTACAGAGAGAGATAATTTTTCATACTCGCAGCAGCAGCACTAGGCTTTTGTGTAAGTGCGACTTTTGCCTGGAGATATTCATGTTTTAAAATGTCACAGCTCTGATCGGTTGTGATTTAGTAGATTTTAGCTTTTGCCTTTTGGAAACAAACCTCTATTTTAATAAAGTGCACACTGTGAACTATAATTGTACTCTGATAGTACATGCTCAGGGGGGGAGACAGTTCGTGCAACAAGTTTGGGACATTGCAGTTTAAACTTTTGGGGAAAAAAAAACATTATTTTCCTTTTTTGTGGTGTTATTACAATTTTCTTCATTGTAGTAGTTCAGTATTTATGATCATGATGATATAATGGTAGCAAGTAATACCAAAAGCAGTTTGTTTTCAGGCAAGTTTAACACTTATCTCTAAAATGAAATGTCATGTTACAGTAACAACAACAAGAGCAGCAAAAATGTTTTCATTTTGGTAAAGTTGAGGAAAGTCTGATCAAAGGACAATTTTTGGCTTTTCTGCAACCATTGCATGCTGCGTCATACCAAACTTTTGGCGATGTTCTTCCTTCAGATTCTATCACATTCATCAGAGAATAGGATACAAAAAAAGTGGCAACTTTTTATTTTTCAGTCACCATGTCAATTCTACTTCAACCATAGTCCACATCATCTGTTCTGATTGGATAAAAGCAGATGGGATAGTAGGAAAGGTATTTCGTTTTCATTACAAAACAAAATACTCTGCTATCTTACAGACCAAACACTGTCATGCTTACCAGTTTAGTTTCAACATGCACAAAGTGTTGAGCAATGTTTTTGGAGTTGGTGCTCCTCATGCCATAAAAGTAACTAAGTGCAATGACTCATATGACCCAATGTGTTGCAAGAAAACCTGGTACATGAAGTTTACAGTGACACCAGATTACCTTTATTATAAACCTTAAACCATAATAGTGGTGTGCATCAAGGCTCCTAACTAAGCCCCATTTACTTTCCTGCTACTTTGCTTGTAAAACTATCTACTTGTCCATTCTGCCACCTGTCAGACACTTCCCACTCCCTGTTATGATTCCTGTTAGCCTGTTCTCGCCCCTCTCTGCCCATGTAAACGTTTGCGACAAGTGGGCATACCCCTCATTACATACTTAAACGGAAACCCCCCGCTGTGTAATACCTGTCCATGTACCGGAGTGACTTATTATTTTGAACAGCAGCTGGCTCGGGCCCAGACTTCTTGATAACACTGCCACTGAGGGCTTGCTGGGAGGGGTGGGGGGGTCGGAGGGGGTGTGTGTGTTTGTGTGTGTGGGGGGGTTCGACACCTCCTCCATTGCAAGGTACAGGCAGTTCCTCCATGGCGGCCTGCTTTCTGCCTCTCTGCCTTCTGCCTGTCCTCTCCAATTGGCAGGCTGTGTGCTGCTGTAGCGCTGATAAGAGGCTGGTGTAAATAAAACTGTACAGCACGGCTTGTTAGAACGCTGAAGGTAGAGCGGCGGAGCGGGGAGGTGGGGGGGTGGCAGGGCAGCGGGGAGGGGGGGTGGAAACCGTGTGGTGTCTGTACTTATTGTTCTGACAGCATACTGCGTCTGGGCACGTGTGTGTACGGAGCTGCGGGGTTGTTTTTTTTTTTTTTTTATATCATTGAGCATTCTGTGCATTGGCTGCCACTTGTTTTGTTTTATTTTTGTTTGTTTGTTTTCCCCTATTGGATAATACTGCTACAACTAACACTACTTGTACTATTATTATTATGATTATTTGACCAATATAACTTAACTTATAGTTGATGTAATTTATTTATTTAGCCAGGACAGCCAAAATCATTTACTTTAACAGCCAAGTAAAGTGCAATGCCATTTGACTTTCCACACAAAATGTAAGCAATTTTAACCTGGAAGAGTCAAATTTATTATTATTAACTAGTTAGCATCTCTTTTTATAACTTTTAAAATTGGTTTGTGCAATACCATAGACTCCCATCATTGAACATTCACAAATGTATTTTAATGTACACTCACCGGCCACTTTAATAGGCACACCTGTCCAACTGCTTGTTAACGCAAATTTCTAATCAGCCAATCACACGGCAGCAACTCAATGCATTTAGGCTGTAGACATGGTCAAGACGATCTGCTGCAGTTCAAACCCAGCATCAGAATGGGGAAGAAAGGTGATTTAAGTGACTTTGAACGTGGCATGGTTGTTGGTGCCAGACGGGCTGGTCAGAGTATTTCAGAAACTGCTGATCTACTGGAATTTTCACGCACAACCATCTCTAGGGTTTACAGAGAATGGTCCAAAAAAGAGAGAATATCCAGTGAGTGGCAGTTCTGTGGGCGAAAATGCCTTGTTGATGCCAGAGGTCAGAGGAGAATGGCCAGACTGGTTTGAGCTGATAGAAAGGCAACAGTAACTCAAATAACCACTTGTTACAACCGAGGTCTGCAGAAGAGCATCTCTGAACCACAACACTTCGAACCTTGAGGAAGATGGGCTACAGCAACAGAAGACCACACCAGGTGCCACTCCTGTCAGCTAAGAACAGGAAACTGAGGCTACAATTCGCACAGGCTCACCAAAATTGGACAATAAAAGATTGGAAAAAAGTTGCCTGGTCTGATGAGTCTCGATTTCTGCTGCGACATTCGGATGGTAGGGTCAGAATTTGGCGTCAACAACATGAAAGCATGGAACCATCCTGCCTTGTATCAACGCTTCAGGCTGGTGGTGGTGGTGTAATGGTGTGAGGGATATTTTCTTGGCATATTTTGGGCCCCTTAGTACCAATTGAGCATCGTTGCAACACCACAGCCGACCTGAGAATTGTTGCTGACCATGTCCATCCCTTTATGACCACAGTGTACCCATCTTCTGATGGCTACTTCCAGCAGGATAACGCGCCATGTCTCAAAGCTCGAATCATCTCAGACTGGTTTCTTGAACATGACAATGAGTTCACTGTACTCAAATGGCCTCCACAGTCACCAGATCTCAATCCAATAGAGCACCTTTGGGATGTGGTGGAACGGGAGATTCGCATCATGGATGTGCAGCCGACAAATCTGCAGCAACTGCATGATGCTATCATGTCAATATGGACAAAACTCTCTGAGGAATGTCTCCAGTACCTTGTTGAATCTATGCCACGAAGGATTAAGGCAGTTCTGGAGGCAAAAGGGGGTCCAACCTGGTACTAGCAAGGTGTACCTAATAAAGTGGCCGGTGAGTGTATACTTTTTTGTATAAAGAAGGTGTTAAAGAGGGATCCCTAGTGCAGGTTTCAGAATGGGCTCTTAAGTTATGAAGTAAAATCATTGAGTCTATACATCCACATTAAGTTGTAAAACGTGCACTGAAATTTCCTATCCACTAATAGTTAAAAAAAATGTGTCGGTGCCACCAAAAATTTGATGTGCATGTGTTTGTCAGCATTAAGTGAATATTGTGAAGGTATTATGCATATCATACAATTTGAATATTTTTCAATCACATGCTTGTTCTTAAATGAGCCATGTTTGTCGTGTAATATATAGCCCAGAATGAAAATAATCCACTAAAATTGACTTTTATTAATGACTGTGAGTAGGGCCCCTCTCTTGTCCTGGCCCTCAGTGCAGCTGCAGTGGCTGCACTGCCTGATCCCCCTGGGTGTCAAAGTTATTGAAATTATTTCCAATTTGTACACCAAATAAATAACATGACACTTTCATATTGTGCTAAATACAACTAAATGTTTTGAATAAAAAATAAATAAAAATGAGTAGATTGAGCACCTTTGCTTCTTGATACCTCTGACTTATTCCATGTTAAACCAATGCGACTATGGAGATGGATAGTATTTAGCTCTGGGAATACACAGCTGTCCTCCCAAAGGTAGTCATCCAAAAGTGTGTCTAAAAGCAGAAGAGGAGGGGGATGAATGTGTGTGTGTGTGTGTGTGTGTATATATGTGTGTTTATGAATTTTTGCAGTTGTTGTTTTTTTTTAGGGACTGGCAGAGCGCTCTTACGTAAGCCATTTATGCAGCCTCAGTGAACAGCCAGGCTATGTTTTCTGTATTTTGTCGGGGACTAGATGTGTCTGCCTCCCCGCGTCTCGCACACAAAAAACACTGACATTCTGTTCCCCGCTCTCCCGAGGACAGTACATCGACTACATTACTTTTATTCGCAGCCCATCCTCGAGTCAACCCGGGCCATGGAGAAATGTGTCACTAGTCGACGTGTCTGAGAATACATGATGGAGTAAAAATGTTTGTGGAGCCCAGGAATATGGATATATGTGTTAGAAAATGCATCAAAGCAATGACAATATTAGCGTTTTTCATAAAGCTGGGGTGGTGGATGGAACTAAAATCTAGGACTGCAAGTTTTGTCACCTTTGAACTTTCAAATAATATACATTAAAATAAAACATTTCTGTATTCTTTTGTCCCATGGATTAGCTGTTATAAGAAATACATTTATGAAATATACATTTTTGGTATAACATTTTAAAAGGATTTAGTATTGCCAAATAAGGCCTAACTCAAAGATACTGATTTTCAAACATTGAAAGATATAAGGGCAGCATTTACACCTTATCTAAAAGATAACATAATCAGAGGTGGAAGAAGTACCCTAAATATTCAAGTAAAAGCACTGGTACTTTAAAGTGACAAAGAAGGAACACACTTGTTATATACTGTAAGTATTGCATTCAGAGTTTATTTTAGTATACATATTTTGCTTAGCAACTAATCTTTTACTACAAACACCACTACTGCTACTATCACTTGCTTCTATTACTAATAATGGAACTACTACTATTGTTACTACTACTCATGTTACTCTTACTATTATTACTGGGGTCTAAGAATACTTGTAACCAGATATAGGGCCGGCTCTTTGTATAGGCAAACTAAGCAGCTGCATAGGGCCCCACAGGCATTAGAGGGCCCCAGGTCTATCTGTTATTTGCTGATTTGATTCATTTGTTAACTCTATTTGAAGAATATTCTGGTTATAATGTTCTGCTTGCTATTGCCAGTCATTTTTGAGAGGGTCTATCTGAAAGTGGGGGCCAATGCAGTCTATATACATTAATGTGTTTTACTTCCTGTTTACCTGGGCCCCTCTTGCTAAGTTTGTAAATTAAAAACTGTCTCAAAGCCTTCATCCCCATAGAAAAATAGTCAGTCAGTGTTTTAAAGAAATTATAATGTTGCATAGTAAAATTTCAAAAAGTATTGCTACTGAGAGCCCCCAAATGTTCAGGACCGGCACTGGTCAGATAAGATATCTGTGAAGTATTTGTAAAAGTGTGTGGAATTTACCTAGAAAAAGTACTTTAAAAAGAAATTAAGATATTTTCCACCACTGAAGACAAGGAAACACTGCACAAAGCCACGGCCACTATTTCATCTTTCTCGTCCACACATGTACAATAGCAGCAAAGATCATAGTCTTTACACTAAACAATGCCCTACCACACAATATAATAGCTCACGGTCCATTGCCACAAGGATTAATGTGCACTTTCCACTGACATCTCCAAATATTACCCCGTCGGTGTACTAAGCTCCACTTCCTTGGCGTTATTTACTGATACATAACTGCTGTGGGCTTCCCCTAACAGCATCATTTCTCCATGCTTCGTATTAGGACCTCACCGGGGAGTGCTGCCACGATCCCCCCGCCTGCAATTCCCCCTGACATCCTAAGTGCTCACTCTCCCATTCTCCTAAATTATGTGAGGCGGAATGGTCCCATTTGCCATCCGTATCAAATCTCTAATAAAAAGCATTGCGGTGCTATGATGCAGACTTTGATGACAGACAAAACCACAGTTCTTTCTCCCAGTCTCCACACATTCCACTTGTTGTTCCAACCTACTTTCCCGTCACAGGTAGAAGATATATGCTAAGTTTGCAACGAAGACCCCCCCCCACACCCCCAACCCCCTTCCCGAGGGACCCACAGTCTAAACAGAATCTTTCATCAAAGACAATTGCGGAATTAAACATAAGAGTTAGAGGAGGCTGTCTGCTCAGAGCGACACGCCAAAAGTAGGCCAGCGTGTTGATACTTAACGGCACGCTACAGAGGATAAAAATCGCAAGCTTTTGAATATGGGTGGACTTTTTTTTAACTGTAATATATTGTATTAATGTAAACGGTTACAATAGAAAATAATGATTTTATTTCTATCTTGGAAAATCAAAGCTATCTTGCAGAGTGTTTTGTACAACTTTTTTTTTTTCAGATGAAACACATTATGTAACAGAATTTCGTAGTGTATCATCGTTCCAAGTAAAGCCGTGTTAGAGTTTGCAGTTGAGTCTTCCAAAGTTCACAGAAAAATGCACAGCTCAGTCATGTATTCCTCAGTCATGTTCGTCATCCCTAACATGACTGAGCTATGTTAGGGATCACAAGTGGCTGGAACAAAGTTAGTTCTGCACAGGATATTTCATACTTCACGAGAAACTCAAGTGCAGAACTCATAGGCCCTCCCTACTCTGGTAAAAGTGGCTTTTCTGCCTGCTCATTAGTCACACCCACTTCAAATTTCTGACCAATCACACAAAAGTAACCTGACAAGAAAAAAAAGTTTGGTCCAAATGTGTCAAGAACAAGCCGTAAGAATCCCCAAACCAGGGCTGCAAGAACAGAGATGTAATTTTGTTCTTACAGGAGTCTGTAAAGGCTTCTGGGACATTCATTCATAATGGGCAATCAGGAGTCATCAATTTATATAAGACATGTCTATCTTTGGACCAAGAAACCCAGAGTACCTGGAAAAAATTCAGAATTACAGAGAACGTGCAGACTTCACTTCACAAAGTGCTGGCTGGCCATGGTGATGAATGGCCAAAAAGTATTTTTTAAACTAAAACATAAAACTAAAGAATCATGAAATTTGAATTGAATTCAATTTTTTACAAATTTGTATTGTTTGGAAAACCATTTGCACACATTTTTTTTTTTTATTATTTTATTGCACGTTATGTGTTGCTTAGTCACATCAATCCTAAAATACATAGGTAACATATAGGCATGGATAGGCTCAGATACTTACACTTACTTACTTACTTACTCACGTAGAAATAGAAAGTATGTTGAGACAAAACTACTGTTAGAAGTACAGTTTATCTAAACAGTTACTCAAGTAAATGTAACAGAGTGAGTGCAACTCATTACTACACACCTCTGAATAGTGCAATAATTTGGTTTTTCAATTCTCTTTTTGGCTGTTCCCTTTAGCAATCCCTTCTGCAAATCATCTGCACCATAGAACTACGTTTTTTTTTTTACCAAAATCACATAAACTAGTTTTCTACTTATTCTATATCAAGCCTCTATATGCTCACACAGAACAGGCCACACGATCTTTAACAACCGGGATTAGCTTTAACAGTCTACAGTAGAACAGTTTGACTTCCTGAACGGCTTTGTGGCGCCATAAAAAGTTCTAAGTGAGAGTTAACCGAATGTAAAGCTTTTTTACAGTACATGCACATATTTCTGCAGGCACTGGCTGAGTGATCCGCTCTCGGAGTCAGCGGCGGGGCTAAATAGGAAATTAAAAAGGCTAATTACAGAGTACGTGTCGATGGCTGACCAATATCACACTCGGAGGGTTTAACAGCGCAAACAGGCCTGGAGAGACAGCGCACGTGTAGAGCTTCGCTCAATGTAAATGGTTTTCCATAGTCGGCTGCACAGTGCGTACAGTATACAGATTGTTTCTGTTACGTTGGCATTAATGGTTTGTTTTACACTGCTTATGACTCAAATCACATACTTTTTAGTGCACTGCTTTATGGTACACTTCACACATTACATCATAGAACCTCTGTCTGAATATTGTGCAATAAGGACTATGCACGCTAAGCAAAAATTAAGCTTGCTAAGGAGGTTATGTTTTTGACAGCAATAATTTCTTCATCTTTTAGTATGATAACTGGTCAGGTTTTGATTAAATTGTATGCAAAAGTCTGTAAGAAGCAAATGTAGTAATTTAATCCCAGTACACTGTCAGGGATTGTGAACATTCAGTTGCATTGCAAGATAGGGCCAAATATGCAATCTCCAGCCACATAGGGTCAGTGAAATAACTGTTTTAATCATTTTTGTTGGGGTGTAAGGACTTAGTGGCTTAATATAAGCAGCATTTACCACTGAACTAGAAGCTGGCTGGTTTGTGTCCAGGTCTGGGCACAATTGCGAGATAGTGCCAGTGCCTTGGTGGAGGTCCGAATGCTTCTATAATGCAACCAATAGATATCTGGGGACATGTGAAATCATTAATTAGCCAACTTGTATTAAAAATAATTATATCTGCAATGTTTCTGTAAATAGTAATACTTCCTAAGGGAAAAGTATTGAGTATGCAGTACCAGCCCTTTCAGGAAGTACAGATGATTGGCAGGCGACCCTCTCTGTTCTCTTTTTTTTTTTTTTTTTTTTTTTTTTTTGCTGCCTTTATGAAATAAGTAGCCTGCAATAACTCTTGAGCAATATGAGAGAGGGGGAAGTGAAAAGGGAAGTGGCCTGAGCGACACCTGATCGCCAGCCCATGTGCACCAATGCACACACATAACACACATAATACACGTGCACAAACATGCATGTGACTTCTTGGATACATTCCATGTTGGATGCCAACTTAAGGTTACAGTAGATAAATTGTACCTGAAATGCAAATAAGGTACATGGTGGTATGTACAGTATGCCTGTTAAATTCTTCACACGCAATGGCAAGGCACGTTTATTTTTATTGTATAAATTCTTACACGTGCTCAAAGTGCTCTACAGAAAAAAGACAAGTTAAAAGTGCATAGGCAAGAGTTACAAATAAACAGTAAAATAACAAAATTAAAATTAAATTAAAAGAGTGCGGATAAAACACTTTCAGTTGTCATGCATTGTGCAAAATGAACAGTTTTTAGCCTGGACTTGAACACTGTCAGAGTAGAGGCCTGTCTCACATCTTGAGGAAGACATAAAAAATGAAACACTGCTTCACCAAGTTTAGTCCTGACTCTGGGCTCCAGCAGAAGACCTGTCCCTGAGGTCCTCTGTCCAAGATGGTTCATATGGGACCAACATGTCAAACATGTACTTTGGTGCTAAGCCATGGAGAGACAAATACAAAAAAAAAAAAAAAAAAAAAAATCACCCTGTTGCAAATGTGTAGTTAACTTGTCCAGTACCATTCATAACTTTTGCATGCCGTAAGATGGCACTAGCTTGAAACGTAAAGTTAGCATGCACACAACAGCATATAAAAAGAGTTTAAAAGTTTAAAATGTGTAAGTGTGAAATTAAGTGTGTCAGCTATTTACTTCTTTATTGCAACTATTAGAAAGTTAGCTAAAAGTATCAAAAATATAGTATAGGAAAGGCATAAGATAGCCACAAGGGTCAAATGTACTCATGCCTGTCCCGAGCCTGGATAAATGGAGAAGGTTGCGTCAGGAAGGGCGTTCGACATAAACAAACGAATGTCCATCTTGGGAGTGGATCTCTCCTGCATGAGGTTCTCCCTGAGGTTGATTCTTTTTCCCAAAGCTAGATTTTTTTAGGAGTTTTTCCTTAAAGTGGAAAGATGGTCCAAGGACAGGAGACTTTTTAGTTTAGTTCAGTTATTGTTTGTTTATATTTGATTGTGTGTTATGTGTCTGTCTTTATGTCTGATTGTGTGTTTGTTTGTATGCTTATGTTTGTGTGTTTATATTTGATTGTGTGACTGTTTATGTATTTTCCAGTAAAGCCCTTTGAGGGAATTGAGTTCAAAAAGATTGGTGACCCCTAGTCTTTCCTCGGTTTTCTTCAAATATGTAAAAAAAAAAAAAAAAAGCTAGAGTTCTAAATAACGTTTGTTTGTGCATGATTTATTGTGCCTTCTAAATTGACTTCTAAGTGGTAAATTTATGAAGTGCTCGCTGCCGTTTAAAAACACTTTGTCGAGTGAGTTCCCTTTCAGTGCATTTCCTAACCGGGCCTGTTCACCTGACTGCCATCAAAGTGGCCCCCTCCAGATTTATCACTTTAATTTGGCAGAGGAACGGGCCGGGCCATTCGCTGTTACCAGTAGCAGCCTCCTGCCTCCCCCTCTGCTCCCCTCGGCACTTAGCCTCCCCCTCATTAGACTGACGGGCATCTGGCTGGGTGGCTGGCTGCCCCGCGCACGCACCCTAAATTCCTCTACTCCCTGGCCCGTCCCCCCTCTTGGTGACCCTTGTACAATTCCATTCTCCTTGAAGCCGAGCACCACGCAGGCACTTCCTCGCGATTTATGCGCCGGTGCCACAAGCGGGGGCACGGCCTGCACTAAAACCCTATCCCTGGCCCATTTAGCACGAGGCGGGTTGGGCCCCCCACACCAGTGTCTGAGGGGCCTTCAGCGCGGCATTAAACAGCCACGGCGGTGTGAGCTTGATTTACTACTAATTACTTACTGTATACTTTACAGCGCCACTAACTTTACTTTCCAGACCATTGGCTTCCATTACTTTTTCACAGACTAAATCCACTGTACGCTTGATAGAAGGTCAGAGGCGGGACAACGGGGTGTGATGGGGCAGTTTTACTGGGACACATGTGTATGGGACTAAAGGAAACAACATAAGAACCCCATGCTCTAAAAGGGCAGAATGGTAATTAAATCAATCTTAAAACTACAAGAAATAGACTTAATAATTGCTCATCTGCCAATCTGCTTTGATTAATTCTTATTAACAGAGGGGGAAAAAATTCTTGGTACAAGCTAAAAATAAGCCCATTCATGTCAACTTATAACTGCAGTAGCTCACTAGGTAGAGCATCTACTAACTGGAAGGTTGTAGGTTGAATTCCCTCTACCAGCATTGCATACTGCTGTTGTGTCCTTAAGCAAGCCACATGATTCTGTCACTAAGTGTGGCTGAGGAGTGACTATGATTGTCTAACCAGGACTCCCAGCTCGGGCAATTTTGCTCCATGTCATGTTGATGTTTGTTTAACTGCCTTTGCCTAAAAAAGTAAAAAAATAAATACATGAATAAATAGATAAAAAATAAAAAAATCCAATGCAATCTTTGCATTCAAGCAGTTAAGCATTAAGTTTAAGGTATATTTGATACCAGGTTTCATTCAGCTAGACCTGGGGCTTGTAAGTGAATCACACCATGGACAAGGTCACAATTCAAATCAATGCAGTGTTTTTTGTTTTAGTTTTTGTCTTGTTTTTGCACAAAAATGGCCTTATATAAATTTTGAATATAACAGAAATTGTTTCCTCATTATCTCTGTGTACACAGTATGAAGGCTAAAGCTACTGCATCTTAAATAATAGCTGTTGAGTAATATTCATTAGAGAACATTAGTCATGTAACTTGTGTATTGTCTTGGTCTTGACATGTGTCAGAAAATACAACAGCATCAATGTGACTTGACATTTATTGAATTATGCAAATGAGCCATGTGCTTTGATTTAACACAGCATTTCCTGGCCTGCGTACTTGAGTCTACAGCATGGGTTGTGTACAGAATATACTATATAGGGTTTCTCTATGGACAGGCAAGAATCTAACTGTAACTCATTCAACCTAAACATTTTTATTTTCACTTTGAGCCCAAATGCACAGGTCAAATGATCATTTTAAAACAGTTGTGTCTCCTCTTTGCCAATCACTGAGCTCCAATCGCTAAAACAAAGGCTTGCGGTGGGGTCGTCACACATAAAAATAATAATTAGTGCTGATGCGGCGATGATGATTCAATGAGTTCAGAGGCGACAGAGGGCCGTGGTCCATGTAAATGAGGTACATGGTGGGTGTGCAGGGGCCGCTCTGTACATCCCACTACACGCCGTCCTCTCCGCGAAGGTTAAGTGGCTGCTTTTGCCGCTAATGCAACCATATGTTCGTCTGTGCATTTGACACAGCCGCGCCATACGCTCAGGCTGCCGATTATGAATGTTGAATATGCAGCCAATTATGAGGCAGTGGAGCGCTGTGTGATATTTCCAAATAAGAGCTGGAGTTGAATCAAAGCTAGTCAATCAGAACAGCACATTCTCCCTAGTAATCAAAATGTGTTAGAATGTATTAGTCATAATTTCATGAAGTTGAACATAGTAAGTATACAACTCCTTATGGATGATTTGATGTGCAATATGAAATAATTTTGGTTTAAATCAACTTTAGTGGGAGTAGCTTATGAAACATTTTCTGAACTACAGCTCTGGCCCCCTCATCACAAGATCACATGACTTTTAAGTTCTGAAATCTGAACACATCAGGATAAAACTAGGTAAAAGTCTTTTTGTTTTTATGCTCCTTACAAGTGGAATAACATTCAAAGACATCTTAGACTGGACAAACTGGTGCCCAACTCCTGGTGGCTGATATACACAAACATAAATGTACATGTTTTGAAAATTAATTGATGTCATGTATTTGAAGTTGTTACAAATTTTTGTTGTGTTTTTTTGTGTGTGTGGAGACAGGGCACCCATGGGAAAGAGAGTCCAGTCTCTCATTGGTGCGCTCCCTGTATAAAAAAGATAAAACAAAATAAAATAAATGCATCAGGACTTGCAATACTACTTCAGTAACACAACATATAAGGTAAAAATAACACTATAAAGCAATTCTGCAACTATAGTTTTAATACAAAAGTCGCAATATGAAACACTTTAGAATAAAGCACAACTATTAATAAACCATTAATAAATGTATTAAGAATAATTTAATGAATAAACAGTTTATAGGTCCTGACATACCACTGATGTTTATAATTTTGCACTGATTTTCATGAGCTTATGACTAAAGACTAAAACATTAATAACAATGTTTATAACTAAATGGTGTTTGTTTATAAATGTTAAAGTATACTAATCAGTGGCTAATAGTGTGAGTGTTACCTGAAATATTTTTTTGTGATTTCTGCTGATTTCTCATTCTGTTTAAAACATTTGCCACTCGTCCATTTCACAATATGAATGTTGCAATACAGCAATGTTATGTGAGATGTATTATGCAATTTCTACATTATATGACTGCGACAAGCTGGCCCCTGTCCAGGGTGTACCCTGCCTACGGCCCAAAAGTTACTGGGATAGGCTCCAGTCACCCGCGACCCCTAACGGGAATAAGCGGTAGAAAATGAATGAATGAATGAATGAATGATGAATACATTATATGAATACAAAGAATACCATTTTTACTGTTATTGTAAATTATTTTATTTTTTGTGAGAATCCAATTACTAATTATTAAGGATCCAATTACGTACAAATGCAATTTGAGGGGACTTACCACAAACAAGTGACCTCACATTGTTTAGATATAATAGAACATATTAAGAAAAGATAGCAGTAAAATGTATTTATCTAAAAATTAAGTCATAAATTAGACCAGCTTTGTTGATACAGAGTGGATGCAACTTATCAACCAATAAAACTTATTATAAACATATAAAAATATGGCCCACTGTGTCTTTTTTAACAATATTCCAATTTTACAGTATGCACATAATACTTAGTGTGTGGTCAGTCGGCAAATCTGAGATGATAGTTTTAGTTTACCAAAACATACTTTATCCTTTACACTGAAATCTAAAAGTAATAGGTACTGGGAAAATAGACAGGGAACAGGCAATGACAATAAGCAATGGGTTGGTTTAGCAGATGAGCTACCAAAGTGCACATATTGTGTACATATACTGTAAGTTAGGACAATGAGTAAACACCATTTAAATGCACTGTTTTAGCTAATTTTGGGTAACATTTTAGAATAACTAAGCACTGCTGAAGGTACTATAAGCAGCATGGGCTCATACTGGTTTGAAAATGGTACTGCAGTCTAAATCAAAACAGTGGTCTGTGGGTTGCCAGTCTTTCTGCTTTTCTGATTGGACGATCAGCAATGCAGTTTTAGAACCAAAACAACAAATGTAAATAAAAACAACTTATGCCATTATGTAAAATATATATTTTAATAGTTAATAACGCAACTGTCCCATTGTTATCAGTAAAACTAATATTTGATTTAAACATGTTTACATCATATATTGGCACACATGTGGGTAATGGCACCTTTAAGCAATAATAAAGAACTTAGAAATATGTAATAGTTTATAGATAGTGTATTAACACTTTATAATCACAATTATCTATAATTTTGCAGTATTTACATGAGCATATTACACAATATTTAAACATTAATAACACAGTTTATAACTCAATAGTGTTTATGTTGAGGTAATGCTTTGTAAATAGTAAATTTACTGGTTATTAATCCATAACTAATAATTAACCAGACTAATGCTCCATAGTATGACTTCTAAATATCAAAAAGTAACCAAAACTAAAACTGACGCTAAAAGTTATCCTTAAAGCTAAAAGGCAAAGCTTTTTCCAATTTGGCTCAACTCCTTCAACCTGTTTAACTGCTCCAGTCCAGCTGTGGAAGTGAGTGCAGCCCGCGGCGACCTGCGGCTTCACCACACTTTACCACTTTTACAATGATAGCAATTACTCTCTGATTTACTGGTGGTATATTTTCACTTGTGGGATCTGACCCTGAGGCACATTTTAGGCCCTTCCCTGTCCCCGCTCTGACCAAAAAACGTGCTGTTGTTTCAGCATTTGCGTTACAGTGGTTTATGATCTTACCACATTTTGTTATGAAGCATACAGTGGTGTTGTTGTTGTACTCGTTGCGTAACCTCCTGGCAGTCGACCACCATTTCTGCTTTTTCGGTAGGTTACAGTACAAGCCGTTCTCCCTAAAACTAAAATGTGTTCTCTTGCAAAACCACACCAACCATCTCTCTCTTTCTCTCTCTCCATGACTTTTCCCTCTGTCATCTAAGAATCGGCTTCCTGTTTTCATTGTGTTCTCTTTTATTCTCTCTCACTGGAGGTGTCGTAACCCCCGGCCAAACGTGCCAAGAACAAACCGAGGTCTGGCCAGAAGAAAGAAAAAAAAAACACTGGAAACAGATGCAAAACACACACATTTATATATACAAGAGCGAGGGTTCTGAATGGGTACAATATCCAGATGTGGGATGCATGTGTTTGCGTGTGCTCCGTCTGTTTGATGTGTGATGTGGATGGCATGTACTAGGTTTTCTGCCAAAGTCATAAAAAAAAAATAAAAGAAAGTCACGGGCCTGAGCCTGAGCTGAAGTGCCCTCTTTGCCAGCAGCAGCAGTTTTTGTAGGAAGTCTGTGCATGTCCTCGGATCTCAATGGAGGAATGGGTTGTACCAAGCTGCTAAGCCGGGATTGTTTAAGTGAGCCCCAGAGCTTTGACTTTAGCTTAGAGGGTAGCTAAGTTGCAAAATCCTATAGAAAGCAATAGTGACTTTGTGATGGAATGGTATCAAAGATGGCACTAGTTAAGTGGTTGTTTTAAAGTTACACATTTAACTATTGATTACGAAAAGTAACAAGGGTATATTGCAAATGTGTAACTCATATCAAATAAACTTTCATTTTCAATTCAGTTTTATTTATATAGTCCAATATTACCACAGCAGTCGCCTCAAAGGGGTTCACGAACAGTTAATCAAACATAAACACACAATCAAGCACAAACATACAATCAGACATAACAAACAATACTAAACTAAACAGACCCAGGACACTCCTGTCCTTAGACCCTCCTTCTTGGTAAGGAAAATCTCCTAAAAAAAAAAACAGCTGTGGGAGGGAAAAAAAAGAATAAACTTTATGGAGACCACATTTAAGGAAAGATCTCAGGACAAACAGACTAAAAGGTGTCAAGGACTGTTAGATAAAGTCCATTAGCTCAGCTATAGTCTCATATTAGTCTGTATTAAGAGATTTAGGGGTACTGAGGTCCTTATCAGCCAAGAAAGGTCACCAACAGAAGCATTTAACACTAGATTCAACAGAGATGTGATATCCTGCATTATGCTACCTTTTATAGAGTTGTAGCTGTCTATAATGCAGGATTTTGGGTAGCCTAGTAGAAACAAATGTTTGGCAAAGTTTAAAAAATGTATCTTTGTGTGTTTTTAGTACTGGCACTGTATATTTTTATACTGTGTACTAAAACCACTTTGTCACTGGGTTACATCTTGGGGTGCTATAGTCCCCCTAAAATTCTCCTAGCTACACCCGTGTCTTTAAGTCTACATTAGCATCAATAGATTTGTATCAATGACATGACTTGAAAGGAATCTGTGAAATATTTGTATTGTTGCCACATTTTCAATTTATTTCAAACATCTGCTTTTTTTTTATAATTCCAACACACTGCCATGGTTTCCCTATCCATGTCAATGACTCTACTACTCATCACATAGTGGATATGCAAGAACAGAACAGAACCATAGCCATTCAAAACAAGGCTCTACTGATCTCTACTGTACTGCCGGGTGAAAATAATGGCTTGGAGAGCACACTGGCAGTCACAGCTCAAGGGCTGCACACTCCACTGTCCTTGCATATAAACATAAAGCAGCTCTCCGCTAAGAGCTAAATGATATTCACTTGACACCATTTGTGCACACAATACATGCTTTTATTGCTAGAAAAAAAAGTGTCCACTTCAAAATGCCCATTGATGTGGAAGTCGGGAGAATTAGACATGCAGAATAATAATGTGGCTGGGCTCGTTCTTAGCGCGTCACATGAACTGTCACTAATAATGGACTCTGTAATTATGACTGTGGGACATTTTTGGCGATTTGGACGACTTCAAACAGGAAGAGGATGGCACGCGGCTCCACATATTTGCATATTCATTAGAACGGAGCAGATTGTGGTCGGTGTGTAGGCTGATCATTTGAGTCATACAACTACAAAGTGGCTTGCGGTACACCCAATAATCAATTATGTCCAATAATCTAAAACTAAGATTTCTTTGTGAAAAGTAAAAGATAAGATGCATAACTTGTGATTCATCAGTAAATATGGGTAACTTGCATTGAGATTCAACTGCTTTAGTTTTTGCACTGTACATGATTGTTAAAAGATCATCAAACTAAGGCAATAATGCACATGCACATCTCTAATTTTGTATCCATTTAAGACATTGTTTACATACATAGGTGCATCATATGAATAAAATATATACAGTATGGTTATTTTGCATATCTGTTGTTCGATGTAATTTGACAATATTTACAATTTTCAATGCAACAATAAGAGGAGCTAGGGAGGAGGCGGGAGTGAAGTACTTACAAACAAGTAGCTGCTAAAAGGCTCGAACAAACAGAAGAATAAATAAAAATGTAATTGACCAATGCAAATGTGCATATTTAAATGTATTTATATTTATTTTATTTTATATTTTTAAATTTTATTTAAAATAAGGTTCATGTTCAGAGTTCATGTTGAAATTTCTATTCTGCAGTGTATTTTATTTAGGTTTTTACCACACACTCAAAAGATCACACCATAACACATTCAGGATTTTCTAAACTTTTGCTTTGGCAGTCAAACTTTTGGTAACACCTAATAATAGCTCTATTAAGTTACTATTAAGCAATAACAAACCCTTAATAAATATGTAATTAACAATTAATGAATAAGCCATTTAGAGATACCGCATTAACACTTTATTATATTTATTATTTTGTATTGATTTACCTGAGCTTACTACTCAAAATGTTAAAGGTTCTGTTCCTGTTTACCAATACTTGCTTACTTCTTTCTAAAGTGTTACCAGACATTTCTTTTTCTATGTTTTGCTCATCATGTTAGCACCCTGAAGTGTTCCTCCCAGCTATCTAATAATTTCAATTAGTATTATCATTATCACTAATAACAAATCTCTTCTGTTGCCTTCTTTTCCCCTTGCAGCTGGGGAGAAGGCCATAGTGTGTGACCAGTGCGGTGCCCAGTTCCAGACAGAGGAATCTCTGGAGGCTCACCGGCAGATCCACACCGGTAAGAACACCAGTCCACTCCCAAAAACCCAAGAATCAGCATTACAAACAGACTTATCAAATCATCCCGTATTAGACTCTCTCGGCCTAAATCGGACCGAACAGTAATCGCCAAACAAGGATAAACTTGGCATGGCTGTGTTGTTTATCAGTGCAATGTTATGAAGCAGGAAAGGGAGGGATGGGGTCAATCCAGGTGCCAAGATGTAAATGGGAGAGAGTAAATCCCCCCAGAGCAGATGTGGAGCAGACCACAACAGTTCAGCACCACTTAATTTGGGAGCAGATTGTCTCAGATTGGCCTATGCATGACTTAATGCTTGGGGCAGGGATATTTACTGGTGGAGGTCTGTGCATATTCGCCTATCTGTAGATACAACATATTAAAATGTATTTTCTTTGCACCATGTATACATAAATATTTAAACTTACTTGTAACATGAAAAACACAGGATTTATTTAAATTGACTCGAATAAGATCAAATCATGTAGAATTGTAGTTAGAACTTACAGCATTTTTTTTTTTTTTTTTTTTTTTGCTGAAGGGATGGACGTTATAAAAGTGCAATTCTAATCAGTGGTAGAATAACCAGTGTTACAAAAAGCCTGACTTAGAGATGAACAACATGTAACATAAGTAATGGTCACATTGGTAAACTTTGTAAAGTAAAAACATAAAATAATAACAAGCATGCAATTCCTCGTGACATGAATTTTCAATTTGGGCTTTGAACAGTTTTTTGCCTGGGAGTATTAACTCTCTTTCTACTTTTTATTTTGAGTGTAAATCTTTGACTATGTCGCCTAGAACTGTCTCAAACTTTGTACACCAAGTACCACCTCAAAAAATATTTAGTTTTTTAAGTACCATCTAAAATTAGCCAAAATCTTAACTACACCTGAACTAAATCAGTATAAAAACAGGAAGAAGCCAGGACTAACACTGGATTAACACCGTGACAAAACCAAAAATAAACAAAGACTAAACCAGGTCGAAACCAGGAATAAACTAAAGTAGGTCTAAACCAGTTTTAAACCAGGGCTAAACCTGTTCTAAACCAGGACTAACACTGGACTGAGCTGTGACAAGCCAAGTTTAAACCAGGACTAAACCAGGTTCAAACAAAGACTTAACCAGGTCTAACCTAGGTCTCATTTAAGACTAATACAGCCCTAATCCAGGTCTAAACCAGGACTAATTACGGTCTAAACCAGGACTAAATTTGATCTAATTAATCTAAACCAGTTCGAAACCAAGACTAAAATCAGGACTAATCTAGTTCTACACCAGGACTAATCTAGGTCAAAACCAGCATTAAACCAGGACTAAACCAGATTTAACCAGGAAAAGCCCTAACTAAAAGCAAAAGCTCTAAAAAAAAAAAAAAAAAAAAACTTTAGGTGCCAAAGACTTCCGAGTATCACCGCCCGTGTACCGCAGTTTGAGAACCACTGCCCTAGAATATAATGTGAAATGAGAAGCATCTTACATTTGTGGTCCATATGTAAACAATAATGCAAACCACACTCTTCTGGATCGGGCATATTAACATTATATCATTATATTCTGAGAAAATAATTGTGATCTATATGTATTAGGGCTGCACCATAGACTGTGTTCCTATGTTGCTTTTATCACCATAGGTCAAGCAACAATAATTGCAATGATGTTATTATATTCCATGTACTAGGTTGTAGGCACTGGGCTCCTTGTTCTCAATGTGCCTTTTTACTCAGCATTTTTGGCCATGAGGTCATGCATTTTTCAGATCACACTGTTAAAGTCAAGAATGTTGTCATATGTAAGCACTTAAAACACTTCCAAACTTTTGTTGGTAATGTGCCATGAAGGACTTCTCCAAGGGTCACCATCACTTACCCCTGTCTCTCCATGTCACTCAGAATGAGACGAGACACACCGAGCGCTGTGAGCACATTAAAACAATCAGCTTATTCCAAAATAGCCCCATCATCATCATCATCATTACCACCATCTTGTCTTTGTCCTTCACTTGGACTACTGCAGTCACCCTCAGGCGGGCGACCAGTAGCAGAGCCTATTGGGTGGCCTCTGGTTCCTCTTAGCAGTCATACCACAAACAGGAGAGTGTTGGGCCCTAAGTAAGGGGGGGGCACCCTTAGCCAATCAGCTCAGCCCGGAGGTAAAGAAGGGTTAAATAAGGCTAATGATCCAACAGCCATAACAGCGGAAAGCAGGGGTCTAAATATAGTTGTGGAACCACTGGAAGAGACCGGGGCAGAGGGAGGAAGGGGGGGGGGGGGGGGGGGGGGGGGGGGGGGGTGCAGGCAAGGCCAGACGAGCCTCCTGCCAGACTACTCCAGCGGTAATAGTATAGCCGTCATCTGTGAGGGACTGTGAGAAATGGACTCAGCTCAAATATGATGTGCGCTGGAATTTCTTACTCTCGCTTTCACTTGGATGATGTGCTTTCTTGACACTACTGTGTAACCTTGTACTATGTTATGACAATTATTTTTATTGTTGATTTTTATTAACTGAAAGCCTTTTAATGTTTAGTCAAATTGACCAACTTGGACATTGCCTGCAGAAGAGTTTTTCTTTTGTTGTGTTTGCTTTGTATTTTTGTTGGTCTTTCCAAATAGTTCCATTGCAGTATTAAATGAGACAAGTTTGACATGGGCAGAATTGTTTATAAAGTCGGTCAAAGTCCCAAGCAGAGGAATTGACTTGAGTAGTAACAATTTAACCAGGAAAGACTTAAAACAAACATAGACAAGTGAGTGAAGTGTAACAGAGGATTTATTGAAGGTATAATCTTTTGCGCTTAGACCCCGGCAGGTAGGCTGAGGAGGCTGATGGTTCTGCTGCTGCGGTGGAGTTGGGGCTGGAGGAGGGTTGTGGCATTCAGCTGAACAGCAGTATGACTGAGGGAGAGGGTGTATGTATATATGAATTGCTTGAGAGGTGATTGGATAAAAAGCCAGATGGCAGGCTGTGATTGGCTGACAGACAAACAGACAGGGTGTAGGGTGTCTTTCTGGTTGAATTCAGCATACCTGAGCACAACTTTTGTCTACTCTACCCACGTTGATATGTTTTGGTTTCAAAAGTGTTTCTTTTGCCATACTTTATTTTATAATGTCATTCATTTTTACAGATTTTTATTCATTACTATTTTGAATTTGAATTATTTTATGTTTTGTCTGATTACATCAACACTAAAATATAAATCAGACATTACATTCAAACCATTACTCTGTACTACAGCTGGGTACCATCCCGAGTTTTTCAATACCAGTACTTAAATGATACCTGTTTTTTGAAACGTGTACTTGAGCAATGTTAGCTAAGCTCCAAGTTAAAACCAGTAGTTTGTATGATTCGTTCTGTGTTATTTATTTGATTCATACATGCAAAGGAACATTAAAGGTTCGACTAGGTATTGAAACTTAGTATTGATTAAAAATTATTTTTTGATACCAATAGTATTGTAACTATTCTTTTGATACCACAAAGGTATTGTTTAATAGTACCCAGCCCTACTCAGTACGTCATTTTTGGATGATTACTTTTTGCTTCTACTTACTAGTTTTGTTATTTTGAAGTAACCTTTACTTGAGTACAACGTTTTTGGCTACTATGCCCACCTCTGATTATGTGCATCAATCATCAGTCCATATGTAAAAAACATGTAAAATACATTAGCATGTGTTGGTTTTGTGGCTGTTGCTGTAGACTAGACTTTCATTGCAGCTTTATGCTTTTTCCATTTTTCAATGACAGACGTTTGTCCTCTAATAAGGGCACAACTCATCATTTATAATTTGGATAATTTGAACTTCTCTTAGTCCTAAACATTACTGAACAATAAATTGGCGAGCTGAGTAAATGGAGATAAAAGCCTTTACAATAATGCTACACTTGAATTAGACTAACTTGAATTGCAGACTAACACAGCGCTGACCCCCAGATGTATAAAACTTATGGACTCTTATGGACTACTCATGGCACTTCTCCAGATGGCTCTTTTAAGTTGTAAAAATATGTAATGACTTTTATGGCCCAGACATTAACAGGCTGTGTAATACCCACCAGAGCTTGGCCTATACAAAAGTGATAAAATGACTCCACTTACTGCTTACATCCACTTACAGATATAGTGACTTATAAAGTGAACAGTTCATCATCGATCAGGGGCACAGCATCAGGCAGTGCGCCAGGGCAACAACACTGGACCCCAGGAAATTTAGGGGCCCCTGAGAGAGAATACTTTATATTCATGGTAAGCAAGAACAGCACTTCAGTAAAAATGGCCTACAATGCCCCCTCAATTTTATATTTTATAATTTCTCAGCTAAATGTTTTAAAACACTAGATTTATTTATTTTATTACTACAAGATGTTCTTAAAATGATGAACAATAAGTTTATGAAAATGAAACTTCAGTTTTTTGGGGGCCCAGTGTGAAAACCTGCTCTGGGTTCCTCACCAAGTCACGCCACTGGCATAGATTATTTTAATGTTGAAGTAAACAATGCCTTTAGTAACCATATTTTTGTAGCAGCTTATTTGAAGAGTTTGACTTTAAGATCATAATGGTGGTGGTAGAGTGGTTAGAAAAAATGCACGATGTTTGTGGGCTGAACATGTCAGATATGCACTTAAGTTAATTGGTCTCTTGTCCCTGCAACCTGCTAATTGTCCGATCATACTGCTCTGTAAATGTGAGCTGAAAACAGTAATCTTATGTTTTTAAATGTACACTGTGTCATTTTTGTCAATTCAATCATTTTACTGTTGCTCAGAGACATCTTGACTGGAGCGCTCTGTGTTGACTGTGAGCTGAGAGCTTCCCAAACATGATTTCAGTCCACAGTGCTGTGTGTACAGTGCTTCAGAGGGCTGGGGGGCTGGGGGGGTTACTGTTGGCCATCAAAGGCAGATCTGATCTGTGCCCCGGCTCTTGGCAGCGCTTCAGCCCTTGGCTAATGTTCTCTGATGACAATATTTGGCCTCTCAAACGGCCTGTTTTCTTGTGGCGGTGAATGGGAAGTATTGTGGAGCGTCCCGTCGGGCCGATCAGCTGCGCTCTGACTCACCGCCTCTGTCCTGGTGCCTTTTACAAAACACAGATTCAAGCTTTTGTCACTGGGTTTTGTCTGATTCTTACATCACTTTCACCTGAAATGTACTTTTGCAGAATGTGGGAGTCCAATCACTTACATGTCCATCTCATTCACATTTTTTTTCTCAAATGGGGATAGAAGAAGGTATTCTGCAGGCAACAGTGGGGAAAGGCCATGATTGAGGGGATTGCATATTTTTAATTATGGTCAAGAGATCAGTATCGGGCGCCAATCAAGGAATTTTTAAAGAATCAGGTTGGATTAAGTCACATGATCTTGTGTTTTACATCTGCTCCAAACCAACATGGCTAAACATGTTGCAGAAGGGCTGGACAAAAAAAGACATGAATTTGATTAATTTGAGTTTTTAATTTTGGACGATGTCAAAAGAGGCTCTTATATCAAATTCAGTGGAAATAGCGTCCTCCTATAGCTGCTGCTGTTCAGAGTTGTGGCTAATGCTACTGCTATTGCCCAGAGCAGTTTAGATAGCAGAGCAGAGTTAGGCTCTAAAAACACTAATAATGGCAGAGAAAGAAGACATTTTACCTCTGTAATGCCTTCGTTTTGATATGACAGCAGTTTGGCAAAGACGAACTGCGCAGTGTGGTGTGCAGCAGCAGCGCTAACTTTATGTACTTTAAGTATGCTAATTAGACACATGCTCTGCTTAGCATCTTTTAACAGGCCTTATATGGTGTGTAGATTATAGTAGACATGGCCTTTAGAACCAGAGAGAACTTAAACTAAAAAAACATTTAGGTCTTCACTGATGTCAACATCAGAGTAACGCCCAATCCGTTGTGTGTTCGTTACATGCCCTCCACAAGAAATAGACACAATGCAAGTCAATGCGTGAGTTCACACCGGCTGTGTTGCAGTACGTCTCTGTTTCCGTCTCCGTTTCCGTTTGCCGGATGCTCAATCTGTCAGGCATAAAGTTGAATAGAACAGATCAAGTCAGACAGGAAGTCAGACCCAGGACCAATGAAGAGGATCCAGTAAATTTCAAAATAAAAACACTTGTGCACTCGCTCACATTGACGTGTAAGCATTGCATCGTAACTGGGAACATGGGTCACAAACGAGACGGGACAGCATTAAACATGAGTAAAAAGAAAGCATTTATATACACAGCGCCCTTACCCAGGTTTGAAATAAATATTTCTGTGGCTTTTGTGCTTTAACCTTGGTTAAATCTCCATATAATCTCCAAATGAACGGGAGATTGTAGTCAGAGGCAAATGTGGCTTTTTATAAGCAGCTCTTTACATACAAGGTAATTATTGTGTGAACTTATAACTTCCAGCTGAAACTCGCTCCTCTCCCGTGAACTCGTAGATTCCCAGCTGGCTCTGGTTGGAGAAGTGCCACACACGCAACGCACTTGGTGTGAATTGAAATCTGTCAGAAAACTGTACCAGAGACGTACTGCACACGCAACACATTGAATGTGAATCTGGCGTTATGCACATTGCTGCTGTTTTGTAGAGGTATTTATAGCATAAAAACATAGCTATGCAATATGTTAGGTGTTACAAAAACAAAATGCAAAAAATAATAATGAACAAGATTGGTACTGGGAGTTGAATCGGCTAAAACTAAACATGAAATGATCAGTATCGGATCAGGAGCCAAAAAAATATATATATATAGTATACAACATGATGCAACTATGGGCCTTGGGCGGGATACACCCTAGACATTGGCCAGTTACTTGCAGAAAGGCATACATTGACAGAGAACTATTCACTCTCCCATTGGTGCAATTTTGGTTCACCATTTCACCTAACAATGGCATGTCTTTGAACAAATGTCTTTGTCTGGGAGAAAGCCGGAGTACCCACAGTAACGAGGGGAGGACATGCAGACTCATCTCGGAGAGGAGGTCAGCAAAAAATAAATAAAAAAATTCAACTTTCTTGCTGAAAGGCAGGAGTGCTAACCACCCTGCCACCCTGCAAATTACATAATCTGTAATGTTGCATTTTACGTCTCTATTCATACATAGTAGCGTTAAAGTCTCTTCTCATATTTTATCTGAACTGTTCATCATTGACTCCACTTGAGACGCAGAAACATGATCAGTATTAAAAGGGTCTAATGCAATAATATAAAGTCCAAATTTTGAGAGTGAGGCAAAGTTGAGGACAAGACTGGGACTAAACTGTTCTAAGTCCAAGTGACAGCAGCGTTGTTCCTGATGGATGAGGACTCTTCGAATGCCAGGCTGACCATGCTGAGCTCACAAAACCAAGCTAAAAGAGAGGCACTGAGTCGGAGAGGATGCCATCCGATTCGGAGAAATGTGTGACAAAGATTACCTCGCAGTAGCTATAATGCGAATCACAAGTGGGGTAGGCTCCTGAACACAGACATTCCTGCATTTATTTGTATGAGCTGCAGAATCGATCCAGGAGAATAGGAGCGTTCTCTCAGCGTGCGTTCTGGCCTTGTGTTGAATGAGTAAAGACTGCCACATGATGTTTTTGCTGCGAGTTTCTCTGGAACCGTAAGCTGCTTCTCACAATGAGGAGTGATGGAAATGGTGACAATGTTCAATATACCTTGCAATACATTGATAAGTTGCATAGTTGGTAGACAATGCTCTACACTAATTGGTGTTTGTTCGTTTCAGTATATTATACATTCACTCTTAAAGGTTCTATTTAGGGACATTGGGCAATAGTCAGTAAAAACTATTAATAAATAGAATAAATATACACATCTGTAAAGTAATAGAAATACCACAATTGTATGTTTTAATTTTTTTTTTTTTTTTATATATATAGTATTGTATAATGTTGTTGGTAGTTGCTAGTAGTAAATACCTTGTCCAGCATCTTGTGTACTCCCTAGGCTTTTTGTCAAACCCTGATTAAACCCTCACTCATACATGTTTGCTATTCTTCAAAAAAAGGTAAAACAATTAAAATAAAAATGTTAAATTAAATTGTCATAAAAAGAACTCTCTTAGTGCAATGGCATTATATCATTTAGTGTAAATATTAATTATCCTGCATTTTTTTATTTAAATTTAAGATAACAAAAATATTAATCTGTATTTGAAATATAAAATAAAACATACAACTATATAAACTCCTATTACATTTACTTGTTTCACAGTACATGTTCAAAATAATACAATAACAACAAAAATGTAAATAAATATGACTTAAATGTATCATAAAGAAAAAGTATAATAGTTTGAATGACTCCCCTTTGGAACAAGCCAAAGAATATGTAACAAAATATAATAGAAAAATTCTACAGAATATTTTTTGACTCTTTCATCATCTGATTGAGACATTTGAGCTTGCTTGTGTTTATAAGTTTTAATAATTCAGTACAAAACCATTGCAAAAATGTTATTATGATAAATCATGATTCTGCGTACCCCATGCAGAGTGCTTACGTACCCCTAGGGGTCACCTTACTCCTGGTTGGGAAACATTACTACATAGCTGAAGAGATTAAGTTTTTAAATTGAGTTTTAGTTTGTTAAAGAGCGTAATCCGATGCATAGCTAATCAATGAAAGATCCATTGCCAAACATATGGTGCTCTGTGTACAACCTTGGGCTATCGTTTATTAGCCTAAATAAGCTACTAATACTTAAAAGAGAAAGCTGGACGTGCATCCATATACAAGACAAGAGCAACTATTACCCCATAAAGATTTAACAAGATGTAACACATGTCGCTAAAATATTCCAAAAGGGCAATGCTAAGATTTTTTGGCATCACATAACATAGTGTCTTAACATGTCTTCACCTTCTTCATTAAAACACACTTGAAAGGCTTAAAGGTACAATTGTCTCTAATTTAAGAAACAAATACATGAAGGTTAGCTATTGACAATCCCAGACTAAGCCCCCATTTACTAGCTACTTTCATTCTGTTTGGAGTTTGTTTATCTAAACCAAGGCTGATGAAGTACCATAAAGCAACCTCAGCTGTAGTGGTGCTACAGTATTGTCATGAAAGGCCCATCAATGCATTCTGTTTGTCTAAATCTCGATGTTAAAAACAGCGATGAAGGACAAGTGACTCATTGCCAGCCTTTACATGTTTTTGGCAAGCCGCATTAAACAGATCGGACCTTGAGCGAAGAGCATTTTGCAGCTAGTTTGTGCAATTTGATCACATCCGATGGGTGTTTAACATGGAGTCTGTCCAAGAAGATATTGTGTGTTCATTTTAGCAGCTTCTAACTTGTCATTTTGAGTTTCCAGTAAGCCTCGCCCCAAAACGGCACTGCTCCCAAACTCCAAGCCACCACGTTTTCCACACTGGGTCTTTATCCTCTGCCAGCTGTCTTCATCTCTTTTTCATTAGATTGTTTTGGTCCTCGCCGTAATTTATGGCCCTTGTATTTTATTGGTAAGCCCACCACACTCTCATTCCACTTGATTAAACTTTAGCTGGGTGCACAACAGTGAAAGGTCAGAATATAAGCAGAGAAAAGTGGCTCGCAAATAAATGTTCGCAATGAATTGGATGGAGTCGGAATGGGGGGAGATTTTCTAGCACGAGGCTCTGCAGCTGTCTGATTTATGCATAACCAACTTTTATGCCATAACTTTGGTGTTGTGCAGCGTGTGAACCACAGGTGCATGCAGTCTCAAAGTTATTAGTGCTCTATTTTAATCTGGACTTTAGTCAGTAAAAGCACTTTGGTGTGAATGATTAAACATATTATAATCTTGTATACTATTATGAAAAAATATTAATAGACAGCTTTTATTACATTAGTCATCATAATAAGCACAGACATTAAAACATGCATGCGTCACAATCTTCCTTAGCTCTTAAAAGGCCGGACTCCAAGCAACAATGGGCCTTGGGTGGGGTACACCATGGATTCTGACACCAGGAAATATTTAGCTTCAATGCCATATTGATGGTGCATTCCAAGTTAAGTCAGAGTGTTGGCCATCCAATTTTAATCTTAACTGTAACTAAACCCCAGGGTTAGAGCCTTGCGCCGCCCACAGCCAAAACTTGAAAAATGCTTAAAAAAATGGGCTTTTCCCAGCAGAGACAGAGGGGCAGGGCCGAGGGAAGGGGGGTGAGCGGGGGGCGTGGTCTGGACCTGTGATTGACAGTGACAGTGACCGCAGCTTGAGTTGACAGATATTCAAAGATGGAGAGTGACCAGAGCGACGCTAGCAGTTTCGCTACAGAGCGTTCCTATGAGGTGGAGGATTTTTCTCCTCCACCTTCACCAGAAATAGGGGAAGGCAATTCTGAGAGGTAAAGTGACTGTTAGCGTCATAGCTAATGTAGGCTAACGTAATAAGCAAAGGCTAAAAAATATTCCGAAACTATCATAGTAAAGCGTATTGAAAGGAGAATAACATTATTCTCAGTCAACAGGTGCACCTGTGGCCACTGCAGCTCACTGTCCCCTGTGGAGAATATTTGTTGTAGAGAGAAACCTAAGGTATAAGCTAATTATACAATAAAACACCAAAGTCTCAAACCACGAATATATTATTCATTTAATGACACAGTAATGTGCAAAAAACAGATTAAGACAAAGTCACACATTTGTTTTATCATAATTTTTCAAGTGCTAATATGCTGATAAACACAAACCTGACAACCACTATCGATAATGCTCGCAATGCTCGCAATTCCAACTCCTACTAACTACAGGGGCGTGTCTAAAGGCGGGGCTTTTATACCAGAGCCTGCAGAACACGTGACGTAGTAGTTACCAACTGCCACTTTTAGATCAATAGCAAAACTCAACTTTACTACCAACGTTCAACCTTAAGACGGCAGCACACAGACGGATTTAGACTGGAATTTTAGGAATTCAAGTTTACATTAAAATGTCAAAAGTTGGACATGGACCAACAGACAGTACTATTAAATCCCCTTTGATTCAGGGTTTAGTTACACTTTAACTCTGATTTATTATTTTGAAGGCCAAGAATGAGAATAGGTTTTAGTCTTAAGAGTTGTTTTTTATGGAGAGTTTCTTTGGTATTTTCTTGTTTTTAAAAAACATAATATTGTACTTTCTTGTCAATTGTTTATAGTTTAATGTTTTTATTTTAATTAATATTTAATACATATTTAATTGAGAATTTAAAGGTGCTATGAGCAGCATATAATATTTATATTTCATAAAAATTACCCACGTGTGCCAAGACATAATGTAAACATCTTAAATCAAATATTAGTTTTACTGATAACAAAGGTACAGCTGATTTATTAACTAATTAAAAACATATATTTTTATATAATGGCAAAGTTGTTTTTGTTTACATTTTTGTTTTGTCTAAAACTGCATCGCCAATCATCCAATCAGAAAACAGACAATTGTTTTGATTTAGACTGCAGTGCTGTTTTTAAACCAGTGCGAGCAGCATGCTGCTTATAGTACCTTTAAGCATAACTTTCTCAAACTGGTTAAGTTCAGACACTAAGCACTTTTTCCCTAAGTTTAAAGGAAAAATGTTGTTGTTTAGCATAGTGTAAATCAAATAATTTTTCCACACAAACAGGTAGGATACTGTATATCTTAACATTTAACAGTTTTATTTCTAAGCTATTGTAAGAATTGCTTTCCACAAATGAAGGATACGTCTTGACATTTCTTATTGATGTACTGTTTAAATTTGGTTCAGACTTTTGCAATTCCATTTATGAACTCCAATATGAATATGTTTACCCTTTACATGCAATTATACAAATTGTTTACAAATACAAATTGCTTTTTTGTTCAAATCAGTACTTTTTTGGGGGTGTTATACCAAAGTTCAGCCTCTCCCAAAGTATAGAGCATTGTGGCCCCCTTAAAAAGTAAGACAAACAGTAAAACATCACTAGATTCAAAAGTCTATGTTGTTTTTCTCCATAGATTTCTATAAAAACATTGCAAAAACGGACTGTTGGCTAAAAATTGCTCAATTAAGTGACATTTTTAAATAAATTCTTAAACTGTAATTCATTTTAAACTCAATTTATTTTCATGTTTTTAATGCAGTGCTTTTTTTTGGCCAACCAGGGGGCTCTGGACCCCAGTTTGGGAACCACTGCCAAAGATAGTGTTCAGGCAATGTGATGTAATTGCTGTCTTTATGATTTACAGCTATTTGGGGGTTTGATCTGAAGCAAAAGTTTCTCAAAATGGAATTGAACCCCAACCTCTCTGCTGTCTCTGCCGTCTCTGCCAGCAGATTCTGAGGTGCCGCCATAACAGAAACATCATTCATTCTTGTTTTGTTTGGCTGCCGTCTTGGTTCAAATCTGTCTTCATACATATTTGTAGCCTGCAAAAAAAGACACTCCAAATTTGACAATATTACATTTAGAAGAAGTGCAGTCTAATGCATTCATTGATATGGGAGTTGGAACAGTAGCGTATTTCTCCACACAGTGACAGACTCTCCCACAAGTGTCTTTGGATTGCAGCGGGCCTGAAGAATGTGCTGTCTGCCTTGGTGTTCCTGTTTACACATGAATCATCTCCTTGTACACAAATCCTGGGATAATAGGAGCAGGATGCTACTTTCTCTTCTTTTTCTTCAGCTGCCTTTATCTGCCTTGTTCCTTTTTTTTTTTCTTTTTTTTTTTTTTCTTTAAGTCTTGTAATACGGCGAAAGTATGCAAACCATGGAGTGGCAATAGCGGGTTTGGCCAGTGGGAACGCAGCGTGACTCCGGCACAACTCGGCCTCAGAGTAAACACTTTCTTTTCTCAAGCCAGAAATAGTTTGGCTGGAGAATGTACTGAGGGCTGGGAGCAGCAACAGACAGAGAAACACATGTGTCTGAATGGAACTGTTTTCAATTTTAACATTATGTAACATTTTCAGAAATGTGTTTCAGAATTTGAGTGCAACAACAAGATAAAATCATATGTCCAAATTGCAAACTTTTTGTTAAGCGGACTGTGCAGGTTTAAGAAACTGTTTTTTTCATCTTGGCATCATAAATTGTGTATAAAATCTTATGCAAATGCATATGTTAATTATTTTTAGATTTAATCAGGGGTTTATAATTGGGATTTTTTTATTTTATTGTTTTTAAATTTAAAGAGTAAAACAAAATTTAATGTTTATTTTGCCACTATTTTTCCCATAGAAAATTTGATTTATATGCATGTGTGGACTATGCAAAAATACTGTATGTGTTTAAAATGTTATAACAGGTTTCTGTTATATTTGATTAATTATTCAATCTTTTATACATACATTTCACAAAAAAACATTTGCAACACATGGCATCCCAAGCTAAATGTGTATCAAATTTCAAAATTTGACTTAAAACTGCATAAAGGGACTTATTAACAATTTTATTCAAGAAAACTACCAATTCCGTAATACTAAATAGTTGACTTGCATACATGTCTTGCAATCATTTGATCTAATGTCAAATGCTTGTCTGATCTTAACTAACTTTGCCTCAGTTCTATCAATAATGTACATCAGAAGTCAAAACTGTTGTTAGGAACACAAACCAAGGTCTCCATGCAACCTGCAAGACTAAAATTGGTCATTTCTTGAAATCTGACTTTAACTTTTGTACCAAGTCGAAACCTAAAATGACCTCCCAAATTCTCTGAGCCCTGGCTGTAATAAAAACACTTCTCATGGTCACATTTCAGCAGTCCATCTCCCACCTTTTCCCTGAAGCATTCACACTGGTGGCCTCACAATCATCCACTTGATCCAGACACACACACACAGGGGCCGGTCTGTCACTCAGGGAAATGAGGCCAATGGCAGCACTACACAAGGGTCACGTCACAACTGCCGATCGTCTCAATCACATTAGGCCAGCGCTGGCATCTGTTTAGCATTTACTTAATTGTGATGTTATTAAGTTGTCACTGAGCATTAGGCCAGCGATAAGCAAAGCAAATATTCTTCCAGCACAGACGGGCCATGTTAGACATATGCTCCTCTAGTCTAGTACTAGGCTACTAATGGCACTTCAAATAAGATAAATATCATTCTCTTTTACTCCAGGTATTTCTATTACTTTCTAAGCTATAAAATGAATTATTGTGAGCTATTCGACAATACCACAAGTTTCCCCACAATATTGCAATAAATATTGTATTGTGAGATTAATATCATGATAATACTGTATTAATTCATATTTTTAAAAAGGATTTACTATTGATATACAAGTATACAGTCTATATCTGTCTGTCAGCATACCATGCAGTTATGAAACCAGTATATTGGTTGTGTTTGTGGGTTCGGCCTGTCACTGGGAGGCAGATGTGCATTAGCATGGTGACTGCTGATCATAGAACGTCCCAGACACACTTCCTGACTGTGTCATCTGGTGAGTCAAAACGCTGATTAGCACCAGGCTACGGCGGGCAACATTTCCATCTTCCCACTTAAGACCGGGCCAGCTGGACCGCCGAGTCGTGTCTCCCTGGATGTCTCAATCATAAATGCATTGCTGATTATTAGCATTACAGCTAACAGTATTTGTATGAGTTATTGCTTCCCCAGTGACGAATGTGAGTTTGATTATAAAGTGTGTCCTAATTACTCCCATATCATTATATAAACTGAATCTAATGCTGTAGCATTAAATCATGACTACATGTAGTTGTATCTAGCTAAGCAAAAAATCTATGAGCAGGAGGCTTTTGACTCCATCTAGTGATATTAGGGCATATTACAATCTAAAGTTTAATTATTGGGCTCATTAAAGTCTTGGGCAAAATTAAGATTTTCTGTACCAGCAGAAAGATGTTCCAACAGGCCCTTCCTTAAAATAACCTGATATTTTAGAGACATTTGGGGATTTAGCTCATGAGTCCATCAAGAGGTGTAATTTGATATTGCACATTTTTTGACTTTTTATTTATTTATTTGATTGAACATATAAGAATAAGAATACCTTTATTAGTCCCACAGTGGGGAAATTGCAAGACAGTGGGGAAATTGCTATTATAATTACAAAATGCAGAAATGCATTTGTATCTATATTTTTGCCTGTCTTTAAATTATTTTCTTTTCTTTTTTTTCTGCTTTTTTTTTTATCTTTCAGCTTCTCCTTTTCTTATTTGCGGTTGCCACAGTGAACTAGTCGGACACTGATGTAGCAGGTTATTTACTTCTGATGCCCTTCCTGTCGTAAGCAGCCACATACAGTGACTGGAGTAGGCAAAGTGGGTAAATTGTCTTGCCCAGGGACACAACGACAGTATGCACTTCAAATGAGATTCAGAGCAGCTACTCTCTGGTTGCTGGGTGAATGCTTAACCCAGAGTGCCACTGTCGCACTCTCACACACTCAAGTCTGTCACACCATTGGCAACATGTTTGAATGAGTAAATGAGCCTCCCATTTCAAATAGACTTAGGGGTGTTATAGCACTTGACTCCATCTACTGGTGTTAATTGATATTGCAGGTTTTTGGACTTTTTTACAGTTTTCTTAGTCTGTCACACTAATGTGACACACATGTTCAAATAGTTAAATGAGCTTCACATTTCAACAAGACTGAGTGCTGTAGTAGCTCATGACTCTTTCTTGTGGTACAAAGCAATATTACTTGTGTGTACTTTTGATTTAAAAGACTTAAAAGGGCTGAAGTAGTTCATGATTACATCTATGTTTATATTTCGGTGTTTTTAGAGAATTTGAAAGTATTCTAAAGAAGTAGGTTATGCATCACATATAGAGGACAACCAATATACATTTTTATTTAAAAATAGTGAATATTTCGAAAAAGTCCATTTGAGACTACAATATCTTTTTGAGACAGTGCAATATGGAGATGGAGTATTTTCATTGGGCCCTCTTTAAACCCCACTGCTGGCTTCTGCACACTTTCAGAAACAAATCTCCAGTCCTCCCAGCCGCCCTCCATCTCCCCTGCTCGGCGCTTGCCCTCACTCACCTCCCAAAATAAGAAGGGTACAAGTGGTCTGAGACACTATCGGCGGCTAAATTAAATCAAGCGGCGCTAGCTCGACTACAGTCACTTCTCCCGCTACTAACCATCTTCCCCCCCGTCGCCTCCTCTCCCCTCAGCAAACAAATTTTTCCCCAGATAAGATCTAAATGAGTTTTTCCAGCCGGGGAGAGATCCTCCGTTTGGCTGATGGATACTGTGTAAGGGGCTGCAGTGTGACCAACCCCGGCTCTAATCATGCACCGGGGATACAAGTGTTATGTTTGGAGGACTGTGTGCAGGGGCCACCTCATCTCTGAGAATATTCACAGCATAGAATTAAGACAATAAAGATGTGGTATGTCTACAAAGGCTGCTAGAAATACTTGTCATTGCGGTGTTATAGGGGATATAGATATTGTAAAGAATGGATTAGTGGTGTGGCCAAACCAATGTACTGTATATTTCATTATAAAAAAAAAAAAAATCCTATACAAACAACAACTTTGCCATTTTGTTGGCACTTCAGTCCATTTGTCACATCAAGTGACTGAGGGCTGCAGCAACTCATGACTCCATCTAGTGGTATGAAGTGAAATTGCATACTTCATAGGATGAAATTTTCATGACAATATTGTTCATATACCGCAAGGTTTTTTGGGGCTTGTTAGTTTTTTTACAGATAGGAGAGTGCAGGAGATTTTATTTTGATACAGAAGTATAAAAATAAATTTCATCCATATTAGGTTGTTACAACATATGATCACATTTTTACAAAAAAAATTATCAAGTTTTTACAAGACATTATGGGCCAGATTTATCAAAGGTTTGCGTGCACGCTAACTGAATAATATGCGCTAAAATTGGAGCAAACCCAGACGCAGTTGAGATTTGCGTGTCTTACAGGAGCAGAGCGAACACAATGCAAATTTCTCTCCTATGACCTAATGAATCTGTAAACTGAGGCGTTCTTCCCAGAGTGCGCAAAATGGAAGGCGGAGAAAATGCAAATTCATTCATTTACCGCCCGCAATATTATTTATCAAGGCTCACCATGACTTTGCGTGCGCAAATAGCGTATAAATTTAGCACGTTGGAGAAGGACGTGCTAATCTTTTGCACAGATATGGCTGCTGTGATTCGTGTGAGACGAAGGAGAAGAAATGAAGAAATAAGTAGGGTTAGAGTGTTTGCCACGCGTGCAGATCTATTTGCCATGACGGAGGAAAAAATTATTCACCAGCACTTTCAGCTCTTCTTAGTTAAATTTTTGCTTCCGTTTGTGTTCCACTTCCGCACCTTCCATGACACAAAACAATACACGCAATGATGCCGTTTAAATAGCTCCGCCCCATCTGTTTGCACCTGTCACCGCCACGCAGTTTGTCTTAGTAATTCACGCGCAACACGCCCATTAATAGCGGCTGCATATTTTCTCACTGCACTCGCAGTTTAGCACCCGTCTTAGTAAATATGGCCCTATGTGTTTACAAGAATATTGCCACATTTCTACAAGCTATTATCCCATTTTTATGAGAATAGATGTACAAGATAAGAAGGTGTCTAGTTCATCACATTACAAGTTTTTACATGATAAATACTCATCTTGTTTTAATATGATATCACATTTTTACAAGACATCGGCTGATCATGTTATCTAATAATAAGTAAGTAGTAAAAACATGACAGTATCTTGTAAAAACTTGTCAAAACATGATCAATTTCTTGTTCTAACAAGACACATATCAAGTAACATGACACAGATTATTCATATTTTCAGTCTGGCACCTACATTGTGCGACTTTACAAAAATATATTTTCTATGGCCATGGTTGAACTGGTCATATGAGTTACTGCCCTGATAATATGGTAATAATTTGGTCCTAATTTTAATATGTGATTTTGGTTTTTCTTTGTGCAAATGTTTTATTTCCAGAGCATGTCTTCTGTTCAAACAAGTGATAATATTTCTGAACTTGCCTATTCTGAACACTAGTGGATATATATTGTTAAGGAAGGTTTACCTTATCCATACTACAAAACAGAACTAAAAAACCTACATTATATTGATACAATGAACATCCACCTTGGTCGTTAGTATTCTATGTCTAGCCACCTTCCTGTAAACGTTACATAGATACATTGGATGTGGGACGTTGGGCTGGTGAATAGGGGGTCTGTGGTCCATGTGTAAATGGACTCAAATGTGTGAATGAGAGTTGGCACGGCTACATTCCACAGCACCCAGCCTCATTCATTCAGAAATTCCCAACTGGGGCCCTTGCGCTACACCGCAGCTTAGTGTCACGGTGGGCACGGCCGCATTCAAGGCATCTCGGCAGGAACCCGTGGGACGGACCCGAAGCTCCTCTGATGGAAATGGGGAGGGTGGGACCGAGCGGTAAATTGGGACGTATCCGCGGCGATGGCACAGTTTGGCTTTGGGAGAATCCCCACATGGACACATCATTGTAAACCAGAGGACAGCGAGCAGAAACCAATAAAATGATGTGGTAGGGGTAGTGTGAGGGTGGGCGGGGGGCCTGCCCGGATTATAGACTCCCAGAGGGCTTGGCGATTCATGGGCCATAAAATGGTAGTCAGCGGGACACACTGCAAATCTGGCCAGCCAATATCCATCTTCCCTTTGGTCCCTCTTTGGAGCCCGAGGATGTGTCTTAGGTCTTGCGTCACAATGCAACCCCAGCGCGTACATCCCGTTGTTGGACAATCTCCGCTCCCCTGGATGCCACTATTTTCTCCTGTTGCATTTGCATGTTAGCACCAGGGTGTTTTATTCTGATCAGCTTGGTATGAATGCACAGATGAGAAAAGACACCTAATCTTAGAAAATTGTTCCCCAGGACACTGCTAATTAATGTTTCAGCCACAATGGAGCAGACTAGAGAATTATTGTCTATTTCTTGGTAGATAAGATGCAGTTTGAGGTGATAAAATACATTGTGCACCCTATGTGTATGTTACCTAAAGCCCTGTTGTCATTGTTTAAGTGCAATCAGATGATGTTATTTAAAATTGCTATGGGCAGTATATATTTTTTATATTTCATAAAAATGACCCATGTGTGTGCCAAGATATGATGTAAAGATGTTTAAATCAAATATTAGTTTTACTGATAACAATGAAACAGTTGAATTATTAACAATTAAAACTATGTTTTACATAATGGCCAAGTTGTTTTTGGTTCTAAAACTGCATTATTGATCATCCAATCAGAAAAGAGACCATTGTTTTGATTTAGACTGCAGCAATATAAAATATAATGCATAAAGATACAGAAATAAAATTAAAATACAAATTGTATAGGATTTTTAATGAAAATATTAGTATTGATTGAATTTTTATTTATGTGCATGTTCTTAAAATGACTTAAACTACCTTAGGCAAAGAAATAGCAGAAATTATTATTCTAATATATATGTATGTGTGTGGAGGAGTTCTGTGCATTTTTAATAGAATTTTTGCAGCTTTAAGCTGTGCATAAAATAAACAAAAATAATTCAATTTAATCAGTTATTGCATTTTCCTCTGTGGCTCTTGCCCCCTGTCCCTTTTGTGGGAGATCAAAAATTCCATGCTCAGTATGGGCACTGTCCAAGCCTGGATAAATAGACAAGGCTGAAACAGTCTACTTTAATCCACAGACAGTCCTAAATCAAAGAGGTAAGCCATATAGAAGCTAGTTAGATTGAAATCATAGTTTTCTGTATGGCCAGGGATTCATATTTTGGGCCTCCTTTACAATATGGCTTGTAGAATTAAATAGATTCAAAGACAAGAGTTTAGAATGCTAGAAATCAACAGAGACTTGGACTCCTAGTAAATAAAATGGCCTCCTATGGTCAAGAGGATCCCTATACATTCTGATATCCTCTCCTGCATGTTAACCTTGACACTACTAAGACTTGAATATAAAGGATCCCAAACCACAATAGACGCCGTTCTTTTGTCCGCACCATTATTTGAAGTAAATCTCCCTCTGTAATTAGATTGGAGCTGTTTGTGGACATCTTAGCCGAGCGCGTCGGTGTTAAAACAGCAATGCGCGAGGGCCCTTTTAATTTACAGTGCAAATACCTTTCGATTAGCGCGGCGAGAGCGGGCGAGGGAGGGGCCTGGGCTGGGGAGGGGGGCTGTTGGGGCAAGGACAATGGAGCGGTCTTTGAATCCCTTTCTTTTTGTTGTTGTTGTTTGAGAGCGCGGAGAGGCTCGAGCTGCTCTCCTGTGTTCCTTAATTGTGAAGCAAGGAGATTAGTACGAGTGCTTCCAACCTTTCACCCCACACAAAGGCGCTATCAGATCCAGTTGCCTAGTGACACAGGGTTTCACAGCAGCGAATTTAGTCGCTGCCTTATAGCCGCTACTACTCCAACTAGTACATTTTAGTCAAAAGGAGGTGAAGTGGAATGAGCATTTGTGCTCTTTTTCGCTCAACTAAGGCATCAAGAATGTTTGCACTATTTCGGACAGTTCACAGAGTTGCAAGTTGTGCATCTGAAAATTTGTGACATGCCAGAGTTTTCAACATTTGGTCAGACTTAGTGATATAAGTTTTACTTAATGAACAAGAAAGTGTTTGGGGTGGTGCGTTGGTATACAAAATGTTGAACTGTTAACTGTTTAACATCAAACCAGGGGTGTCCAAATGGACTGTGGACCATATAGTAGTACTTTTTCAGGGTAGCCCCAAGGTCTTAATATTATTAAAGTATTAAATTTGATGTTCTTCAAATCAAGGCCTAAAAAGTATTACATTCTACGGTCAGGTCAAACTGTGACATCTAAGGCCAGTCTGTGTAGTGTTTTAGGTAATAGATTAGTGAATAATTGCTTTTTTTTTTTTTTTTTTTTTTTTTTTTTTTTGTTAAATGAATTATTCTAATTATTGCGTTAATGCTGTTGTTCCAAGTGTCATTAGAAGTACCACCCATGTTCAGTTCCAACTACAAGTATGTACTCAAAAAGTTCAGTCGATTTTGGAGTATTACATAATTAATGATAGAAAATGATGCCTTTTTCTGCAAGTTGTATGAGAATTTGGCATTAAATACTCTCATAAGTGGGTTTAAAAAGTTTAAAGTTCCCCCCTTGAATGTGCTTGTGTTTTTTGAGTGTTTTTGAAAGCTTATATGGCAGGTCTACTGTTTTTATTTGCTGCATAATGTTTTTAGGTAGGTTTTATTTTTTTCAATGCAGCACTGGAGTTATGTCACCTGTATTAGGCTTTTAAAGTAAACCCTTTAAACCTTTAATTATACAGATTATTGCTCTTTTGCAGGTGATCCTGGTATTAAATTTGTGGCTTTAAAAAGTCCTAAATTACACAAGACAATACCAGGAGCTGCCCTGTTTTTACTACAGGGTGAAAAGCTTCATATGACTGTTAACATGTGGAAAGTGTCTCTATAATCCAACTTTTTTAAGCAGCAGTCTAAAAATTGGCAAAATTAATGGTTGGTAGTGTCAAAAGAAATTGCAGCCATACTATGTGCCAGGATAAATGTGGGGTTGCGAATGGACATCTGGTGAAAAAACCTATACCCATGTGAGTGATCATGAAAGAAAATAATAAGGGAAGTCAGTCAGAAGTCCCATTGCTAACTGGAACTCCATTGGTATTGTAAGAAAGAAGCTTCACTATATTCCACTAAACCTTGTACAATGAATAGCACAATACAGTATTTGACATACCTTTTCTAAAAGGCATCGAATTATTTTAGAGGAAGATGGTTGAGGTGGTGGATTGGTACACAAAATCTAGGACTTGAAATCTAAATTGATGTTATGGGGGTTAGCCAGTTATTGGATTTATATTTACTATACCAGACATCTGCATGCTATGGTTTTGGAACCACATGTGACTCTTTATCCCTGCTCTTGCAGCTCCTTGGGCATCTGACATCTGATTATGTAAAGTCAATAATCATCCTCTAGTCAATTTAAAATAACATTATCTCCCTGTTTTCCAGTATATGCTATGGATTTAACTTTGAAACTGTTATAATAGTTTTATCCTTATTGCAGAAGTGCCACACTTATTAATGACAATTATTATAGGCTACAAATCTATGGCTAATAATAACTTCATCTGTCAGTGTCAACATTAGCTATGAAGCTTATCATGCTATTCTTTTTTTCTTTTTTTTGCTTATTGGTTACAATTAACAGGTATCTCATTGCATCAGTTGAACTGAAGTATTTTTTTATGACACACGTAAGCATGGCAGCAGTATAAGATTAGGAAAAGTACAAACTTTTTTTCCAAATAAATGAAAGTTTAAAATAACTTTTTTCCACTGGAGTATGGGCGATATGACAAAAAAATTTATATGCTGGTATTTTTCAAAATTATGATACTATGACATTCATCATGAACATACAGAGCCTGTCAGAAACAAAGTAACATAACTTTTGAAGCCTACTTATCAAAAGTTCCGCCGTGTGTCTTTCAAAAGTCCCAAAGAATAAAGCGTCTTGGAGGAAACAACTCACGCAGCTTTTAGTTTTCCTTTATTTACCAGTATTAAGGTGATTATAACAAACCAGAATTTGGTACGAACCATTATTCTGCCTAGCCATTGGCCCTTCTATTTGGCCATTAATTGATGTTAGTATTTGTATTATTAGAAAAACGAATAATAATCATCATAATAATAGATACAGTTTGTCTTTTTGGCTCTTCTGTTCTTCAGCTTGTATGATAGGAACAGTGTTAGTCAATGTATTAGATCGGAGTATACCTTTAAACTGTTTTTTTTTTTTTTTTCAGGACGCACATTATAGATCATATAAGTATACAGACATCTGAAATATAATGTGCAATATAATGTGCAACTCTGAGTACTTTTTAAAGTTTTTACCAGCAATAGATAGATACATTCCAGATACTAGATTTGGCAAATGGGGCTGATTTCTTTTGTGAGATCTCTCTGTCTGAGTGGGGCCCTAATGGCAGCCAGACTAATGAAAGTGGTTGTTCGTCCTCACTCACGAGTCCGTCTCTCAGACTCATATAAAAGTTAATGTACCCGCGACAATGACATTCAGAGGAGCGTTTAGCGTTGGACAAATGCGGCATTCCTCGGTGGCAGGAGCAGCCGGGCACACAGAAATGTCCTTTTACACTGCGTGCAGCTCAATCAAAGGGCACTTAGCGGTGTCATATTGATTATGGGAGCTTAACCCCCGTCAATCTCCGATGGGTCATTTTGGCAGCCTTCCCGTAGATGACTTCAATGAGTCGATCCGGCTGGACAAGCAGAGGAGGGCTTCCCTGTCTGGAGAGAGTGCAAGTTGTACATAAATATAAGATGATAGTGGGATACCAAGAGGATTTCTGCATGGATTGTTTTTGGCAACTTTTCATCTTTGAGTTTGAATTGTTCTTACATAATCTTGAATGTATGTTATTCAACAAGCAAATAAAAGCTGAATGGGGTGATATGGACGTAGCTTGCACAAACTACATAGGCTTTACCTGTATTGTTGTGCTACAAGTTAAGCAGACCACAGTACAGTTTTAATACAGGGATTAGCATTAGCCAAAAATTGCAAAATGAAAATATTAAACCATCTGCCTCCTGATTTGACATAATTTTTACAAAACCCTCTTAATGTCTTTAATATCACCAGTGGTGGACAGTAACTTCATAATTTTACTGAAGTTTTTTTCTTTTAGCGTCTCCCTTTTTATTCAGGGGTTGCCACAGCGAACCAGACGTATGGTGATTTGGCAGGTTTTTTACGCCGGATGCCTTTCCTTTCGCAACCAACCACTTGCAGTGACTGGAGTAGGCAATATAGTGTCTTGCCCAGTGACACGACAGTATGTGCTTCAGGTGGGATTTGAACCAGCTACCCTGCAATTGCGGGGATACATTTACTGAAGTAATTTACTTAAATAAATTCATGGGAAAAAAGAACTTTCTGAGTACATTTTGTAGAGTACATTTTTTTACACTTTTACTTAAAGGTGCTATGAGCAGGATATATTTTTTATATTGCATAAAAATGTTTTACAATGGTACAGCTAAGTTATTAACAATTAAAAATATCTTCTATATAATGGCCAAGTTGTTTTTGTTAATTTTTTTTTTTTTTTCTTTTTGTTTTGTTTTGGTTCTAAAACTGCATTGCTGATTGTCCAATCAGAAAAGAGACCATTGTTTTGATCTAGACTGCAGTACTGTTTTCAAACCAGTATGAGCGCATTCTGCTTATAGTACCTTTTAAGTAAAACTTTAAAGTGTTTAAAGAAGTAGAAGTAGTTTTTTTACTCTGTGGTTTAGTGGTTAGTGTGCTTGACTTGCAAGAAGAAAAGGGAGCATTCATACTTTCTGCATAAGTACATTTTACACAATACTTTGTACTTAAGTACATTTTTTGTGAAGTACCTTCTACTTGAATAATATTATTTTTGAAGTAACAGTACTTTTACTTGAGTACAGATTTTAAGTACTTCAACCACCATTGAATGTCAGTGCCTGGTTAGAGACCCTTAGTGAGTGATGTGAAGTTTTGATATTTATTTATTCGAAGCAATCAGCGCTACATAAGCTATGTGTTAAATGTCACAGAATACTTATTTTGCAGTGGACAAATGGTTATTTCATCCATCAAAAAACTCAAATCCTACTTTAACAAGTTAGCTTGACAAGAATAGCTGCCGGAACAGTCCATATGAATCATATTAACTCAACATTTTGCGACCCCAGTGTGCATTTCAGAATCTGACCGTGCTCACGTAGCACAGGTTCCATTCCAGCCCAGGGTACAATCTGCACCAATCTATTTACTGTCTATCTGGCGCCTCTGTCCATTAACCACTACACAACGCCAAAAATAACTCCAAAAATGGCAGGTTGGATGTTGCATCATTCTGTGTACTACACTTCGGTGAACACGTTGCACAAGCATAACAAGTTCACATCAGGTCACGCTTCTGTGGTTGCTAGTCCTGTTTATTTTCTTTTCCAACTGCACCTCCCATTAGCATAGAGTGCATATAAGATCCAACCACTGTGTTTGTTAATGAGCCACCAGCATGGACAGAACAGTTTGTCACATTCACACGTATTTCAATCTAAATAAATTACCGCCCCCTTGAGTACTGCATCAGCTGCTCTCAAATTCTGATTACATTGTTTGTCGAGTGCCATGAAATTTGGCTACATTTACCAAAAAATAGGCAGAATTGTGCAAAAACCCAATACAAAAATCAATAATATGTCCTTATTTTCTTATACTTTGCCTGCCAATATGTACCAGCCAGTAACAATATTCCAGGAAGTGTTATTAATAGTATAATCAAGGTCACGGCCACACTGACCTAGAGCTTTCTGCTTATGTACCAAATGGTTATATCACTTTCCAAAACAACAAACCCTGGAATTTAAGCCTGACTGTCGAAATATTGAGCAACCTTCTCAAAATACTGACAAACTTTAAATGTTGACTAACATTCTCAAACCAATGACGTACTAACTCAAAATGTTAACATATTTTCTTAACACAGAGATTTTGTAATTAGAAATGTTGACAGTACTTCTCAGTCATTTGAAATTGTGGCATTTTCTTCAAAGAATGACTTATCTTTGACATATTTATGTTTAACAATGAGTTTGTGGTTCAAAGGTGGCATATTTTAAAACTATGACTCAGTAACTGGAAAATTTGGTGTCAGTTTTCCAAAAATATATATATACATTTAGGACCTTTGGTGAAATACTGGTGACTTAAAAAAAAAACACCTGAAGCTTGGGAACTTTTAATTTGACAGATACTATACTGTAAAAAACAATTAGTTTTCGACATAGGTTCACATTGCAGTAACTTTAAATAGCTGCTCAAAACAAAGACTTGGTATCTCAAAATTTTGGCAAAAAATGTCAAATTAATAATCTAGTAAATTGAACTGACAACAATTTTTTTTTTTTTTTTTTTTTTTTTACAGTTTCTTAAAATGTCTTAAATCATATAACAAAAAAATTGAAATGTTGACCTACCAAGTCATTTTAAAGAATAATTTAGTTTTAGTTTAACTTAACTATGACAGTAACTTGAAATTAAGTTGAAATTTCTAGTTTATTTCATTTTGTCATAGAAATTATTTTGTTCATGAAAAAGATCAATTACATTATGCCAACTTCTGACAAAACATCCTTTTTCTTCATTATACCAGCAGAATCCAGCTTCCTACCTGTTTTTTTTTTCTTTCAACCTTTTTTATACACACTGTTAACTATTTTCAAACTCTGCCAGCCACACGCCTACTACACTGTTACAATAAAATCAATTACAAAACTCTCTAATAGTGTCACTGAGCTCCTAGTCTAGTGTTGTGCAGTGTTCATTAGAGTGACTCATGCCGGCACCGTACTGGGACAACCACAGAGGGGAGCGGGCCCGTCTCGGCGGTGGCCTGCCTTGGACAATACTCCAAAAAGGAACTCAAGTGGGACCCATTACACCCCGCCGAGGGCACTCTCTTATCAGTTAATAGCAGGTTTCCCTCTGAGAGCAGATTGTTTTGATAGATGGCACCTGGTCGGGCCTTTTGCAACCAGCCACCAAAAAGAAAAAAGAAAAGAAAAAAAAGAAAAGTGTGAGCGCATGCCTGATAAGCACAAAGAGGAAAGAATAAAAAAGAACATCCTGAGTGGTAACACAGAGAAAGCACACATCTGTCTTGGTTGTTTGTGTAGAGGGCTGTTGTTTCTTCCAGTCGGGGGGTTATTGGCTGAGTAGAGGGCTGAGTCATTGGCTCATGCTTGGTCAGGTGTGAAGTTGACAGTGAATCAGCGGATGAACTGATTGGACAGCCACCATAGTGCTTGTGTTTATGCCTGGTTTGGATCTGTAGCCTTGTAAAGAGAGTTTTAGCGATTTTATTTGGAAATATACATATAATGATGGTAGGTTGTTTTTTTTTTTTGGTCAGAATGGTCAGCAACAATTGTAAGGTGAAATATGTTAACTGACTTCAATTCATTTAACTGTGCAGTTGGTTTCCAGTCATAGTATCATTGACACATTTTCTGTAGTTATCAGTTAAAAGTGCCAAATTACAAGTGACTACGCAAATTGAAAATTTTTGGCAGTTTTTCAAAAGAATGATTAGAACCTTAAAGTGACAATACTGTGTGACTGAATACATCTGGAACTTGGGAACTTGAAATTGTGAAATGAATCATTAGTAAGCCACGTGTTGCCATAGTTCAGGGGTCTGCAACCTTCCGGAGCCAAAGAGCCAATTGTTCCCAAAAATCCAAAATTTGAATCTGTAAAGAGCCGCAACCAATTTTGAATCCACAAGTCGCTCAGCCTCTAATTGAAATACAGCATATGGGTGGTCAGTAATAATGGCAAACTAACAAAGAATGAAATACTGCACTGACTGTCTCACTCAGAGATCTAGAGTTACATCCTGTAATTATTTCTTGGTGCTCCTATGGCACTTCTAATCAGTTGGTGTGAGGCTAAAACTGTTTATCGGTTTAAAAGTTCATAGCACATACCAGAAAACTAGGAGAACATTTTATCTTTGTATTCCTTTACTGACTTTACATAACCAGATGTCAGATGCCCAAGGAGCTGCAAGAGCAGGGCTAAAACCATAAGTTGCAGATGTTTTCCATAGTTTCACCTCACAAAGACTTGAAACTGTTTCTCAAAACAATGGCTTTGTATCTCAAAATTTTGATGTACATTTTTAAAACTGATACCTAACATACACCTACTGAGTTTAGGTAAAAGGTTTAACTTAACTATGACTGAGTCACTTAAACTTTCTTATTTATTTGATTTTGACATAGAAATCAAACTTTTTCATCATCTTATTTATGTAACTTAATAAAATCTAAATGTTGACCCACCAAGTCTTCTAAAACAATAATTTAGTGAGCTAAACTTAAAAAGATCAACTAAACTATGACAGAGTAACTTATTTTTCTACAGTTTTTTATAGAATTTACATGATAAATGTTATTGCCACAGTAAAATGGAATAAAAGTCAGTTTATTAAACTTCAGAACTTGTACATGTATTGGCTTTGGCAGCTATTCATTATTAGGCCCATTATCTTTACTATCACTTTGTTCTTCTAGATGGAATGGAGAGCCACAGTTGGCAGTATCTTTTGCCTATTAGAAAATCTGCCCATTGATGTCACCCGGCAAACATTTCCTTATAGGAAGCATCATAGTAAAATGTAATTCAGAGTTCTATGCCATACTGGGCTGGTGATATATTTCTCATAGAGGTGTAACAATACAGTTACTATATTGATGTAGCGCCTTTTTTTTTTTCCTCCAATACAACTATATAAACATTACCTTGTATGGAATCGTATTCTAGGTAGTTTATATTAATACACAAGGAAGAAAATTGATAATATTGGAAATATCAATATAAGAAAGGTATTGGTTAAAATAAAACCAGATGTGTGTTTTTTTTTTTTTTTTTTTTTTTTTTTGTATGTAGTTTCTGTGTTTTTAATGAAATAAAATGGTATATTCAACTTTTCTTTGCTTTTCTGTCATGCTGACATAATCAAAAGCTGCATTTGAGAGTAAACTTTTATGATTTTTAGCTAAATGATGCCGTATCGATATGGTGTTGAATCATATCGAATTGTATTGTCACAAATTAGCCAATATTGTTCTTGAATCATACCAAAACAATTAATAAAGTCATTGACACATATCATATCTTTGCAAAAATGTTAGTATACCCCTGTTGATATTCATATTTAAACATGGACATTACTTTCATTTATACATCTTCTTCCTCATACTCCTGGCAAAAGTAGCTGGTACTGGAACCTATCCCAGCAAATATGGGCCTTAGGCGGGGTCACATACTTGCAGACAAACATTTGCACCAATAGCCCTTAAATATGAATTTCAGTGAACAGATTCTGTCATACATTCAAGATCATATAATACACTTAACCATCTCTATCCCTCACTGGACTGTACCATATTCTGCACTCGCGAACTATAATGAAATAAAGGTTAATAAGTTTATGCGTTATGAAGCATAGTTTCTTTTTATTAGATAACCCAGCTATGAAGTGCATCTACAGAGCGGCAGAGTAGTTTTCTATTCAAAGCTAATGTTAACAAACTAGTGAGCCAACTGGAGTGTTTGCATTGAGTCATTTTCCCCACATGAAAGAGAAGCAAACACTCGATATGACTGCATTCCTCTCTTAAGTATGTGTGTTACGGACTAAAACAATGGTGTAAAGCAGTGACATTGAGCAGTGGCGTACTTCAAACTATTAGAAACACTCCAATGGTTTCTTGGAATGAAGATGTCAGAGGAGAGAATGTCCTCTGGCTCCACCGCTGTCACCTCTGGGGGCTCTTGAATGGAAATGGAAATGGAAATTCATGTAGTATTTGGATATTTGAATATGTGTTTATTCTTATTTCTTTGACTAACCTTGACTAATGCATTGCTCAAGAGGCTAATGATTGTAAAGCAGGTATTTTAAGTTTATCATAGTGGTTGTAAACATGTTATGGTATGGCATTTTCAAAGTCATAATAGCAATAAATTAGTAGATATTGGGTGCCAAAACTCTACAGGTTAAGAGAATATAGAATTTGCCTTTAAAATATGACATATTTATTTAACATATAATTGTTTTGTTTTTAAAAACCTGCTTTTTACAGAACCAAAGTGTGTGTTTTTTTTCTTCTTAGAGTGGTATAACAAATAGTATTGATTTTAAAAAAAATACATTGTTTATTAAGGCATTAAGTCACCAAATTATGTAGGATAAAAAAACATATTTTATGATAAAATTCAAAGTAATAACATAAATAATGTGTTTTTAGCATAAATTGTAGCATGCATTTTCCATTCCCACCTTTCCCTTCAGTTTTACTAAATTATTTTACTATCTTTATAGCACTTTTATTTCAAATTAAAACAGTTGTAGGAGGCAATTTTTTAAAAAATTACCTCATTAATTTCAGGCTTTGTAATTAATTCATCACGATTAATAACATTCTGAAAAAAATTATAGGAGCTTATTTGTATGTTCTGGCATATTTTAACTTCATTTCAAATGAGGCACTTGTGTAGGCGCATGTATCCAACTGACCAAAAGTAAAATCCACGCACATTTGGAGTTTTGGTTGAAGTTGATGTCCAGCTCTGGTTACCCTGTGCCAGAAATTAGGTCACTGAGAAAAGTTCCATGTTGCCATAGACACATGCGATTACATGGGTTAATTTTTAAAAGTCCCAGCCCTAAAATAAAACAATATCAATCCCGATAAAAAAGGCTGGATATTGAAACTTTATTTAACCTCCCCTTGAGCCACTGCTGGATCCTGCCCCACTGCTTTAGAAGTTAACGGATGTCATTTTCCTTAATGATGGTTGCATTTTGAGTGTTTTTAGGAACAGAATAGAAGAAATTAAATGTGCAGTTATTTTTCCTTCTCAGTCTTCAGTGGGGGAAGAAGTATTACATTTTTTTGACATAAGTAAAAGAACAGATAAAGGAGCAAAAATGTACTCAAGTAAAAGTATCACATGAAAATTTGTACTTAAGTAAAAGAATGAGAAAGATGAATGAATGAACTTTCAAATGAACTTGAGTAAAGTAAAGGTATTTCACACAGATTCAAGAACTAGTGAATCTATGAAATGTGAGGGATTTTGCTGAGAACTAAAGGTTAACAGTGCAATAGAAGAGACTGAAGGTTTTTCTGAAGAGTACTACTTTACTGCATATTTTCTACTTATAAACTGTGTCTACAATGATGACACAGCAAAAACTACTGATTTTAAACCAAACTCAAAATGCTTTTTACTTCAAACCAATTTAAAAAAAAAATTTTTAAAATACCTTTATTTAAAGTCCCATTGAGCTTCAGAATCTTTTTTACAAGAGAGACCTGGCCAAGGTAACAGCCAAAAGAGTCATCAAGACAACAAATACAGCAAGATTAAGCAAGTTAAACACACTGAGAAATTAGAACAACTATTTAAAAACAAGAAAAACACAAACATGACTCTTTTACCACACTCTTTATGATTGCCTTAAATTTATCAAGTGAAATGAGTTGCGTTGTTTCATATCCATGGTGCAGATCAGGAAAAGACTGTTTTCCCCAACTCTGAGTGACAGAGTAGTGGAGTAAAAAGTACAGATACTTCCTTTAAAATGTAGTGAAGTAAAAATAAAAGTACCCCTAGTAAAATTTACCCAAGTAAAGTACAGATGCATGGAAATTGTACTTAAGTAACTATGTGCTTTTGCTTCCTTACATTCCACCCCTGCTTATACTGATACATACCAGAGAAAGTTGCACCAATGAAGTTCCAGAATACTGATGGTCACATGATTCATGTAGACACATAGCGTTGGAATGTCATGACAACAAGTGCATAGATCATTGACTAAAAAACTAAATTATGGGAGAAAGTCACAGTCAGTATTAGATGTTTTATCATAGTACGAATATTAGACTTTCAGATGATAAAAGTTAATGAGCACATTTTTACTAAACCCCTCTGGACCCTGGACTTTAGTTGACAGAAAGTCCCAGAGGAATGCACCGGGGCAGGTCAGTGGTGTCAGTGTCCACCTCTACTGTCCGGCCCTGACTACCGCTCTGTGTGGCAGGGGTCAGCGAGGAGACCCCACCCCCCTCTGCAGCTTTAGAGGTTAGGGGTCACCTCTCTGCCAAAGCTGCTTCCTTTTGTACAGTGGCACCAGTGGAGCACACCCCCTCCCCCCTTTGCCCCTCCTGCTGGCCCTCACCCTGGGAAACTGGGGGAGGCGTCAATTAAAACCTTTCTATCCCACTGTTCTTGTGCACCTTCTGAAGTTGGTCTGTTTTAAAGGAAAAAGACGATTCTTTAGGTCTCAATGCAAAGAGGCGCTCAGGGCCGAGCCGCGGCGCTGTTAAAGGGGTTTGTTAAAGGTTTGCTCCGAGTAAAACTAATGATAATGGAGCATGCAAGCTGTTGTAGAAACACTCCTTAATGGATTACTTAAGCTGGCAATTAGCAGTACACTAACCGCCACATATCAGCCTGTGAATGGCTCCAAATATGTGTCGGCCCTAACGACGCTGGCTCACTATTACTCTTGTTAAGAGATTGATGAGCAACTGTCAGACGGAGGCTATATCATAATCATTTTTAAAGGCTCTTACTATGAGCGCTGTTAGTGGCCCCTCCCCTCAACTACTACACAGTATGTGTACTACTGCTGAGGGAAAGTGTCCACACATCCTTACACTGCAGGGCTTAATGCTCAATTCAGATTTTTTGCTTAAATCAGATTTTTTAAGAGTAAATACAGTAAATTACAGTTTAAATGTGACTTCCATCCGTCTTGTGTGGGAACCGTCTACAGCTTTGAAGTGTGCATAAGAAGACATGACAGAGCCAGAAGTTGAGGGACACAGACAGTTGATCCATAATTTAATTTGTTTTATTAGGTTTGTTTGGTAGGGACGGATACAAAAACATAGGCAAGGCAAGTTTATTTGTATAGCACAGAGAAATTCAAAGTGCTTTACAGAAAAAAAAGGCAAATTTAAAAGTACAAAACACAATTAGAACAATAAAATCAACTTTAAAGAGTATAATTAAGAATCAGTTTAACCCCGTAGCACCCTCTGTTGGAAATATGCAGCATATAGGTCATGGCAAAAAAGCAGGAGTCTTTTTTTTTTAAATGTATTAACTAATTCATGAATACTCCTTACCAAAAATATTGACAAATTTGTGTTCTTACCCATCCCCGTTGACTAAAATTTACCACGGATGATTTTTTTCCAACAAATATTTCTATGTCTGGGTTCTACGGGGTTAAAATTAAATTAAAAGAGAAGAGTGCAGATAAAACACTTTCAGTTGGCATATGCACAGCTAAAAAGAACAGTTTTAAGTCTGGACTTGAACATTGTCAGAGTAGAGGCCTGTCTAACATCATATCATATCATAGACAAACTGTAAAACAGCAGTCCCGCGCATGTATCTTAATGCTTTTAGCAAGAGCTCATTTCCAGCACTTTTCCCTAAATGAGCTTTTATGCACGATAAAGGTTAAAACACAGAAGAAAGTGAACAGAGGGATGTTAAAAGATAATGATGACCAAGATACTTAGAGACTTAAGAACAACAGAGGGACACAAAAACACATGACAACTGAAACAAATTCAGTATGAGTACAGTGCTGCTGCTGCTGCTGCTGCTGCTGCTGCTGCTGCTGCTGCTGCTGCACTTAGTTTGGTCACAGATTTTAAATTGATAGGAAGCAAATTCCAAAGTCCAGCACCACAAAGTCCTTTTTCTCACAAAAAATGCAGTTTAGACAAAAGAGGTTTTGCTTCTTCCAGAGCAGAATTATGGCATCTGTTGCATTATAATGTAGACTGATTAAATATGACCATTCAGACTGAGGTACTGCAAAAGATCAGACACACATCTGTTTTAGGACCACATATGAAAGTGGCCTGGGTCACATTTTTAAAAATTAGATTTGTGCTGTTCACACATTGATTAATATTCAGTACAATTTCTATTCAGTTTTATTTATATAGTTCAGTATCTCAAACATAAACACACAATCAGACTTAACACACAATCAACACAAACAATAATAATTAATATATCCACATATGGGTAAAAAAGTCAGATTTAGGCCACTTTAGCCTGCATTGTGAACGAAGCCTTTGATATGCAGACAGTCCCAGGCCTGGCCCAGGGATCACTCTGCAATTCAGAAAATGTGTCAGCCCTAGGCCCTCAGGGGCCAAGTCTTTGTGGTCACAGGACCAGGATTACACTTTAACCCCCTCCCTCAGCTCAGGCCTGGGGTCAGGTGAAAGGCCAAGAATCTTAAACAGGACAGAGGGAGCAGAGGGGAGAGAAAGTCCGGCTTTAACCAGGCCAAAGGCTTTCTCTCACCGCTGGATCTGATTTGGATTCCACTAAACACTCTCTCTTTGTTCTGTTCATCTCTGTTCACAGCTCCAACATAGAACACCCATCTCACACTTTCATCTGGGAGAAGGAAAACATGACACTGCAGCTGTGCATGGTCAAACAACTGCATTGCACACTTTAAGTATATCTGTTACTGAGTATTTATGCATCAGTAAGATCATTTCTTATGATTTAATAACACAACCAAACATCTCCACCATATTTGGCTGTAAACTGTAACTACAGACACCAAGCAAATCATTTTTACAGCACAAATAAAAACCGTAATGGGCAGTGAAAATGAAACCATATGTCGTTATGTCCACACCTTCTGGAGTATTCATGCTGCATGAGTCCCAGTACTAAGTCTATACAACTTTTACACAACTACTGTAGTTTTAAAAGAATTTGACCTGCACGGTATGTGTTCTGTTAGCACAACCATGTTAAAGTGTTGTCTACAGTCAGGACAGTCCTCTCTCTGTGGAAACGAAAACAAATATAGTGTGTCTCTGAAGACTGTCCCATGTCTGTCTCTCTCTGAAGACTGTCCCATGTCTGTCTCTCTCTGAAGACTGTCCCATGTCTGTCTCTCTCTCTGAAGACTGTCCCATGTCTGTCTCTCTCTCTGAAGACTGTCCCATGTCTGTCTCTCTCTCTGAAGACTGTCCCATGTCTGTCTCTCTCTCTGAAGACTGTCCCATGTCTGTCTCTCTCTGAAGACTGTCCCATGTCTGTCTCTCTCTCTGAAGACTGTCCCATGTCTGTCTCTCTCTCTGAAGACTGTCCCATGTCTGTCTCTCTCTCTGAAGACTGTCCCATGTCTGTCTCTCTCTCTGAAGACTGTCCCATGTCTGTCTCTCTCTGAAGACTGTCCCATGTCTGTCTCTCTCTGAAGACTGTCCCATGTCTGTCTCTCTCTCTGAAGACTGTCCCATGTCTGTCTCTCTCTGAAGACTGTCCCATGTCTGTCTCTCTCTGAAGACTGTCCCATGTCTGTCTCTCTCTGAAGACTGTCCCATGTCTGTCTCTCTCTCTGAAGACTGTCCCATGTCTGTCTCTCTCTCTGAAGACTGTCCCATGTCTGTCTCTCTCTCTGAAGACTGTCCCATGTCTGTCTCTCTCTCTGAAGACTGTCCCATGTCTGTCTCTCTCTCTGAAGACTGTCCCATGTCTGTCTCTCTCTGAAGACTGTCCCATGTCTGTCTCTCTCTGAAGACTGTCCCATGTCTGTCTCTCTCTCTGAAGACTGTCCCATGTCTGTCTCTCTCTGAAGACTGTCCCATGTCTGTCTCTCTCTCTGAAGACTGTCCCATGTCTGTCTCTCTCTGAAGACTGTCCCATGTCTGTCTCTCTCTGAAGACTGTCCCATGTCTGTCTCTCTCTGAAGACTGTCCCATGTCTGTCTCTCTCTCTGAAGACTGTCCCTTGTCTGCCACATGTCCTTCTCATTTCCTGGTCTCGTCCACACGAACAGCCTCAGGACAAACGCACTCAGGAAGAGCTGGGGTCAGAAACCACTGAAACACGTCAACACTTTTTACATCAACTTTATTAAACTTTAGCAGCTAAAGCAAACATTTAAACTTTATTTAGAATATGTCCAAAAGTCTGAGCGTGCCACTGTTAAAAAACAAACAAACAAAAAAACATATAGCCTTGCACATTGAAAGAAAACATACAAATTATGTCTAGTTTGTTTTTGGATGTTATTTTTCATCAAGCGATTACAATATGATATTTTAAACTGACTTTTAATGTAATCTTTTCACAAATATTGGTAACACTTTAAAATAACTATGGTCTATAAAGCATTAGTTAAGGGTTAATAAGCAGTTACTTGACCATTTACAAAGCATTACTTCAACATTTATAAACACTAGAGTTTTACATTGTTAAAAATATTTAAACAGTGGGTTGTAAGCCCATGTAAAAATAACTCACACTATAAAGTATTAGTTAAAGGTTAATAAGCAGATATTAGACCATATACAAAGGATTACTTCAACATTATTAAACAACATTGAGTTTTACAGTGCTATTAATGTTTAAATATTGAGTAATAATGTAAATCAATGCAAAATGACTGATTAGAGTAATTATAAAGTGTTAATACAGTATCTATAAACTAAACATTTTGTTAAAATGTTAATTACATATAAATGTATTCATATGTTATTCATTATTAGTAGTTAGTTGTTCTAAAGTGTTACCAAAATATTTATACAAATATTTATTTACAATTTTTTCCCCTTATTTTTAATTTCACACAGGATTCAATTATAAGTTAAAAACAGTCCAATGCAAAAAAAAGTTGTTACTGTAGATCACAATATTAACAACATTAAAGATGTTTTTAATAACATTTTTATTTTTGGTAATACTTTGGAATAATTTACACTATGAAGCAATAGTTAAGTTTTAATTAAAGAATAGTAACCAGTTAATTTAACATTGAGGTATAAACATTGTTATTACTGTTGAATTCTTGAGTAATAAGCTTATGTGAAACAATGCAAAATTATAAATGGCAATAAAGTACCTATAAACTATGTATTAACTGAAATATTGTTAATTACATGTTTACTAATGCTTTATTACCGCTTAATAGTGGTGAGATATTATATAGTGTTACCTTTTATTTTTAATTTAGAATTGAGAGTGGCGTTTACGATGATTTATGACGATCAAAATTAATATTAATGCTTCAGATTACCGTTATGAGTGGGGAAATCGCTAGTTTATGCTAACATTCAAAGTAATAGAACTGTGTAGTTTGCAGTAGTATTACAGAGTATTTTTTGCCTGACTTGTGCCATACCATTCTGTCCTTTCTCCTCAGTGACCCCTCAGTTCAAACTCCTGACTCCGGTGCAGACTAATCTCTGGCATAAGTCTATAGTCTATACACTGTTCCTTCATATAGCTCCATATTAGTAGGTTTTTTTTTTCTTTTTTCTTTTTTTTTTTTTCTGGTGCCTGTGAGGGTCACGTAAGGACTTTTCCCTCTTCTCCTGCTCCAGTCCTCAGAGTCTGCAGACAGTGGAGCTCCCCCTGCTGGCCCCTAGACCACATTGCGCACCCTCTTCTCTTCTCTTTCTTCGTTTTCTTTTTTTCTTTTTTTTTTTTTACTCCAATGTGACTTGACGGAGGCCGTTTTGCCGGCGATCACGGCCATTATATGATTATCTGCCGCTAATCTCTCTCATGTAATAGTCCTGCAGGGCCAATTTCTGGAGCAGGAGCCTTTTTCTTATCTGCATTTTTAGGCAATCTGGGGCAGCGGGCTCCACACGTCTCTCCAGAGATGCGGGCTTAAGATGATGGTCTTTTAGTAATGATTTCATTTCTGCCTTCAGTGAATCCCAATGTGGTCATGAATGAGGAGACGGCTTAGCTGCATGGGCTCCAGCGGCTCACACACATCTCAGTGCACTACAATAGTACATGTTTCTTCCATCAGTAACTGTAGCACCAAACCTGAAATTCTTACTTCCTTGATGTTATTGTATATGCTGACCTAATACGTTTAAAAATATGAGAAAATGCTGAAGATTGTCTGTGAATTATTTATAAACAGGAAAAAGTCTGTTGCTTGTAACAATTTCTCCAAAGATGCAATAGACTCAGAGTAGCATGAAAAAAAATGACAATGTAGGTTTTTGCTTTACCTTTACGTGCAATTTTTTAAGCAAAAATTTTTACAAAAAAGCCATTTTGTCTATAAATGCAACAGAATAACTGCCTTGAAGGAGATTTATTATGCTTTTATTCATATTCAAACCAATCTTGGTCACTTTTACAACAACATCTCACGTTATAGAACCTTTAAAAACATTCTTAATGAAGCAGAGAGTGTCACTATCTTTTGAACAAAATCAAAGAAAAAAAAGCGCTTCACTTCCTTAATTTTTTTCAATGATGTCATTTTACGACAAAATAGTTGTAGGGAATCAGGGGAAACCGAGCTGTACACTAATATGTGGATTTCTTATAGAGAGACCAATATTATTGTATTGTACCTTGACATGTTTCGGCTGCCTGTTTGTGTCATGTGATGTTACAGTAAAGTGTCTTGTTATTTGATTTAAACAGCTCCAGGTAGGAAGATGGCACCAAAACCTGTTTAAATCAGCTAACAAGAGAGACGACAGAAAACAAGCGGACGAAACATGTCAAGACCAAATAAACCTTTTCAGATTATTCAGAGCTACACGCATGTTTTTACTTTTTTTTTTTTTTTTTTTTTTGATAAATGAATGAGAGCAGACTGGATGTAGTGGGCTTGTTGATTAGTCAGTGCTTCCTCGAATGGGCAGGAGTTTGTGGAATCAAGCGTTTTGATGCCTCAGAAGGGTCCTGCCAGAGAATAGAGGATTGTTTAAACTGGTGTGAATGAAGCAAAACTCAACTCTAGGTATATTTTTGATGAGGGAACAACATTATAACATGGTAGGAAGCTCAGAAAGGTCGATTTTGCATATTTTAGCTTTTAACTTTATTGGGCATTTTTGTTCTATAATTCCATCTGTCCATAAAGTGAAGACAGTGATGAATTACTTTTTTAAATACATTTATAAACATTTTTTTTTTTTACACTTAGATGTTTTTATTTTTATTTTTTATTGGTGACCTCATCAGCTAACTTTGATTCTTCTCAGACAGTAGTTTTTTTCCATACAGGGCTACAGTACCTGCTCACAGGCTGCAAAAACCAACACAATGCTCTTTGACAGTGAGTCTAGAAATGGACACTGTGTCAAGCAAAGTAGGTCAGAGAAGTCTAAATGTACACAGGTAAAAGTACAGTTAGGTAGATTTAAGGATAGTATTGGCATAAAGAGTAACAGCCCTCATAGATATCAGAAGACCAACAGTGGGCAGATGGTTGTCTGAATTATCTACGACACGAAAATGACTTAAAACATTGGCAACACAGTTATCATCAGATCTGGAACCCTTTCATTAACTCGGTAATAAGAACGGTCTTGGCAGGTATGATGGAGACTAAGACGTATTAATTGTGGCCCTCTGCAGTGTTCAATGGAACAAAAACTCTTTTTTTTTTCCCGCTTTCAAATATGTAAAGTATATATATAATTGACTAAGATAACTCAGAACTGAACCCAGGGAGGCGACTGGTTTGTTCAATACATGTTTACTTTGTTATAGTGCAAAATCAATAAAAAATAATGTTTGTTAAAAAGTACAGTTAGTTTAAATATTCAAAAACAGTTATAAATATTCAACAAAATTATTACTTATTAAGAGTAGCAAAGAGAAGCATGAGTTTCTTTTAATTTAGTCAAATAAAATGAACAAAATATACTTGCACTATTACTAGTACTACTTCCTACAGACTCATAGGCTTCTTGTTACAATACTACCTTACATTGTCACAGATATTAACAGTAAGCCACTATGAACTATTTTTGCAATATATACAGTTTTTGCTCTATACTATTTTGAAACATTATACTATTTTTTTCCATATATAACAATGTATAACCATGTAGTAGTTGAGTGCATTGTATTTGAAACCACTGCATACAGAGAATATAAGATATCTGGAGTTAAAAATGTTCAGATACAAGTTGCATACATGATAAATTGTAAAAGTGAAATGGCTGAACTAACTCCAGTCAAAGTACATTTCAGTGTATTTTTAGAGTTTAGTTCCTGGTACTGCTTACTCTACGCTCAGTGCAAACCACAAGTGGGCACACACAGGTGGTTGTTTAGCGCTGGCACTAACTCACTTTGTTTTTTTTTGTTTTTTGATATATTTTTTTTTCTGTTTCTGAAAGTGTCGCCGCTCGCTGTGTTCTGCCTGCCTTTGATTCTCTCATTCAGATATGGAAAAAAAAAAAAGTCACGCTCCTCTCCTCTCTTCTGTCTGACTGTGAGGATGTAGTGATAAGTGGAGTTCTCGGTAAAAAAAAAAAAAAAGATGGCGGAGGATTTCATCAAAGAAATGTGTAGATGTGCGGCCGCGATGGTTTCATTAAACTCTCTCTCATCACAGAGATATGAAATATGAGGGAGGCGAGCATGTCTTAATGTGGTGTCAATGGCAGCGCAGCAGACAGGAAGATACTATACTACATACTATATTTAGGCGTGTGTAGGCCTCATATAGGACAAATTTTATACTGGCATGCTAAATACGCTTAACAGAGTGTATTCACATGTGTGGCCCTAATACGATTATTTTGCAATGTAAAAAGAAAAAAGAAAAATAGTAATGTTTCAAGCTTGATAAAATAAAATGTAAATCAACAGGATTTAATGTTTGCAATAAATAAATAAAAATGCGCTGTCAACCACCTATGAATAAATAAACAAATATAATATTAATAAACAGATTTTTATATAAACAAGAATCTGAGCTTCTCTTGCAAAAGTAATCTTAAGGTCATTATCTATAACACGTATATAAAGAAAACAAAATTGTTCATCATAATCAAACACATCTATGGTTATATTCCTTGCACGCTGAACTTCAGTTTATGATCTCTTAATTTATATTTCAAATGAAAAATGAATGCATACATACATCAGCTGTTTAAGTTTTCTTGCACATTTGTCAAGATTTCAGTGACTAAAGCTTAAAGATGGAATAGGCCAGAGGCGTAACATCAGCCAGTGTAGCTGCACTGGGGCCCAGGACATGAGGGGGGCCCATTGAGAGTCCTTAATTATAGTCAATTTTAGTGTATTATTTTAATTTTGGGCAATAAATTACATGGCAAAAATGACTCCATTTAAGAACAAGCTTTTCCTATGATTAAAAAAGATTAAAAATGCTTGGCAGACATACTTCCTTCATAATTTACAATGTTTACTTATGAACAAAAATAAACATCATTTTTTGTGACAGTGACATTTGAATATTTTAAAAGAAAGTATTAGTCAACTTTCAGAAATTACAGTGCACTTTTTATGACTAAAAGTATCATGTGTGCTTCATAAATTTAGGGCCCATTCTGAAAACCTGCACTGGGGCCCCTCATTACCACCTTACACCACTGGAATAGGCCATAACATTTGACAATACACTTAAGAGTTGTAAACACAATCCCAATAAATAAAACTAATAAAACTGGCCTCATACACTGTCAAACATAAGCTTATGAAATATGTGAGCACATGCTAAATTTCAAATTCTGGGCCTAAATTTTGGCCCATTTTATTCCTGACAAGTAAAATAGTGTCTGACATGGCATGTTGCTTATTTATTTAAAAATAATTCAGCGCTGAAATGTAATTAAAATGTAACTGGTTGTATCTTACCTTCATGAGTCTTTTGTTGTGGATGTGTTTTGTTAGTCATAAAGTTCTCACTAATTAATTAATAACTTCAACATAATCATGTGGTAATGTGAAATTAATTTTCGATTAAGAGCTGTGCATATTAATTTCTTGTAAGAATAAATAGAGAAAAAGGTATTCTAAGAAACACTATTTAGACTCCACTAATTAGCATCTTAGTTAGTGTGCTAATTAATGAATTGCTGAATAATGAGCTCATTTTAACCACTTGTAAGATAACTAAGAACATTTGAGTTTTCTGTAATTATTTGTCAGTATGTCATTTGTTCAAATAAATTATATTTTTTATGAAAAAATATTACTTCTATTTTTTTTTTTAAATGGTCCTACTTTTTTGAAAATACTAAAATGTAGTATATACTGTATTTTCACTACAAATCTACAGCGCTGTGTAAAAGTTTAAGTGAGGGGTGAAAAATGCCGTTAACGAAGAGTGCTTTAAAGAACACAGGTTTTATTTTTTATTTTTGTTATGAAATTTTCAGAAAAATTATTAATTTTGATGTGGCTCCAGATAACTTTTTAGATTCAGTGGTGTTTTAAAGGATTCTGTACCATCTTGGAATACGGATAATGTCACTCACTACAACAACAAATGATAAATAATTACTTTTACTAAATTCTTTACCAGTGTGAGATATAAAGGGTTTCAAGCTTAATAGAACAAGCATTTACC